>JAHHUM010000593.1:0-390810 GCA_036173005.1 Crenichthys baileyi
AAAAAACCCAATTATGTCTGAGGTTATACATGGCTGACAACTAAAAAACTATCTAGAAATGTGGTCATAGATGCAACCAAAACAGCAACACAACAATAAATAGGCACACCTCCATACCATTTATTACTTAAATAATTTCCTGCAGAGCAGACCGATGAGATCACTCATTTTATTAACTGAAGTCTGAGTCTGAGGGCTGTGCTCTCTCACCTTTTGGGCTGGTTGTATGGATAGGGCCCACGATTGGGGGCGACATATGGTTCCACAATCAAGGTTTTATCTTCCTCATCGTCTTTCTCTTCTTCATCAGCCTTTCTCTTCTTCCCTTTGTCTTTAGTGTTTGAGATGGGAAACTTGATTCTGGAAAGCAAAGGAAAAGAAATGGAAGGTTATTATCATAAACTGTAAATAATTCAAATATAATGTAGAAACACATAAATGACAGACTTGTTTAGAAAGTAAATAAAGGTAGTAGTTATGTATACGTGCGTTAAATTAGTTCCCTGTGTAGTTTTAAAATGTGTTTTTTGATTTTCACCTGAAAGGAGGGACTTGAAGTTCGGGGTAGTCCTCAATGACCTTTATGGTGCAACCAGGAAAACACGACCGCAAGTGATCCAGGGACAGAAAGGTGTCGTTGAAGTCCAATGTAGAGATCTGATTGGGCATCTTGGAATAGTGGGCGCTGCCTGGGTCACCATAGCCAAGGATAATGTCGTGAAGCCAGTCTGGAACAACACATTCTGTGTTCATCAGATGCCTGATCGTCTCCAGCACCGCCTGAAAACACAGAGTAAAATAGATATCTGACTAAGGGGCAAGTCAGAAAAGAACAGCCATCTCTCCAGAGGTGGTTTAGCAGAGAAAGAACATCTCATGAGGGATAAGTGGAATGGAGGCAACTTTATGGCAGCGAATTATATTTTAACAAGCTATCTAGCCCTAACAGTGGCTCTGACACTACTGTTGTACCTGTTACAGGATTCCTACACACCTATCGTATCAGAATTTCCTATTCTTTCAGACCCAAGTTTCCAGATTTCTCTGTTCTTTTTAGACCATTTTAAAACTATACTGTAAACACAAAAAAATATACTGTCATGACATCAATACATTGACAGACAGACAGACAGAATGACAGATAGATAGGGGACAAAACTCTGATAATACAATTAATTTTATACTTTTTTATACTTTTTCACATTTACATTTTAGACCTGTAAAATTATGTAAAACAAATTGCATACTTTTCCAAATGGCATAGTAAATTGGTTATTAGTTTTATTTGTTACTGTACTTAAGAGAAGGTCAAAAAGATGATTGTGTAGGGATGATTTTCTTCTACCTCGTGTATCCTTAAGTTAAGAAACAAATTACAAAAAATGAATCAAATCACAATACCCAGACAACATTTTTACCCTACATGCTGAAATTCTTAATTCAGAATCAAAATCAGCTTTATTCACCAAGTTTGTGCATGCAAACATGGACTGACTTCGATTCCACTTTGCTCTGAATGAAGAAATTTAAAATCTAAATATATAAACAGGGAAATAAACTTTTTTTTTGCAAATATGTGTATATATACAGTGTTTTTACAAAGTATGCATGGCATCGATCAGGGCACTTTAACTGTTAAATGTTCATTACAGAGACAGCCTGGGGGAAGAAGCTGACCTGAAGGAAAAAGCCTAAACAGTTTGTGTGCAGGGTGTGTGGGGTCTGCAGAGATGTTAGCTGCCCTTTTCCTGACCCTAGACCTGTACAAGTGCTGGTTGGAGGGAAGGCCAGCCCTGATGATACTCTCTGCAGACCTGATTGGTCACTGCAGAGTGAACATGTCCTGTTTTGTAGATGAGCCAAACCACACAGTGATGGACAAACACAAAACAAACTGAATAATGGCAGTGTAGAAGATGATCAGCTGCTCCTGTGGTTTTTTGGAAGTTCATTGGAGAGGTTTGGGCTGTTAAAATCCCCAAGAAAAATGATGTGGGTGTTTTTTCTCCATATCTGTTATCAACTCAGCGAGCTTTTTTTCAGCCTCTGATGTGCAGCCTTGTGATGGGATGTAAACACCGGTCAGAGCAAACGAGGAGAACTCCCTTGGTGAATAAAAGGGTTTACAGTTTAAAAAAATGACTCAAGGTGAGAGCTACATGTCTTCTGTAGTACAGTGGCATCAATAAGCTAACCTTTGTTTATGTAAAAGCAGATTCTACCTCCTGTTTTTCCCTGACAGCTCTGGACTGCGGTCCGCTCGGCACAGCTGGAAGCCCGCCATCATGAGTGGGCTGTCCAGGGTGTGTTCACTGAGGTAGGTTTCAGTAAAACAGGGGGTGGCAGATCTGCAGCAGTCTGAGTTTACCGAGATGAGAAGCAGCAGTTTGTCCATTTTGTTGGCCTGTGGGCGGAACTTTAACCAGGTGGATTGAGGGCAGGGGCGTCCAGAGTCCGTGTTGCTGAAGCTTCACAAGCGCGCCCTACCTGTTTGCCTTGTCTGAGTCTCCAGTAAATGCTATAGAGAGCCCCTGCACCACCACCCAAAACATTAGTGAACTTGGGGTTGATGAAAAATTTGGAAAAATGGTGGCAGAAAGCAGAATAGACACACGAAAACATGCAAAGTACCGCAAAGAGCGAAGTACTGAGGCTGCCATTCGCCCCATCTTGCCTTAATTCAATTACAGCTGATGTAAATGTTGTGAGATGTAAATTTCTTCAAATAAAAGGGAGAGATGGATTTTGTTCTTGTACGTACAGCTGCATGTTATTTTCTGATTATTTCATGGTCATGGCTTTTTACAGAAACATAACATTTTGCATGTCTCTACTATTACAAACTGAAAGGCTCGAGTGTGTAAAATATTAAGAGGCTCGTAAGGGTGGTGTTTTCAGAGACACCGTGACCCCAACAGTACAGCCAAGGTCATCAAGACAGAATTATATTTGCAACATGTCACAGGATGGTGCTGTTAGGACTAAAGCTCGAGGTCGCAAAAATAAGATTCAAATGCAAGATTACCTTCAACTTTAAGTCTTTACCTTGAAATTGTTCTCCTTGGGTTTGCGTCTCATGATGACGTTAAAGGTCTCATACGGGTCTTCGGTGCCATTCTGAATACTGCTCGTCATGTCCTGCTGATACTGGTTTGGGTCGAGCCACACACGGAAAGTTCTGGTGTCCCCACGTAGCTTAGGTTTGGGTTCAGGTCCTGGTTGAAGTGGGAGAAAGAAGATGTAACTATGCTTCTCATCAGAAAGTACTAGATATTAATTATCTAGTACTTGCTGATGAGAGTAACTATGGCTTATTTCTGTTAAAGCTGTGCAATGTGGCGCATCTTTAACAGATCTCCAACAGATATAATTTCTTTGTTACCATAAAACCATCCTCGTCATTAAATCATTTACAAATAAAAATCTGGAAAGTATTGCATGCATTTGTATTCAGCCCCCTTTAACTTTAATATCCCAAAATAAAATTCAGTGCACCCACTTGCATTCAGAAATCACCTTTGTTTAGATTTCATCTAAACAAAGTGTGGCAAAAAAACTAACACACACATAACCCTGTACACACCATCCCCATGATGAAACATGGTGGTGGCAGTATCATGCTGCAGGGATGCTTTTCTTCAGCGCAGGAACACAAACTAGAAACGTACCCCGAAAGACTTTCAATGTAATTGCAGTGAAATGTGATTCTACAAAGTATTGATTCAAGAGGAGTGAATATAAACGCATGCCACATTTTGCAAATATTTATTTGAAAGAAGAAAAAAGTAAAAATTAAGCCATGCATAATTTTTCTTCCACTTCACAATCATCTACCACTTTGTGTTGGTCTATCACAAAAAAACAATAAAACACGTTGAAATCTGTGGTCTTCATGTAAGAAAATTGGACAAAGTTAAAAGGGATAGAGACACATTTGCAAGGCATTCTGTGTCTAAGCTCAGCATGCTAATGTAGACACAGCTGGGCCAAAGTGTGCAGTTATGAGCTTTTATTTGCAGTTATTTAAACGATGAGTATAAAGACGGGTTTATTATTAATCTATAATAGAAAAAGTTTTAGTTTCCGGAAAATAAATATTCTGTATTTAAGCAGCACAATTTCTACAACCAGATAGGACCCAATAATGATGACTAAAAAGGATGATCTTATTTTGTTTACTCATATCTAACATAACCCTTCAGCAAACGCTCTGTGATTTATGTGACATGGACACACCACCCAGCTAACCACAGAACCACTTATTCCTGTTGGGGATCTGAAAGTTTAACAAGGCCCACTCTGGCAGGACATGTCTTCTGGCATTGTGTCTACTTAGAAAACCCCTCCTTCTCTATATTTGATCAAAGCAGAAGAGGCAGGATAGGGAAACGGGTTCTTCCGCAAAGCGACACATGCTCTGAGCGAAGACTAAGAAGATGCTTCCAAGGTAACCCACAGAAAAACATCTCTGAGCTTCAAGGAAGAGCACAGCTCAAAAACTGAAATTTTCAATGTATCACTCAAGTAAATGACAGATTTGAACTTTGTCTTTAGGTGTTACCTGTGTATATATTAAAGCTGTTTTTTATGCTTTAAAACAACAGGTAAAAAATGCATCTATGCTAATTTTCTTTTACACCTTTTAGGTTGTCCTTGCTGTAAAGTACATCTAAAATTATTTCTTTTGTTTAGTTCCTAAATGGCACATTTCCTACAATCCATGACCTAAACTCTAGTAACTGGTCCCACTCAAGAACATTGTTTTTATAGATATTTCTAATTGTATTTTTCAGTCCGTTATTTCCTGAAAAGCAAAACAACAAAAAAAAAAGATTTTTGGAACTGGGCAGCATTTCTACTTATATATTAGAAAGCAGAAATAAATAGCATTCCAAAAGGGCATTTTTATGGTTACTTTAATAACACAAACGTCTTATCAATGCACATTTATACTCTAACAGAGGAGAACAAGTAATACAATAACAATCTATTGATTTTACGGTCACAGATTCATCTTTAAAGCTTAAAAGTGCAGCAGTGGCGTGAGCACATTTTTGTTTAAAGCAAATGAAAAACGTCAAAGTCAATAAACCAAACAGTAATTTGTTTAATTTAAAGAAAGAAATGTCTGATTCAATTGTAGCAGCGGCACCGATGTAAAACTAAGCGGCATAAAATAAATGTTAAATCAGCTGTAAACTAAAACTGTATTTATCACAGAGCCCAAAATTATTCTATGCTAAAATATATTACTATTGCGAAAAGTATTGTTGCAGAACCTAAAGAATAAGTCAGAGGGCCGGGTTGTTGTTGACCAAAGGTTAATGAGTACATTCTAGCAGTAATAAACAGTGTGGATATGGCTTTACCTTCTTCGATGACGCGTCCCTTTTCATCCAGCATACCCTGCACCTCGCAGCCTCTCACATATACCAGGCCGGTCTGGTCCAAAAAGGGCTGGCGCCGGTCAAAGCGCGTGCCGTACAGCAACATGGGTCGCAATGTGATCAGAAAGCAAACGTCATGCTTCCGCAGACCTAAAAGGAGGGAAAACAGACAAGCATAACTGTTAAAAGACAACAGGAGGATGAACCTTACATTTGAACCACATTCTTGCAAAAATTCAAAAAAAGATACTGCTTTAAATCCCTGACATTGTTTTTTTTTTACATTAGTCAACAACCCCATAACACATATAAATGATTTGTTTTCTTTGAGATTTACAGCGACAAACAAATAAAAGCTTAGGTTTATGTGGTTCTACAGACTTAATCTAATACATTTTTATACAGCCATTTCATTCATTTAAACCAATTTTTCCAACTATAAATACAATAAGTTATAACAATGCCTTTCTGTTCAAAGTGTCATGATAAAATTTATCTAAAAAAAAAAAAATCTGTTTTTCTTTTCATATAAGTAGCTGTGGTGATAGGTGTGCTAATTAGTTTAATGCTAACGGTGCTCTGTTGAACACAGCTCCAATTGTAATACTTAGCATTGGATGAGAATGACTTTATTAAAATCAATGCATGTGAGACATCCGCCATCTATAAACTTTTATCCAAAATGAGGATGTATAAAAAGAAATAATTAATTGAAAATAAAAAGGGACAGTAATTAAGGTCACACAGAAATAATGTCTTGAGAGAGACAACCAGCAGTCGAAAGTCGACAGAGAAGACTTTTTTGGTATTAAATACAGTGAGCAAATATGTATCTACTGGTTTTAAGAAATGCTTGTTAGAGGAACCACCTGGTGAAAATTTTACATTAAAAAAACTGAAAAAAGTTTTTAAGTTGGAAGTTGGATCGCATTCAGTTTTTACCTTCCCACTCTTGTTTGATATGGTCTTGAACGTTGAGGTTAATTGTGACGTCAGCCCGCACACGAGCAGGCCAGCTCTCTCCGATGTTGGGCTTGGCAACTTCCACGATGGAAAAAGAGGTGATTGTCTGAGCCATCCGAGCCCAGCCTCCAAACACCACTCCACCATACTCTGACTGCCTGTGTGAGCAGACGGACATGGCAGGAATCACAACAGGTGCTGTAGGCTAGATCTAAGGCAGCACATGACTCTACAGCTAACTTATTTAGTTCTGATAAAACATCATGCAAGTTGTTGCATCACTTAACATAGTTGGATCACTTTTATAGTTAAGCAGTAGGTTTCTAAATGTGGTAGTATAGGAAAAATAATGAATATGCTCAATCTGAGGACAGGAACAGATACACTAATCCCCCCCCATAGAAACTACAAACTCATTCTGACTCAGTTTGTCCAAATGAAGACATCTTACCATGGTTTCATTCTCCACACCACATCTTCAATGTCCTGTCTGATCTCATAAGTGGACTCCAGGCGAAAGAGGTTAAAGTTCCTCAAAAGGTAGTCATGCAGCGTCAGGAACTGGAGATTCAGCTTTGGTAGAGCCAAGCAGCCTTACAAGGTAAACGAGTCAAATAACAAGAGTAAAAACAAGGGATTTAACACAGATTTTGAAATCATGTAGAAATATGATGTTTTTTTTTTATTGTATCACCTCTAAATAAACAGGATTAAAACAAAAAGGTGCCAAAGCCCTGCAGGCACAGTGCGCCAGATAAAGCATATTACAATATGTGGGAGTAAAGGCAGTGAACATACACAGCAAGTTCAGTGTTAAATCCCAGTTCACACATTTTTCTTTCCTACCTTCGCCTGAGTAATACTCTGTTGGGACAATGTTTTCATCCCAGATTATCTTCTCTGTAGGATAAACGGGCATCTGGTTCAGTTGCTCAATCTGAGAGATTCTGCGCTCATGGCGAGACACCTGTGAAGGACACGGATGACATGCAGAGAGAAATTCAAAGTAAATAATGTAAAGAAAAATACATTTTTACTATGCTGCCTTAGCTCAATGTTTACTTTCCCTTTCTAGGAGTGGAAGAAAATAATTATAAAAGCCTGCCGATGTTTCACTTTGAAGGTGCTAAATTGGTATTTGATACATAAACAGTTAAATACAACCGTTTCAACTAAGTATGCTTAGGTGTCTGCAATTACTGCCAATTAAGTAACCAGTTTATTTATTTATCCATCTTCTACTTGAAAAATAATGTTAGCAGACTCCATGCACAGACCATCACAAGACAATTACCTGACATTAACAACTGAAACAGGTAGGTCATTATTAAGGACCATTTAGTTAATGGCAATATCTCAACCTAAGCATTTTTGGGGATTTGGGATCTTAAGTTTTCACAGGTTTTAATTTGAATAAGGAACATAAATATCCATCCATCCATCCATCCATCCCTCCCTCCCTCGGGAGGTTTGGGGCCCACCTCCAGCGATCAGGTGGGGCTACATCTTATGGTCGTGTAACTTGAATTTATATTTAATAAATGTCATATACTTTGTGTGCTGTTTCATAGGCTTCATTAATGTGCAACAGTAAATATCCTATTCAACAAAACAAAAATAAGAATATAAGGCCTGACAACGATCTGAGGAATCAAGAAAATGTTGTCAAATCATCATTATCACATAATTGGCAAAAAATATGTTCTAATCTAATTTTTTTGTCAATAATGAAGACCAATTCTGCAGGCTGACTTCTAAAGCAGATAGCTTTTTCAATCATCAATAATACCATAATGATAATAATAGCAGCAAAACTCTGTTACCAGCAGGATGACAACGTTAGAGAAATCTGGAGGATAAGCATGCTTAAGTGAAAACCACTACTAAATCTAGCAGGTGTTAATTGCTAGATTTAGCAATAGCCTACTGTTGTATAAAGAGACACTTCGCCAAGCTAGAACAGCTTATTTCTCATCATTAATAGAAGAGAATAAGAATAATCCTAGGTTTCTCTATAGTACAGTTGCTAAACTTACACAGAGTCATAGCTCTGTTGAGTCATCCATTCCCTTAGCTCTTAGCAGTCATGACATTATGGGATTCTTCTTAAATAAAATTGATTATATTAAAAATAAAATCTTTGACATACTCCCAAAGATGATTACTTCATCCTCAACAAGTGAGACAACATAGGAAGTAACTGTAGAACCTGATCTGTGTTTGGACTGTTTTGATCCTGTGGAGCTTCCTGAGTTATAAGAAATATTAGCTTCATCTAAACCTTCAACTTGTATGTTAGACCCAATCCCAATCAAATTATTTAAGGAAGTGTTCCCTCTGATTACCAGCCCCATTTTAGATATGATTAATTTATCTTTAGTAAATGGGTATGTAACACAAGCTTTTAAGGTAGCTGTAATTAAACCTTTGCTTAAGAAACCTTCGCTTGATCGAGATGACTTAATAAATTACAGACCGATATCCAATTTTCCATTCTTATCTAAAATTCTTGAGAAAATAGTTGCTAATCAAATGTGTGTGCATTTACACAGCAATGACCTGTTTGAAGAGTTTCAGTCAGGTTTCAGAGCTCATCATAGCACTGAAACAGCTCTGCTGAAAGTCACTAATGATATTCTTATGGCCTCAGATAATGGACTTGTGTCTGTACTGGTTTTGTTAGATCTCAGTGCTGCATTTGATACAGTCGATCACAATATCCTCCTAGAAAGGCTGGAATATGCTGTAGGGATCAGGGGAACAGCGCTAGGCTGGTTTAAATCTTATCTGTCTGACAGATTCCAGTTTGTTTCATGTAAATGATAAATCATCTTTAAACTCCAGGGTTAATTGTGGAGTACCACAGGGTTCAGTACTTGGGCCAATTCTCTTTACTATATATATGCTTCCAATAGGTCAAATTATCAAGCAGCATAGGACAAATTTTCACTGTTACGCTGATGATACTCACCTTTACTTATGCATAAATCCTGATGAACCCAACCAGTTAGATAGACTACAAGCATGTCTTGAAAACATAAAAACTTGGATGACTTTAAATTTTCTGCTTCTAAATTCAGACAAGACAGAAGTTGTCGTCTTTGGACCGGAGTCTTTAAAAAAGAAACTGCTTAGTCAATCACTTAACCTGGATGGCATTAAATTGACCTCCGGTAATAAAGTCATTTAAATCCCATATTAAACAGGTTTCTAGGATTTCCTTCTTTCACCTCCAGAACATTGCCAAAATTAGAAATATCCTATCCAGGAGTGACGCTGAAAAACTAGTCCATGCATTTGTTTCTTCAAGGCTGGACTATTGTAATTCTTTACTATCAAGATGTCCACAAAATGCAGTTAAAAGCCTTCAGCTGATTCAAAATGCTGAAGCAAGAGTTCTGATGAAAATTAAAAAGAGAGATCATATTCCTCCTATTTAAGCTTCCCTTCATTGGCTCCCTGTTAAATCCAGAATAGAATTTAAAACTTAAATGAATAAAACTGAACTGAATTGAAAATTCTGCTGAGTCTATCAAAATGAAAATAATAAATATGTTTCATATAAGGCAACGGTCAGGCAACAGCCTTGAAAGCTATTGCAGATCTGAATACCACTCTGTCTAAAGACAATGTATAACATAGACGCAGCGTTCCTAAAAAAGTACGCTCACACTCTAATCCAGCCTTTGACCCACATTATAAATGTCTCTGTTAAAACTGGAACATTTCCAGATGTTTGGAAAAAAACATTAGTTAAACCCATCTTTAAGTCCGGGAATACCGCAGATGTCAGTAACTATTGACCAATAAGTCTAGTTCCAGTGATGTCAAAAATATTAGAAAAAAATAGTTTCAGAACAACTAACTCAACATTTAGAAACACACCAGTATATACACCCTAAACAGTATGGTTTTAGACAAAACCATTCTACTGAATCGGCTATTTGCACATTATTGGCAAACATTGTGCAGTCGCTTGACAAAGGAAACATTGTGGGTACAGTATTCCTCGACTTAAAGAGGGCATTAGATACGGTACACCACAGTCGTCCTTTTTCAAAATTGTCATCTTTTAATATGTCACATCAGGCACTATATCGTGGTTTAAGTCATATCTGCAGGGGCGAGAACAATGTGTAGTTATTGATCATGCAAAATCTGCTCCATGTGAAATTAAAACTGGAATCCCTCAGGGAACCATTCTGGGGCCAATTCTCTTTAGCCTGTATGTGAATGACTTGCCTGAAGTGTCTCTTGAAGTTAGCCTTCAGATGTATGCTGATGACACTGTTGTTTATGTGCCTGGTAAAAACCCTTCAGCTGTCAGCAGCACATTGACCAAAAGTCTAGAGAAAGTATCCTATCGGTTAAACAAATCCTATTTGACATTAAACTTGAAGAAAACCAAATCTATTTGTTTCTCTATACAGAGAACTCGGAAAGCAAACGATCTAAACATGAAAATAAATGGAGAACTAACTGAACAGGTAAAACAAGAAAAATATTTAGGAGTAATATTAGATCCTCAGTTAAATTTCAAAAACCAGATTAAAAGCATTGTAAGAACAATGAAGGTGAGTATGAACTGTTTCAGAATGATCAGGAGCTGTCTGACATTGGAATGTGCTCATGTCTTTATGAATACAATGATCCTGTCACATCTGTCGTACTGCACTGCTGTTTGGTATCAGAACAGTCAATCTGCCTTAAAGCCTATCGAAAGGCTTTATAATCGGACTTTAAAGTGTTTTGATAAAAAGCCCATTCGATTTCACCACTGTCACATCTTAAGTAAATATAAATTCTTAAATTTTGTGAATTTTGTTAATCTTAGCTATATAAAGTTGATTTTTAAATGTTTGATTGGACTTGCACCTGAGCCACTTTGTACATTTGTTAACAGACTGGACACCTCCAGGTCAACGAGAGCTGCTACATGTGGAAACTGTAAAGTTCCATTTTGTTAAACATCTTTTGCAAAAAAAAATATTTTCTGCGAAAGGAACCAACCTGTGGAATGGTCTTCCTGTTAATATTAAGACTTTGACTAGCCTGTCCACTTTCAAAAAACAAGCAAAATCCTGGCTCACGCAGCAGCAGCAGCAGCAGTGTGGCCATGTCATATGAAATGCATAACTGTTTGTTTGATCTTGAGTGGATGTGTTAATTTTATTACAGTGATTTTATTAGTACTAACTGGTTTCTTGACATTTCTGATTGCATTTATTGTAATTGTTTTTACTTTTTTTTTATTTTAACTGTTAAAAGCCCTTCAAGGGACAGGTGCTACGAATTAGCTATGGCTACAAGCACTATGATACAGGCATCAGATTATGTTGCATATAATGATCTATATTTATTGTATCTGTCCCAACCAAATAAATAATAATAACATTATTTTAGCAGCTCTATGAATAATTGTTGCTCAAACCATGTTAGACATTTTTGCTTTTTTTGTTTAACACCATTAAAATGTAGTATTTTGAGTCAAAGTTATTATACCATGAGAATCTCCCTTGTTGACCTGCAAGCACGCCCACTAGCTGTTTCACATTGGGAGCGATATTTATCAAATTAAATTAAATGCTGAACACCATTTCCAATTACAGTCAAACAGCTCTTCTCCCCATTGTTCGTTATTGTTTTTTATGAACGTAAAAGCTAAATTTTGTGAAAACAAATATACTGTGACACTATATTTAAAGTAACACACAATTCTAACTTTGCAGGTCAAAGTTATAATCATTACATAGACAAGATTCCAAAACATTGCACCTACCATCATCTCGAGGAGAAACTCTTTCTCAATGGTTGTGTCTTGGCCTTCAGGCAGCTCTGGCAGCAGACACAAGTATGAGGCCACCCGGTGGAGCATATTGGGACTGCAGAGAAAGAGAAAAACAATTGGTTAGTCAGCGAAAATAAATAAATGAATTAAAAAGGAATTTGTGTGTTACAAATTTAGGTGACAGTCTCATCCAGAGCATTGGACTAAAATATGATAATAACTGACTGGAGTACTGACATAATGATTTTGGTAATGACTAAAATGATGATGATTGGGAGGAACAACGAGGACAATCTGTTTTTTACCCACATTCAGTCAATGTAGAAATTTGATCCTTCTGCATACCGTATCTATGAAGAAAAATCTGTCGCTTTAGCACTTTTGGACACTAAATTCCTAATAGAGAAATGCCTAAAACACTGTCAATACTGTACGTGTGAGTATACACAGAGTTATCAAATAATTCATGCTTATTAGCACTGTGGCACAAAGCAATTTCTCTGTTTAGTTTGTCACGTCTCTTCTGCACTGTCAGCATGCGCATTAAGGGCCGAGGGCGCACTCAGAGACAGGATTATGAAAATCAAAGCCCATCTCAGTCTCAGAAAGCTGAGGCGTGGCTCCTTGCATGAAGACCTGTTTTAATCAGGCTGGCACATTGTGACACAGGCCGGCTCTGGTGCACAGCAAAGGACAGGACCTGGAAACATTGTGACAGGCCTGGACAGCCACACGTGGCACTAAATAACTTTGACCATGCATGTGCATCCCTTTTTGCAACTTATGATGCCACACATGAGCAGTGGGGTGGCAATTTTGCCAGTGTTGCACTTTGGAGGCCCAGTGAATGACCTGGCATGGCTTGTGTGGACATTCCTTCCCTTAGCAACAAGATAACGTTGGCACAATAAGTCATTTGGGGTAAGAGAGATGACTGGATCAGGTCATGAATGACAGCCGAGACACTGACGGGGCAAGGCAGGGACGTATTAAAACTTTTCAACACTAAATTGGAAAATTATTCACACTTCCTGAACTTTTTTTACATGTCAGCACGTTGCAACCATATACTACAAAGCCTTTTATGTGATTTTATGTGAAAGACCAACACAAAGTACTGCATAATTGTAAAGTGCATGGAAAATGATGAATTGCTTTCAAAATGATTTACAAATAGAAATCCAAAAAGTGTTACATGCATTTTTACTTACGCCCCATTACTCTGGTATCCTAAATAAAATCCAGTCTTTCTTGTGCAATTTAATCTCAGTCTAAAGAGCTGGTCTGCGAAGGTATCAGAGGTTTTTTAGAGAACAATACAGGACAAACAGCATCATGACGACCAAGGGACACAGAAGACAGGTCGGGGAGAAGTTCAAAGCCACAAAATGGAAAAGGCACAACTATAAACCAAATAATGGGGCAACCCCCCGGACCTTACAGCCCAAGAAGGAAGAATGTTAATCAAAGAAGTAGCCAAGAGGCCCGTGGTGACTCCTGAGGAGCTGTACAAATCCACAGCTCAGGTGAGAAGATCTGTTGACATTTATTGTTGAGGCATTCCACAAATCTCTTCTTTATAAAAGAGTGGCAAAAAAGCAAGAGATGAAACGAGGTCACAATCCATCCTGTTTAAAGTTTGCCATGAGCCATAGAAGGGAAACAGGAAACGTGTGGAAGATGATACTAAAAATAAACTTTTAGGCCTGTGAAAAATAAACTATTCCCAGGGTGAAACATGCTGTTGGCAGCATCATGCTGAGGGAATGCTTTTCTCCAGCAAGGACAAGAAAGCTGGTCAGAGTTTATGGGAAGATGGACAGAGCTAAACGGTAAATTCTGGTCCAATCTGAGATTCAGTTATGACACAGGTACGGTAGATGAAGATAAATCGTGAGATTCGGCTTACCTCGCATGAATACTGCCAAGAATTTAGTATGATTTACAAGAATCCATTAAGAATACCGACGAATGTTAGGAATCGGTTAACAGTATTCCGAATGCATCTAAGAATCAGGTACAATTACATTTGAATTAGTTACTATTATTGACAATATGTGGGATTTTCTATCAAGATATAATAAAAAGTGATGAGAGACTAACTGCAGTGAATGTTATTTAAATGATGACTGTTAATATTTAGAAGTTTAAATGTTTTAAGTGAAGTGATTGTCCTTGCCAATAAAACGGCTTCACGGATCCCAGATTAAGAACACATAGGAATGCTTATGAATCAATTAGGAATCAGTTACGATACCCAAGAGTGATCTAGGAAGTTGTTAAAAATTAACTGAAATGAATTCCAAATGGCTCAAATATTGCAAGAACTGACTAACAATGAAATATGAATCAGTAACAAATTCAGGAACTTATGATTATTCAACTAAGAATCCTAAAATTTGGCAAATCATATTATTCGTCAGCTGTGTGGAATGGGGGCATTAAGTGCCTTGCCCAGGGGCACATTGACATGTTGCAGGAAGAAGCTGTAATCGAACCCACAACTTTTGGATTGCAAGACGACTACTCTACCCAATGAGTCACAGTCGGGCTGTGACAGTCCTGGAAATACAGGACGGTCATGGACGAAAATCAGTTTGAAGCTGGAAAACTGATCAAAGCATGTTCATGCAAAGCTGATAGATGCATACTCCAAAACAATTGCACATGTAATTACAGTAAAAAGGTGGTTTTGATTGGGCAATGAGCTGCTATCCCACCAAATGTAAAATAGAGCTATGTTATAACAAGGAAACTTTACTGTACTAACAAAAACTCTACAATATATTAACACGTTATTACAATACACGTATTTATCAGGTTATAACAAAAGACTTTTCGTATTCTTCCAAAATACAAAAAAAAAAAACACTTCCAGATTGTCCAAGCTGCTCATCATCAAAGGTTTATTGTAATAATGTAAAAAATATGTATTGCATTTAATCTATCTTATATTGAAGTTATGGAAATGGCTGTAATGAGACAAAATGTGAAAATCTTTTATAGGGTTTGAATACTTTATAAGGCCCTGTAAGTTTAATCAATTTGTCTAATAAAGTCAGGGAAAATTAATTTATCCCAGTAATATATCACTTCCCCGAGATCATTTGGTGTTTAGTTAGCAAAGAGAGAGTTAGAAGTCAGTGATTTGGCAATTTAAGGCTAACAATCACAACAATAGCTGCATTTCTTTGGGAGGAAACACTTTAACCGCTGTATATAGTTAGCTCTTCTTGGCCTGAAATGAACATACCATGTTTGAAAGAAGTGACAGTGTGTCTCAGTGCAGCCAGGCTGGTAGGGGTGTTTGGAAGTGTGGGCAGGCTGTGCTATAATGATCCATTTGTTGTGTGTGAGGCACTTAGCGGATAAATTCAGAGTGGTGGTTGACTGGGAGCTTAGCCTGTGATTAGCACAGCTGGAATAAATGGGCATTAGCATGAGTTGTTTGGGTGAAAACTGCTTTGTTAAATCTGATTGGCACATTTCGAGTTTCCCAGAAGTTGTTTCAGTGTTCGCTGGGAAAGCTGTGAAGCCCTTTCGATATTCAAATCCCTAATTCTGGATGGATTGGGGGAAGTTTCTACTAACATGAAATGGCTCAGCTAAGTCTTTACACCCTGCCTAATATGTTATAGAGCCAAAACGCATTGACAACATGTGCTCAGGAATTTTCAATAATGTTACAATGTCAACACACATTTATCTAGTAAGGTTTTACAGATCAGCAGTATATCTGGGATTTTACAGTCATGTATGCATGGGTAGAAGTTAATACAGACTCACACAGCCACTCAGACACAGGACCTTTCATCAAAGTGAGGGTGGTTTGGCTCCTTGGCAAGCTAATATGATCCGACAAACACAGCTGTTCAAAGAGTTTATTCTCGAGCCACTGCAAATCGATTAAATTAATGAGGCGTGCCTCTGTGGCCGGTACCACCTGCCTGTTCAAGGGTTCACTAGCTGCCTTTTAGCAGGAAAGCAGGCAGCAATGGCAGCCTGGCTACATTACAACACAGCAGTAACTTAACTGTAAATGTAAGGCCTGGATTTTAGTGTCCTTCTGATTAGGCAATACTCCTCCAAATGTATTTTTATTGCTGTTTAGGTGCGAAAAGTTTAGGGTTTGCTAACTTTGGCCAAAATAGACAAGTTAGCCGATTTTATCAATTCTTACAACGTTTCAAGCCTCTTTTATCCA
The DNA here is from genome assembly GCA_036173005.1 of Crenichthys baileyi. Taxonomy (NCBI): domain Eukaryota; kingdom Metazoa; phylum Chordata; class Actinopteri; order Cyprinodontiformes; family Goodeidae; genus Crenichthys; species Crenichthys baileyi. Next base: position 16,343 of record JAHHUM010000593.1, read on the forward strand.
CTATATCCACAATGATTAGCCAAGTAAGCATTTAAACCATATCATATTTTCCAACTCCAGGATTTTGGCATATTAGATGATGTGTATTTGTGTGAGGGAGGGACTTCTAAAATGAGATCAATACTGAAAGGTCAAAACTTGTATATAGAAAAGTTTTTCACAGGGATGCAGCCCTTTTAAAATTGCAGTGATATTGGAACTGGACCAGAGAACCACAAAACAGTTTGTGGCCAGGTGCAAATGAATATCTGGAGGGCCCAGAAGGAAAGGATGTTCAGTGATCAGAGACATGGCCAAGGTAGGGAAGCCTAAAACACAACCAACACTAAACGAGATGCATACGCTGAAACGTTAAGACTGGGCTAAGAAAAATCTAAAGGCAGATATTCAAAGGTTTTACAGACTGATGAGATATGGATGGGCCAGTGGGTTGACCAGTAATGGACACATGGCTCCACTTCAACTGAGACGCATGCAAGGTGGAGGTAGGGTAATGGTATGGGCTAGTGTCATTAAACTAGAGCTAGTTGAAGATAGACTCAGAATCAACTCCTAAACCTACTAAGAGTTTTGTGAAGATGCTTTCTTTAAGTGGTGGTAGAGAACAAAGTCTGCATTTTTCATGAAGATCATGATTTTTAATGTGGGACAAATCCTCCTTGAAAACTTTATTAAAATGGGCCAACAATCTGTTTTAAAAGCCTCTGACCTTGACCCTGATCTTACTACACTATACGTTTGAGTTACCCTTCTGTTTTTACCTGAGATGCCCAAAAAGCTTGGTTAATGATTCTCTGGTGTCCACAGCTGCAACATTGGACAGGGCAAAGTCATGCAACTCCGGGAAATGAGCAAATGCAGCTCTCTGGTGGGAAAAGAAATGTGGAAAAAAAAAATATATTAAACATAATAGATTACCAGGAGTGACCCATAATATGATCAGCAATACGTGAGAAGTCAATAATGATAATGTCACTGAAATCTTTTTACCCTGCCCTGCTTTTGTTTGTTTTACCTGGAGTGAGGTGATTCTGTCGTAGTGCAAAGTGGTCATCTCTTTCTGAGTCAAAGCATTTCCAGTCTGGTCATTGATCTCGAAGCCGGTGTAGAATTTCAGCATGTCAAGAAGCTACACAAATTAGACAGCGATCAGTCGAAACACTAAAATAGTTGGTTTTAATCATCTGACACTTACAGAGTCCTCCACTTATTATTGGTAATTACTGGTAATTGGTTATTATTGGTAAACACAATCTGGATTTTCCAAATTCTTCTGAATCAGGTTATGCAACTGTTATAAAAGATGAATAAAATTTAAGGCTTTTTACACATCTTTACCAGGGGTGCGTAGGGTGAAAATCTTTGGGTGGAAGTTTTTTACCTGACAGAAAAGGTGACCCTCCTTCTCTCTTTTGGTGAGACCAGAGAGCTGGCAGTTGACCAGCAAGTGGGCGTCGTCCAGCACTGTATTGAACCAACGCCGTGTGGGAAGCAGAGCCTAAACATACAAGTCCATGTTTATAGTCATTAATATGATACACACAGCTAAAGATAAAGATACAACACATGAGCTTAAAATGCCAACAACAATTATTCTGAAGAAGACTAAAGGTAACCATGAAAGGATCATAACCTCACTCTTTGACAACTTTGCCATGATTATCATGATATTTATGGGCATATGCTTGTTTTTAGGTTGATAAAACAAAAAAATATCAGCACTGACAGAAAAGTCCATTTTCCACTGGCTCTACTTTAGCCAGGTTCACTCCACTTAGCGACCACCTTCGACCGTTTTCATTATTTGCTTTTCCAGCCCCGTACTCGCTTTCTTGGTAGCTGCTCGTCATCAGGTCCCATCGGGGCTGAGCAGGGCCGAAACTGCCGAAAACAGACTGATGTTCACTGATTGGCCATCAGACAGAGCAGGTCAACCCGAAAGCCGTGGCAGTGGTTCCAAATTACCGCTAGAGGACATGATGTGCGACGGTGAGTGTTTATTTTACTTTGCATGTTTGTACTTGAAACTTATGTCATGTTTGATAGGCTCACACAGAACCATAAAACAGTAAGGGTTAATAGCAGCACAGCGCACAACGCTGACGGCTGGAGGCGGGGCGTCAAGCCATAACTCCAGGCTAATGGTCAACAGATAAACAGGTGTAGCGCAGAATAGAGCGAGATCGAGCGCAGTGGAGCTGGAATCATGAATGGAAATGACGCAAAAGATGACACAACATTCAGCCTCAACTCCATCTATACATTTTATAGCAGCATGTTGCTGCAGGAAGAGGAGAAACATCTCAATACGATAAAAGATCTGCTTTGTGAAAACTCTGAATATGGTCATGGACAATCAAAAGTAAATGCATGGCTGGTGCATGGAGAATCAAGGTCTTACTAACTGAAAGAAATGCTAAACAAAGGCAACAATAAAGGGAAATACATTTAGATTGTGAAATTCAAACAAAAACTAAACTAAAAGGAAAGATGCAGCAAGTGAAAGCCAAACAGGGAGAGAACGGATATGATATCCAACACTCTCTTTGATCTAAACATAGTCCTAGAGCTGGTATAAAGAAAGCCACACAGATCTTTTTCCTTTGCTCTCATTTCCAGGTCATCATCGTGGAAAAGTAGTATGGCTTTCAGGCAATTGAGGCGATGCAAAAGGATAGTGCTAAAGGACAAAGAAAGTCTGCAGAGACGGTCAGCTGGCCGGCCACTCGACACTGCCAGGAACTGCAAGGCCAGCCTGTCAGCAGACAGCCAGATGAAACGTATTCACCTCCCTCACTGCTAACAGCAGCAGAAATATCAATCTTATGAGATGAGGTGTCATCACCGACCTCGCATACAAATTTAGTTCTCCAGGATTGTTTCTTTGTAAGCAAACAACTGCAGTTATAGTTCACAAATATTTCTTAAAAGTGTGATTTTGTAAATCTGCAGCTTATTTTTAAAAAACTGGCTGTCCTCAAATTTCCAAACAGCTCAAACCAAATAAAATCGAAGAGCAAAAGATCTCAAAATTCCATATTAATGATAAGAAAACACTAAGAACAGAACCAACAATATTCTCCAAACCATATTTAAACTTTTTCTCTTAATTCGCACAATGCTTTATGGAGGTGAAACACTAACACTGTAGCATGGTAATGGCAGCATCATGCTGCAGGGATGCTTTTCTTCAGCAGGGAACAGGCTCAGAGTTGAGGGGAAAATAGATGAAGCTAAATGCAGAGCAATGGTGGAGGAAGAGAATGCTTAAAGACATGTTTTTAGTCTCAACGTTAGCAAACCTGGAAGAGAACCAAAGGATTTGTGGCTGTAACTGCATAAGGAGGGGATTCTACGAAGTATTGACTCAGGGGGGCTGAAAACTGATGTCCAGACCACTGGGTTTCATCTTTAAAATTGCCATTACTGTGGGAATGATTTGTTTTCTAAGTCAGAATGGGAATAAAGAATTTGTGTCTTACCTCCAAATCAATCAGGAGCTCAATGAATCTCTCACAGTAAACCACTTTATCCATGGACACAGGCCCTGTGAACAATACATGACATTGTCTTACTACCGCAGTTTAGATCTGACAACACTTTTTTAAGAAACATATGAAACACTGGATGCAAAGGGGCACTGTAAAAGACCCATATTTTCATTAGAGAAAGGCACGTGGACAACAATGAGAAGTCCGAATGGGCCTTTCTATAAGATGCAGCATGTTCAGCACAGCAGCATGCTGGGACCCAGCTCCTCATTAAGGGAGCGTGTTGCGCACTTATGGTCAATGCATGCAGCAAGGATCAGAGTGAAGCAGATCCCGCTGGCCTTTAGATCATAATCTAGTCTGTCAGCAATGAATTCTACCTAAACACAGGTTCTTTTTTTAGCACTCAGGTAGGGGGCCTGTGTGTCGCCCTGGATTACAACACACACTGCTGTCGGTGCCCACGGGTGTACAGCAGCTGAGTGCATGCTCCTTCAGCAGCACTTAGAAAGAAAGTAGAGAGCAGTGCAACTATGCTTTAAAATCAAGGAAATGTTTTTAATAAAGAGTATCTGTTGTGTATCTTGATATTTTCTGTGCTTCCTGAACTTTATTTTTGCATAATTTTGCCTGTGTTATCCAAATGGCAAAAAATATGGTTCACTTAATAATAATAATAATAAGGTTCACTTAAATTTTCAATGTTTTTCTTAAATTGTTCTTTTACCTTTAAAAATCAAATAGAGCAATGTGCTTCCCTTAGAGACTTTTTGGGCCATTGTTCCCTATTTAAAAAGGCATTTTTTGATTACACCACCAGTGCAAATTCATTTCTATTTATTTCCTTTCAATGATAGCCCTTCAAGATTTCAGGTTTTATGGTTTTCCACTAGGTGAAGATATTTTCCATGTAATGTTCATCTAACGATTTGGAAGAAAAAGATAAAACAAAACATTTTAATAATGACAAAAAAACATACACAAATTGATCAAGCCATCTGACACTCCCGGGCTGGGGAATTCAAAAAAAAAAAAAAAATATATATATATATATATATATATATATTTATTGTGTCTTCTCTTGAAAAAAACAAAACTCAAGCAAACATTTATTGGTGAAAAATCTAGAAAATTAATAAACCTTTTCTTATGGATGGTGAGGACTGAAGTTTAAAATTATATTTATTTAAAAAACTGTTTCTACATAATATTTTAAATCGAACTTGCACAGCTAAATCCTTAATTTAAGGGGTTAAAAGTTATAAAATGTATGAATATTGGCTAATAATGATGAAAACTGACGTAAATAGTAGCATTCATAAAGAAAATTTGTTGATGCATAATAATTCTATGGCAAGATCATTATTTTGCCTCCACCGGACCAAGGTGAAGCACATCATGAAGGCTCCCTTAAAGGGTTAAAGATATGAAGGTCCGGGTCATAATATTAATCATTTAAATAATCAATAAGAGATGCATTTTTACCTAATCTAAATCCATCCTAAGTTATTCTACCCAATAAGCATCCTTTCCCCAAGGAGCTAAAAGCATTTTTCCTCAATTACCCTCTGCTGGAACTGACGTCAGAACTGCCCGAAACTTTTTAAGGAGAGATGAAAGGAAGGTCCTTTCTTTGGTTGCTCTGGTGAAGACAGAAATAAAACAAATCATCAATTATAACGCTGTAATAACTATAGATCTTCTAAACAAGCAAAGAAAATTATATTACTGCTTGATTGCTTCAGCATCCATCTTATCAAATTTCTTCTTGATTAGATTCCAAAACTTCTGTAGCTTGGGAACCTTCTTCAGCTCTTGTTGGAGTCGGGACTATAAACACAAAAGTAAGTCAGAATGGGGTGAAGCTGTAATTATAAAAGGCCAACAATGACTTGGACAGTCAATATTCAAAATGTATCTATAGCTACAAGATGAAATCTTACTGGTAAGAGGCACATCCACATAGGCAGAGAGATGAGCTGCTGCACCTGTTCTCTGATCAAATCTACCTCCTGGGAGGAAGAGAGGGATACAAAGAGAAGGAAAGGAAGGAGTTGTCAGAATCCACAATGCATGACAGATTTTTTATTGGACCCTTAATAACACTCTGCAAATGAAATATTTACGAGCCTTTATAGGATACAACTGCAGGCCAGTCAGTTATCACAGCAGATTTTGAGGAGAGACATCTGCAGTGTTTCCCTGTGGTCCCATGCACTTATTTGGGATAATGAAGAAGTGCTTGCACTGCTTTATGTGTTACTGCCACCTAACGGACATTGTAAGCAACTGCCTCAAATCTACTACTACTGCATCTACTGCAAGGCAAATTTACTTAGCTTTATGTTTGCCAGGTTTCTATTTGTCTCTCTCACTACAACTAAGAAAGTAGAGCACATCACCTCAGTTTTACACTGGCTCCCTGTATCTCAGAAAAGAGACTTTAAAATACTTCTGTTAGCCTATAAGTCACTGAATGGCTTAGCAAACAAAATACATCTTAGCAAACAAAAGATATTCTCCGCTCTGTATCCCCAGTATCAGAACCAGACATGGATTAGCAGCATTCAGTTCTTATGCTCCACTAATCTGGAATAAACTTCCAGAAAACTGCAAAAATACTGAATCCCTGAGTTCTTTTAAATTGAGGTTAAAATCCCACTTGTTTAGATTTGCTTCTGGTTCTTCTATTTAAACTTAACTAAAACATACTGGTAAACGTTTCTAGTGGGGATAAAGGTTAATTGGGATTTTCCACCTTTGAACAGACAGCTAAAGGACCTTGCTGTCCACAGTGAGAAGCAGTTCATTGTATAAGACCCGCCCTAAAGATCGTGGCTGAGCTGGGCTCTCCTAGAAGAAGTTATTAGGGAGATATGGAGCACCAGGAAGTCTCTGACTCTTTTGTCCAAACGTGGAACAGTTTTAAAGGGAATATTCCCACATTATCGAGAAGCATAATGGGTCAGAACAGTTCTAAGGAGTTGCCTCGTCCCTGGGGAGAAACTTTTTTATTTTATGCTAAGAAAATATGGACCAAAAAGCACCGAGTGCATCAATACATGAGCTAAAACAATAGATTTTCTGACAAGGGGCTCATTTGGCCCTAAAATATTAAAATTCATTTATTTTAGTCTGTAGTCCAACTTTTCTTTATTCTTTTTTTTCTTTCCTTTATCATGTCACTGCAATGTCGCTTTTGTTTTTTTTTGTCACTGCAAAGTACTTTTTTCACCATGTAAAGCACTTTGAATCGTTGTGTTGCTGAAACATATATATACTTATTTAATCAGACAAAGCGTTTTCGTTCCATTTTAAGCAATAATAACTTTTCATAAATAAAATGTAATTTAAAACGACCAGTTTGTCTGACTTGGTGACATCCTGGGTTACAGATATCAAGAGCTCCCTCACCCCAATAGTGGAAAAAAACTTTTGCTCCAACATGCATCACATCTTTTCTAGGGCTGTTTTTTTTTCTGGAGAACTATTTCACAAGAATTAGTCAAAAAAAATGGATGAAATTCGTCATCAGTAAGCGCACAACATAAATCCTAAAGTGTACAGAAAACGTACTGAACTTCAACGTAAATTTGATCGGCTATAAACCTTTAAAAAGCAGGAATGCATTTCATGCACATGTTGAAAAATCTGGCAAACTCTTAGCCAATCAATTAAGAGCATTAAAGCCTAATAATTTGATTGAAGGGCTCACCACTGACTGTATTAAAGACATATTCAGGGAATAATATCTGAAGGCCTGGGGCAATTTGGCCATTAACCAGTGTCAACGTGTTCAAATGTTTTTAAGAAGTTTCAAAACTGCTAAAATTTTCCATCATATAGTTTGTATGGTTTGAAGTCCAGTTTATGAGATACCAGAGAAAGCAGACAGAAAGCAACCCGGCGCCCTCCTCCCTGTATGTTGCTGCTCACTGCCGATCAGTTTGCTTTGAAGAAAGTCATATTTGAATATTTATAAATATTCTCGGTCTCGAAAAACATGGATGATCAGGCTGGATACCAAAGCAGTCGGATCAACAAACTACAGGCTAATAACAGCTCGTCATACAACAGAAACGGATTTCCTGCATAATACACATATACTACTAAATTTATCAGGAGTTTGTTAAAATATATTTTGCTTAAGTCTGTTTTAAAATCAAAATAAAACATAAATGTAATAGATAACTTTATTACAACTGCAATAAGTGACATGTCATGTTATGTCATGTTAAGTTATGTTATGTTAGCGAGCAGTAGGAATTATACTTGCTTATTTTAACTGAAAACTCAGGTTATATACATTTTTGTTTAAACAATGAAATAGGAGTATTTCATCTTCAGGTTATCATACTGTGAGAATCTCACACACAAATAAACATTGATAACCTCCTATTTTAATACAAAGAGTAAAGTATGGGTTTGGGCAATACTTTGTAGATACAACAGCTTCAACTCAATGATGTCTACAAGGTTTACACGTATGTTTGTGGGAATATGACACTGATGTTGGAAGAGAAGGCCTGGTTTGCAGTCTCCACTCTAATTCATCCCAAAGGTGTTCTTTCACGTTGAGGTCAAGACTCTGTTCTAGCCAGACAAGTTCTTTAACACCCAACTTGTTCATCCATGTCTTTAAGGACTGCACTATGTGCATTGGTGTGCAGTCATGTTGGAACTGAAGGGAGCACTTCTAAATGTCTTCGAATAACGGAGCCCTACAACATAATCCCCCGTAAACCAAACACAGTCATTTACACAATGCAGTCAGGCATGATGTTCTTCTGGCAACTGCAAACCCCAAACTCCCCCATTGGTTGCCAGACAGAGGGGCATGATTTGTCCCTCTATAAAGAACATGTGCCCATTACTCTACAGTCCAGTGGATCTGTGTTTTACAACAGAAAATCATTCCATGAAGTTCTCTACACAATGTTCTTGAGCTAACCCGAAGGCCACATGAAGTGATTTTATACACCTATAGCCGTGGAGGTGGTTGGACCCCCTGCGTTCAATGATGTGGAGGGGTGACCCAATACTTTTGGCACTATGGTGTCAATAGATCTCTCCTATGGGGTATAGGGAATGTGTTTTTGTGAATTTATTTTTTAAAGGCAATGCAAAAATTAATACCAAACATCTCACCACACTTCCCCCTGAATTTCATATTGGTAGGATTTTAACTTTTTTTTTTCTTATAAATCCATCAAACATCTTTATAACGTTTTTTTTTCATAACTTTTAGACAAGGTTTATTTCATAAAGTATAGACCTGCTATCAGAAATGCTGATATGTAAACACTGAAAGCTAAGTTTGACCTTGTCAGGCAGGTTCTCCATACATTAGACAGCATTATAATAATACACACCAGACTGTTGAAGCAGTGGTCCAGGAAGACCAGAAGCACGGTTTGTTCCTTTAAGGTGAAGCCAGCCTCCTCGTCTGCCAACACAGCTTCCATCACACATCTGAAGAAAAACGGGAAGTGTGTGGGCTCCTTCTTGAACACCTGATAAACACCAAAGAAACGACATGGATAACATTTGTAGAAAGACAATTTGTTGGAATGTTGAAAAAAATGGTGTGAATACAGCATTTAAAGGAGGTTGGAGGTCAAAGGAGGATTTGTCACAGGATAAATAATATAACGATTCCCTTACCTCCCAAGCTGGAACGTTTTCTCTGAACTTCTCATTGACGATGCAACAAATGGACATGATAAATGCTTTGCTGGACACCTCAGGCATGTAGTTCACCCATAGATAATTTTCAAGGTATTGACTACAATGAGGAGAAAATAAAGTAAAGTTAATGTCTATCATACTGTTGGATGCTTATTTATGTGACGTAAGGAGGTGAAATGGAAATATTTTTACCTGAATTCAAGCAGCATAATTTTCCTGATGGCAAATCTGTAAACAGAGAAATACGGTAGAGAAAAAGAAGAGCAAAACCCTGTTCATCACTTATGCAACAGCAGTTTAAATTTTAAAAAAGGCAATATATCTACTTACTTAGACATGAGGATCTCTTTTTCATAGACATCTTCCATCACCTAAACATAAGAAATATTAAATCACAGGATGAGGCAAACAAGTGGAAATGTTAGGCTCCTTACATTCATAATTTTTATGTGTGCCATGTACTTAATAAGTGACACAAATCAAACACACTAAAATGAAAGCGATGGCCAACATCAGCAGTAAAACAAACCAGGTAACTGTAAAACAAAACAAAGAGTTCCACACAGTTGCTTTTCAAACTCCAAACAAGCGTTTATAGCTACAAACCTTATGCCCCACTGCAACCGACAAGATGCAAAGAGAGAGGCTGCTAAAAGGTGGCCTGCCTTACAGCCCAGGAAACCATAACTGATTTGCTTTTTTGAGCTTCCTCCAAGCACAGTGGAGCTCACAGTAGAGCCACAGCTGTTTTGTTTTGCATTGTATGAGAATCAGGATATCTTCTGAGCACCTATCTTAAGCCCGGTTCATTAGCCAAAGTCGTTTGTCTTAAAAGAAAAGCTTCAATCTGTGGTCTGCGGTTTTTCAGTGCGACAGACTAACCAAGCGCCCTTTATGCGCTCCCACAACCTAAGGCGACCTACAACAAATATTAAACAGTGTCTGATATTATCGGAGAGAATCATCCAGTTTGACTGCTCCTGTGGCCGATGTTTGATTCTTCTCTGTTGCTCTGCCATGAGTGCTTTGCCTGCTGTTTCCTTTCCCTTAATCCTGCTCTCCTTCTCTTCAGCATTCAGCTCTAATAATATGTTTTTGGGTGCTTCTGACGGGATTGTTGTAAAGTAATACCAATACCAACACCATGCAGCCCTACTTTACACCACATGATGAAGGCCATTATATGCAAAAGGATAAAATGTTGTGGTTATTTTCAACGTCGTTGCCAAAAAACAAAAATCACATAATTACATCTTTAAGAAACTGCAGTGCTCGACTCACCTGAGGATCAAAAGGCAGTTTCTCCTTTGCATGAGGAGCCCAATATTTATTAGCCAGCTGGAAACATGAAACAAGCAGACATACAGCTCCAGTTTACATGTATACAGGCATTCGGAGTGGTTTACAAGGTGACGGACATTAATGTTTGCGTTGTTGTGGTTCGGATCTTATCTGGCCTTGCATTTAATTTCCTACAGCTTCTAGAGGGTGATGCTGGAGGAAGTGAAGAAATAACGCGTTGATGTGCGTGATTACCTGCGTGACATATTCAGCATTTATCTGGGACACAGAAGGCGCTGCAGCCTTTTTAGCTGGAGTCTCTTTCTCCGTGGTGGCCATCTCAAATAGCTGCCGTTCAAAATAAGAGGGAAACAAAACAGTATACAACAGTTTACTGATGCAATATTTGTAGTAGCTCCTGACGATAAAGCAGAACTGGGCTCCTGAAGTGAATGCTACACAAGCATGATGGAAAAAGCAATGCTATTGTAAATAAAGAATAGAGGTCAGTACAGGTTTGTAAGCCCGATTCAGAAATATATTAATTTAATACGGAGACATTAATGTAAATAATGTGTAAAAATAAATACCAAAGTAAAGTTACTAACCGTTATTATGTTTAATCAACATGAGCGTTTCAAAACGCGGAGTGCGTCTAACTTCCTGACTGGGTACTTCCCTATTATCGTCCCCAACTACAAACATTCCGCCCGTTCGTTCCGCTAAGCAAGGTATTTAGTCATTGCCGTAAATGAGGTAAAACGAGCGTTTGGCCGCGTTAGTTCTTCAGTTCAGCCTTACCTCTCTTTGTCAAGTCTTTTGTAGCCTCATTTACAGGTGGTTTATTACAGAACATTATGCGGCACAAACTATTGCTGGTTACATAAATATCTATAGTAATACAACACTGTTTAAAACATTATGCCAAAAATGTTTTTGGTGTAAAAAAAGCAAAACCAAAACAGTTTAAATATACATTACATCATTTCTAATTAACAGACAGTTCTGTACTGTAAAAGCAAAGTTCCTGCTACATAATTTTGAGAATTAATCACCAGTTCTGGCTTGCAATGAATGTGTCTAGAAATTTTTAGAGCAAATGTAGCCACTAAATAGCATTTTTTAAATGGCCTAACACGTTTGATAAGGTACAATTAGGTCTAAGCTAAAGTTTAGAGGATAACAAAAGGTTTAAAAACAACTGTGACAGATTTAAACTCACGCTTTTGATCTGGATATATGGCTGTCTTTGGATCTCAAAGAGAAGACATACAGGTGAAGAAACAAATGGATCAGCCCATTATAAGTGAACGACTAAACACAGTAAGTAGCAGGCCGGTCGATGTATAGCAAAAAACATCACAATAGATAATACAACAATTTTAGTGTGCTTTTCTCATCTTTGGATCTGTGCTTAATTAGCTTATCAGTTTAGCACTGCGCTGTTGTCTGAAACAACTGCACCTCTAAATCTCTGCTTTGCTTTTTCCATATTGATACATCGTTTAGATGCTGATTTAACAGATGTTGCAAAGTACTGATTTTATATTAGTTTAATATGCACGTTTATCTGACAAGACGAAGATTTTAGCAGAAATATTATTATGCAGATAATGGTCATAAATTCCACACACAAACATCTGGTCAAAAAGAATAAATATAATATTTTTCTGTTTAACTAATCATTGATCTGTTGCCGCAAACTTTACAGGAAATATAACCAATCTTCTCCTTTGAAAGCATTTTTCACTCTTTTTATATTGTAATAAAATCTCACCTAAGTTAACAATTTCCCCTTCTAATTCTGTAGATATTACAATATTATTCTAACAACTTGTGAAAATTATAAATGTTTATTATGTTATTAAAAATTACTCACACTGCTTTCTTGTAGGCCTATATTTACAGAATAAGTCAGGGAACAGTCACCAAACCTTTAGGATTAGGTTAAGAACGACTGCATCATTCAGTGATTTCTGACTCTGGAACAGGACGAAACCTCTGAACACTATGAAATCGTGATTAATAGTTCATTGATGTGAATGTGGATTAATGTGAGTCATTTGTTCTTATCTTACTATATGCAGTAGACTGGAGGTTCAACAGTGATACTTAATAGTGAAAATCATTTTCACTGTATTCAGTGGTATTGTCCTAAGAAGTTAAATTAGGATGGGATATGAGTCGGGATGCGTAGATATAAAAATTGGGCCGATATCAATAACCCGTATTATGGCCAGTAACCTATATTTACAGATATTATTTATGTTACATATATTTCTCTACCCTTTCCTCACAACCACAGCTGGCATTGATTCTCTGCTTCAGTTACACACCCCACAATCCTGGGCTCAATCACTGTCATATACCCAAATACCACATGGCCTACCCCCTCCCCCTCCCAAAACACATAGGCAAACAACAAAAAGATGGAAATTAAAATTGGTTATTAATAGGCCTGTACATAGACTGATACAGAAATGTTAAAAAATGACTAACATCAGCCGATACTGATGTTACTGCTGCTTTATCTTGCATCCTTAGATGTTCTTCACTTATTATCAAATGAGCATAGGGACTTCTTTGTGCTCTTGGGGGTCACACATTTTCAGGAAAGCAAGTCAGACATCTTGAACCACCTTGCATTTCTTTATATTTTGCTTTAAAGGTGTCGGCTCTTTTGTTATTTCTTATGAGTTGACTAGAGCAACAGCTGAGCTGTTGGCATATTAAGAGATGGTGGGCAGTGTCAATTTGTATTGGTCTAAAATAAACTTGACCAGTGTTGGACAAATGATGTGTATCAGACTTGGAAAAAAATCTACATAACATAAGAGGACCTAGGAGTAATGTTCATAAGAAATATGAGAAAACCTGAATAACAATGACCTGTTATACCAAAAATCAACAAAACAGATAATTGAAATTGAGGAACAATATGAATACTTAACATTCACTTTAAAAATGCAGTAAACAAAAGCTCAACAATGGATGCAATAGCAGAGAACATAAACATGGTTTGTGAGATTTCTTTATTTAAGGGGTACAGTTGCGGTACGAAGTTTACATTCACTCATCATGGATATGAATGTCCTTTTTTTAAACTGGTGATGATTTTATTTGAACTATTCTTCCTCCAGTGCAAAATAATCACACAGCAAAGAACTTCACCAAATTTTAAAAACAAGATTTAAGTGCACAAATTTAACTTAATAATGTTCATTTTCTCATATCCAAAATACCAACTAATTTTTAGTTAAAAGTTCCTTAGAAAGTTGCTAAGAAACATTCTAAAAATGAGAAAGAATATGTAACTTTATCTCTCTGATAACATAAAAGAAAAAACTATATGATTTGAATCTATAAGATTTATTGTTTTATTGTGAAAATCCCGCATTGCTTTATGAGGGAAAATGTTAGAACTGCAGTACTTCAAGTGACCACAAGAGGGAAGCAGACACCACTGAACGGAAGGAGGTTGCCAGCGGGTTCAGCAAACAAAGTTTCATCAACTGAATGCTGTGACTGTTAAGACATGCTGTACAATCAGTCTAGCTTGGAAAACAACGATTACGAAACAGAAAGGATTCAGACTTGAAAACAAACAAAACCGCAGTCGCTGAGGCAAGAGGACCACAATGTGAGGAGGAGGCATCTCATGCAGCGACAAGGCCACTCCTGAGCAAGGGAACCCTACTGCAGCACACTGGTGTAGGGGAAAGGGGAAAAAAAAAACGTCACACACATCAGCAGGGTTTGCCTGGAGGTAAAAACACAGTTAAAGTCCATGTGCAAGGCCACAATGACAAGGGCCGCAGGCTGGTACACCACACAAAGGACAGTATTAGCTACAAAGGCCTATTTCACTGTGGTATGGTTGCAGGTCAGCTTGGTAGAAAATGTACGTTTGACAAAACACATAAAAAAAAAAAGATAAATGTCACCCTGTCTTTATTCATTTTGTAAAGCGGCCCAATGGTGAGGACACAAAAAATCATGTCTGCCATGGGCCATCACATTGGCGGTGATGAGGCTGTGAAGACGTAGCTCTAGCTGTGGGTTTGCCATTGTGTACATGAAAACACGTCTACTAAAAGACAGACTATAAGGTTTACATGTGATGGAACCGTTACTAAGAACAGAGTTCTAGTAGAAGTCCATATTGTAAAAACCATGAATTTCGAGAATCTGCTCCTGCTGTGCTATAATTAAAACATAGCTCAACTGATTTCACACGTGAAGATCTGTGATTTTATATAAAGTTAAAGAACGTACAAATAATTTTGTGAAACATCTATAAGCAGGTTATATTTAATCTTCTTAATCTTTACTGTTTACAAGAAAAAAAAACTTCAAAGGGGAAAAAATCTGTAAATTTCCAAAAAAGAAAAATCGATAAATGGGGAATATAGAAAATATTCCTTACATGCTTGTTTATTTTGCACTTTCTTGACAAATGTCATGACTGGGATATGTGTAAGATTTTGGGATTTTTTTGATAACACAAATAAACTCACTTCTCTGATCAGACATGTACATCTGTTCTTCATCGGCAAAAACCATACAATGATTTTGTGCTCTAAAGATTTTTTCCTTCTAAATTTAAAAAAACTGTGTGCATACATTTAAATTTACTGTGGGTTTCGCTAATCCACACATGATCAAAATTCCACATATAGGCTGAACTTTATAGATACACCCTTACAAATATTCGCTAAATGTCCTTTAGCAGGATACACCTCTAACACACACATTTTAACCATCAACCTGGCATAGTTGGCTGGATATTTGACCAGTCATCTTGGCAGGAATGGTGGAGTTTTTCTAAACTGGTTAGTTTGCTTGGACAGACCCACCCTGTAAGGGTACTCCATAATTGTCCAAGATTTAGCTTGAGGTTGGGGCTGTTTCAGAAGCTTCAATGCAAGTCTGGTTTTATCCATTCCAAAACTAGTTTCAATGGGTGTTTCAAATAATTGTCCTGTTCGAAACTGTATCTAATTTACAATCATCTCATGCAAATTTTCCCTCTCCAATAACAGAAAAAAATGGTTTAGATGTTCAGAAACAACTCAAAAACCAACAAGGTTCAAATCTGCCAAGAACTGGAAACTCCTGGAACACCAGCGTCACTGTTCACAATGAACCACAGAAAGAAGACACTGTTCCAAAATGAACACCTTCAGGCACAAAGGAAATTTGCAGCTGATCACATGGACAAGCCAGACACCGTCTGTACCAACTGCTAAGCATGGTGGTGGCAGCATTGTGCTATGGGGCTGCTTTACCACCAATGATATGAGTGAACTGTGAATCCACTGAAATGAATGAAGAAGGACAACTACTTCTAAAACAGCTGTATCCTTGTTCAGTCCTTGATGGGCCGGTGACCTGCAGGTTTTTACACATTTCCCAGCTTTAAGACACACTGTTTATATAAATGGTACAAAACCAAGCCTTTGTAGAACTTGAAAACATAATGAAGTAATTAAGCCACTTGTATCAGCTGTTTTTGGAGCAGGGTCATATGTAAAACATGCAGGACACTGGCCCTCGAGGACCTGATAAGGCCACAATCGCTCTAAATTCTTGAACGTCATTCAAAATCAACGTAGCGACCTTTGAAATTGGACATAGATTGAGGTTCCAACAGGACAGTGATTTAAAACGACCTTTTATGGAATAGGAACTATGCTGAAAATGTGTAGAATATGTTGGGGTCCATTTGTGTGGCTGTTTAGGTGCAACATTTAATAAAATTCCCTAAACGTAAACAGACACATTTCTTCCTTCTTAATGACACTTTTGCATGGATTTATCTTCTACTTATCTTCTTATAATGGGGCAGTGTAAAACTTTACAGTAGAAGAATCAGAATCAGCTTTATTGGCCAAGTTTGTGCACACAAACAAGGAATTTGATTTGTTTTTCACTTTGCTTTGAATATACGTATGTATATATAATATTCTTTTTTTTCATGCAGGATCAGATGCTTGCTCCCATAAATAATTGCTTGTTTGTATTTTTCAAACTTCAATGAAAGTCTTAAGGCTCTATTGGCTGCTTCTATTGTTCAATTTTTGATGACAACAATCAAAACAACATTGTAGTGGGTGAAGATCAATAGCCCACTCCACTCAGAGAACACATTGGAGCGAATTGCCAGAGTGAAGATGCATTCAAACTTAGATTATCAATACGGTTCATGATCTTCTAGAAAAAAAAAATGTTCCAGTTGAAATGGTTAATGGTGTTATTTTCTTTCAACGTTGTTACACCTCGTCCCATGACATCCTCTTCAACACACGCAGTGGACACACATTTGCCCTGCAGCTTTGTGTCCTAGTGTCCTTCTTCTATTAACCAGGCTGCCTTGGAATCAATAGAAAACATAAAGAGGCTTAATCTTTTCAGGTGCTTGGTGCTGATTGCCTATTACACAATAATAACACACTCAGTGCCCCGTGGAGCATGAGAGAGAAACTCGTTCACCTCAAATACATTACGCACAGTTCCAAAGCAGTGACATAGTAAATCTTTAGGTCTGCAACTGACACAGACGATGTCAGAGGTGGAGCTCAGCCATATTGAGCGGTGTCACAGAAATTCCACCAGAAACAGAAAGATATCCTGGGAGGGATTTTATTGCCGGTTGGAATGAAATAGGTTTTTCTGGTATGCACCTTTAAATTACAGATGCTCCAAAGGGTGCAATATATATATCCTCAAAGCTAGACACTTGCAGATTTTTTATATGTCATTGATGAAAAGCAACAATGTCCAAACTGATAGGGAATTTTCCTTCCCACATTCCCTTATGTTTCTTTAAGTCTAAAGTTATCCACTTTAAGAATTGTTTCTCCACAAAAGCCCCTCTGAGTCATACCGATGTGGATTGGGGTAATCTCCCCCATGACTATAGGTGTGTTTCTATAAACTGAGCCAGCAGGACAAGTGGAGGATCTGGGAGTTGGGCAGATCCAGGACTGGAACCAGGGCCACGGATGGACTAGATTCTCCTAAACAATTTCGTAAGCTTTCTTCAAGTCCTGTAAAACATAAAGAGTGAGAAAGAGATAGATGGTGAAAGGTAAAATCCATGTGAACCCAACCTGAATTTGTACCTGCAGTACCTTTTAAATGTGTTAAATGTATTCATGAAACCACAAACAGTGTAATTTGTTGTGATTTTATGTGACAGACCAACAAAAAGTGTTGCATTATTCTGAAATGGAAGGAAAATAAAAGCCGATTTGCACTGACATCCGTTTGTATTCAGCCCCTTTGAATCTGGTACCCTTAAACAAAATCCAGTGCAGTCAATTGCCTTCAGAAGTAATTAATTAGTTAACAGAGCCCATTTACGTTTGATTCAGTGCCAGTAAATAAATACATCTGTAAAACACTGCTCAATCTCACGTCTGAAATGAAAAGAGTAAGACACATCCTCAAATATACAAAGACATGGAGGCCAACCTAAACCAACAGGCCAGTCGAGGAGACGATTATTCAGAGAAAAAGCCCAAATGCCCATGGTAATTCTTGAGAAGGAGCTAACATCCATTGCACAGGTGGGATAATCTGTCAACAGGACAACTATTACTCCAACCATTGTTCAAAGAACCCCATAAGGAGTCCCACTAAAGTTTGCCCAACTCCATTTAGGACAGACAGCAAACACGTGGAAGGAGGTGATCTGGTCAAATGAACTTTTTGGCCAGGATGAGAAACGGGATGTGTAAAAGAAAACTAACATTTCACATCAACTTGAACACATCATCAGCTCTTGGAGAAGCCTGGCAGCTGTGGGAATGCTTTTCTTCGGCAGAGAAGGGAAAGCCAGTCAGAGTAGATGGGGATAAATCTGATAGCGACACACCTCAACACTTGTGTCTTTAATTGCAACTTAAGGTTATTTTACAAAGTACAATATTAACTCAGGGAGGCTGAATAGAACAAACCTTTCAGGTTTTATTTGTTAAAAAAAACATGTAAAGGTTTTATACCATTTCACTGTAATGTACTACTTTCTATTAGCCTATACCTGAAAGCAACTAAAAGTGTGGTGCAAGGTGACAAAATGTAAAAAGGTTCAAGGTGGTCTAGCCTTCAGCCAGAGGTCACATTAAGGTAATCTTTAAACAGTGGATGGCTACCTCTTACTCTCCACTAAACCCTCTCTCTGTAGTGGATGTTGGGGACATCCAACCTTTTCTTTTGTTATACGTTATTGAGTCTGTAGCCAGACTGCATGGATAGTGGACCTTTAAGAATTCACTGAGCACAACAGACCTAGGTCCGATGACAGTCCGTCTGCTTAGCAGCAGGCAGCTGGGATGTTGCACTAATTGGTCACAAGAGCCTCACCGTCTCTGGTCCAGACTTCTTCCTTCTCTTCCAAAATGCTGGACAAAACTTGGATGTGGCTAGTGTGATTTTCCATAAATAATATCATGCTAATATCATCTCTATTATAATCTTAAAGGCAAAGATTCCACACATTTTCTAACAACATCTGCTGTAACTTTGTACTACTTTGTGACATTTGAGTGAACTTGCACAAAGTAAAGTCAGCAAACAGAGGTTACAGGAGCAGTTAGGCTGTTAATAAGCCTAATTCTTTCTCGTTTGATGCACACACAGCATGCCAAATTCCCTCACAAAGAACCCCAAACCCTAATTAGCTAATATACACCACAACCTAGAATACCCCCACTGAAGAAATATGTTATAAGAGCATCATGGGAGGCGAGGTCCTCTGGAGAAAGCTGGATGACAACTGAACAGGCCGCAGAGATCACAGACTGGGGATGGTTTTATTAAGAGAAGAAACAAACCATTCATCACACCTTGCACACTAAGCCTGTTTAATGTCTGAATCTTTTAATCTTTGTACCATCGGATGGGAAATAATTGCTCTCTCTTTGAGTTGCTCTCAGTGCCTGTACTCACCAGCAGGTCCGTGTGGATAAAAGGGAGATAACGAGGGTGGTGAAGGTGACATGAATGACCATGCAATTTTTTTATCATTGTTTCCTTTTTTTAAATCTTTGTTAATGGAATTAGAGCAATTAGAAAAAAAATACTAAATAGGAGGTTTAGGCTTATGGCAATGTGGTCCAAAGAAACAAAAAAAGAGACTGCTCTGGGAGTGTGAAATGATAAAGACACTTTGATCGTCTATCACCAAAATAAAAATAAAAAAATGACTGACATTTAGTAAATTAGTTTAAGCTTAAACACTCAGAAAACAGCTTGTATTTGTTAATCATTTTATCTTGGTTATCATTTCATTTCTATGCATGTGTTCTGTACTATCGTTGTTTGTGACAAGCAATATAACTATTTTGTATGTTGATATGCCTAAGGGCATCAAACTCTGGAGGTTTTAAGGTTTTAGGTTACACACCTTATTTGTAGGGGTTAATTTAGCTAGCCAGCTATACAGAGCCTTGCAAAAGAAATTAAACACGTTCAGCTTTTCCTAATTTTGTCACAGTATAACCCCAAACTTCAATGTATTGTATTGGGATAGACAGTGGAAGGAAAATCATACATGATTTTCTTTTTTTTTCCCCAAATAAACATTTAAAAAATGTGGTGTGCATTTGTATTCAGTTCCCCTGAGTGAATACTTTGCAAAACCACCTTCACTACAATTACAGCTTCAAGTATTTTAACATATGTCTCGTTGTCCAGCTGGTAGGTGAATCTGTGGTTGTTTCTTCCAGGATTGCCCAGTATTTAACTGACTGACTGAAGAAAAAAACCTCCCCCAGCATGATTGAGCCACAACCATGTTTCAGTGTGGGGATGGTGGCCGCAGGGTCATGTGCAGAGGTAATTTTCAGACACAGTGCTTTACATTTTGGCGGAAAAGCTAATTTTGGTCTCATTTCACCAGATCACCTTCTTCCACCTGTTTGCTGGGTCTCCAACACAAACTGCAAACAAGATTTCTTAGGGCTTTCCTTCAATGAGATCTTTCTTCTTACTACCTTTTCCATAAAGGTCTGATTTGTTGAATGTATGACTAATAGCTATTCTGTAAACAGATTCTTCCACCTAAGCTGTCAATCCATGTAGCTCCTCCAGGGTTACTACATTATAACGCAACCCTCGTTTAAGCCTCTCTAGATGTTTACCCTTGACATATCTGGTTTAGCCCCTTGGTCTTTTATGATGGTGACTGTTTGCTAAAAACTTCTGAGGCCTTCACAGAACAGCTATAGTCATACGGATCCATATTTCATTTTCCTTCCACCTCACACTTATGCACTACCTTGTGATTGTCTATCACATAAAATCCCAATAAAAAGCATTGAAGTTTTGTAAGGAAATGTAGCTATCAACATTTTTTTATCACAAGAATTAAGATTTTTTAAGTTTCTTCTTCAAGTTTCTTCTGGAATTACAAGGTATTATTTTTATCTGTTCTGAAAAATGCTGAAGATTTGATGAGGCTGTAGGGTCATATCTTAGAAAAAAACCTTTCGAACGTAAGTAACAAGTTGAGACAAGATGTTTAAAGGTTTCATTTGAGCCATATGTCACGTCTATCAACTGTGAATCCTACAGCACAGAAAAGAAGGAGGGGTTGTGCAGTCACATTTTACATCCCTGCAGTGACAGCGACAATAGTAGGGCAGTGACTGCTGGCGCCAGAGGTGTTACTTTTCCCCCTTTGACTTTTTGGATTTATCACCCAATGAGCATCAGCTTTGACCCATAAAGATGCCAGTAGGTACGCTCGCAGGGCCTGTCTGCATAAGCATCATAAGGTAACCAATTTCACATCAGCGATGAGTCAATAAATGGTTTTAGGGAAGCTTTCTGTGCAGTCCATAATCAAAGGAACATACATGTGAAAGATAATAAATTTGGCTGTTTTCTTAACCTGTTATGAAACTGGTTCTAAAATATTAATAAAATATTTAACAATTGAAAAATAGATACAGAAACCATTTAAAGCTCAGGCCTATTTTTACTGCAGTGTAATATATATACATAGAAAAAAAACCATTTTGATAAGATGCTGAATATATCTCCTGTTGTGAATGACTGGAACAAAAGATTGACAAGCATCATAAATGCTCAGTAACAAGCATATAATCAGGTAACTACATGAATAGCACCGTTTTCTTGCAATGCATTTTAAAACACATTCAAGCACACTGACCCTCTCCTCTTCATTACTGGTTACCATAATTCCACGTTGTGAGAATGAGAAGTTATGTCGAAGTTAAAAATGACTGAAAGATGGCTGGTTTGGCAAAGATTCAGAAATGCTAATTGAGTGCTTTGGCGATGGCCTGACAGCTGAGCTCGAGTGATCGATGCGTTCATTGCCCCTTTTCTTTTAGAGAGAACATCTTTCAGGATAAAACAAACACCGCTCCACGTTTTGCCTCGACGAGATCCTAGAATCCTGGGAGCCGGAGACGGCGGCGTATAAAAGTCTAATGATGACAAAAGACTGTGCCAGCTGCCTGGGTTACTGTACACACTGAAGACACAACAAATGGCTTATAATAATTAAACACAGGAAGAAGAGGAGATCCTCTGGGGAGACTGTTTCCTTGAATATTTTATGTTGACTTAACCAATGTCAGCTCAAACTTGTTCTGAAAACAGAACACAGAGGAAGACAGGCGGACACTTCACTTCCATCAATAGAGGGTTATGGAGCTCAGCTTGCAATACCAGAACATAGCAGAAGTGTTCTGTTTGACAGGAAGGCTTCAATAGGATTAATCTGGTGTTAATACAAAATGGTGATAGCTAATAAACCACCAACAGGTGAAGAGAAGAATGATGTATGTGTTATTATTCCAAATTCAACTGGGAAACTGTCTGTTCTGGTATTTAGACAGATGTTAGTATTTTACCGAGTACAACACAGTGACTGTAGTAGGCTGACATTTCACAATGGCTAATGTGACTTAAAATCTGTAGGGACGTGTTGAAGAAACTGGATCTACAATCATATGCAACTGCTAAGCGAAGTTATTGTTGAATTTGAGCCCCGCCCTCCTTCATGATTTCTTCAATCGGTCAGTTTGCCACAATTAACAGGGAAGGTAAAATAAATCAAATCCCAATCAGCCTTTAAAGTCTTACAACGGTTCTGCATCTCTTTCACTCACCAGAAATCATATCAAATCTAGTAGAAAACTTTTCAAAGCTTTGGAGGTTTAGGCTGCAGATGATTGATCCGAAACCAATCAGCAATCATGCCGCCTCAAAGCAGCAACAGGCGAAAAACTGTTTCTTCTAACATGCATCAACAACATCCCAGGGACTGCTTTCTAACTAAATCTAGCTGTAAACTCCTTAAATGGGGTGATAAATCAACATGAAACCAGCACACCAAAATACATTATGCATAGTATTGCATTCCTTTTTTTTTGATTGCCACTTCCACCTTCCAGCTGGCTGAATTGGCAGCGGGATGATGTTCTGTATTTTTACAAACCTGCTGCCATTTTACAACAATATCAGGGGCCTATTTTCAGGGCGGTACTGTCCAGTCATGAATTCTCCTGGGAATTAAATATTCCAGTCATCTATTGGTGGTATTATAAGTGGGATCTTAATGATTCAACATACCAAGACATTACACAGCTTTATGATCCTGAGTCTTTGGGAAAAATGTTTAGAGATGACCCCTCTAGTCCCAGCATGACTGTGCACCAGTGCATAAACAGAGGTTTAAGGATATGAATGAGCGAGTTTGGTGCAGAGGAATTTCACTTGTTTGCACAGAGTCCTTACCTCAATCCAACAGAACACCTTGGGATAAATTAGGAGGGAGACTGTGGGCCAGGTTTGCCTGCCCAACATCAGTGTCTGACCATCATTCCTGTAGGAATGATCAAATATTCACATAAACACACTACTGAGCCTTACCAGAGAAGCTGACGCTGTTACCAGAAAGGGATAGGCCAAACAGAGAAAATTATTTTTTAGGACCCAGTTGTTCCACAGAATACTGTTATGCATAGGGCTTACCAATGGTAGTTTAAAAACATTATTACCTTAATGTGTGAAAGGTGGTGCCCTTTTAATTTGCCCACCATGACAGTGCCTGTTTATTGAGGAAAAAACTTTTTCCGAACTGCTCGTTGTTGTAAGCAAGGAAAAAGGGCTGTAGCCTTATTTCATCCAGCTGATCAGCAGTGTGCAGTGACAAGTGGGTGTGGGTTGCACTGAGTTACTCTATGATCCACACAACTGGAGAAAATTCTGATTAAGCCAAAATTTTCTGTCGTGTCTCATTAAATGGACTTTAAACAAGTAAAAGGTCGATGGAGCAGTGCCATCATTAATGTACAAAAAGCCCAATTTATCTTTCCATCTCTACAAACACAAGTGGCTCAGTACTAAGATTTCATTGACAAAGCATAAGACAGATCCTGTGTCGTGGGTAGCAAACAGGGGGTATAAAATGTGGTATATGTATAATATTGGGGCTTATTGGTGGTGTTGTCTTTAGAGGCATACCTTGAACTATCTGCTGAACTGGTGAGGGGCTGCACTTGTAGAACACCCTTGCACACTGCGGTACGAGCTTGGCCTCTATCATCTTTGTGGCATTCATTAACGTGGTGCTAACTTCCTCTGTTATGCGTTTCACATCAGTGATTCCCAGGACATCGCCACAGGGGACCAGTGAAAGTGATAGCGAAGCGCTACTGCGGTCAGCAGACAACACTATGTGGCACTCTATGGATCCGCACGCTGCCTTCGTTGTAATGTCCCAGGAAGTTCTTCTGGAGGGATCATCATTACTTGCAGTTACATGAAGCTCAACAGCTGCATCCTTGGGTAGGGCAGGTACCACGGCGATCAGCAGTGGCACGCGTTTGATCTCAGATTCCCACAGCAACTCCTGCAAGTAGACAGATGATATTCAAATTAACCTCATGGGAAATTACATACTGTGTGTTTTACCACAGACTACAATCAATCAAATGCATGGCCCTCCTGCTGAGACGCATGTTGCAGTTTCTGAACATAAGAACTAACCCATCAACATTGTTATAAAGCCCATCAGAAAAACGCTACCACACTGCACTAAGAAAGGCTTTTTATTTGACAGATTGACAGCCTATCAATTAATGTGAGACTGTGAAATGACCCTTGGTAATCATAGTGTAAAAACAATTCAAAAAGAATCTAGCATCTGCAACCACAAGTAAAATGCAATTCTCTTTGAGGTGCATTTGCCAAAATGGCAGATTTTTTTTCTGCAAGAAGACTTCTCACCTTTTTGAGAAGATCATTCACAGCATGTTTCATCACATGCATTTAGACGCCCAATTTTATCAATTGGGGGCAAAATATCTTTATCTTTTTTTTCTTCTCCTCTGGATGGGAAGGCCATTATCAAAAACGAAATGTCTTAGAGCAGTGCTACAATGCAGCCTCCTAATGATACTTGGCTGTGGCTTCATCTGCTAATGGGAGAGAAATGAGTGTTTTATGTAACCGTCATTCCAGTCGGAGTCGATAGGGCACAAACACTTAACCCCCTTTTCAATTTGCTGGATCAATTTTCATCCACTTACACCCCACTTCGTAAGTGCAGAATAATAACAGGTTGCTTACGTTTTATTTTGATACTCGCACCCACAGAAAAAACATAAAGAAATCATTGACAAGGCCAGATGATGGCCCCTTTGTCTCCTCACAAGACGGGGCTCGTCATGACCCAATCTGCCGCCCAAGCAGCACTTAGCTTCAGATTAAACTTAAGCAAACTCTGACAAAAATAAAAGAAACAAAAATAGAAAGCAGTGTGTTTTTAATGAGCATGTGAGAAATGGTTAGCTGAAGACTTTCTATACTTGGCTGATTTTGATGAGAGCTTGTTTGTAGTGGAATCAAAGAGGTCCACAACAATAGCCATATCAGCACAGACCGGTCTGCGTGTCAGGCAGAGTGACAGCACAGCACATATATGCGTCCAGCACTTTGATAAATGTTATATTAGCACTTCTGGCAGTGGCTAGGTATTCTCCTAGAGGAAACTGCTCCAGCACTTGTCAATAGTGATTGAACATTGAACAAAGTGCAAAGTAGGAAGAGAAGTGACAGGATGGGGAGTTCTTGCTCAGCCAGGCTTAAAGGCCACCCTGCAGGCCTTGAGTGCCAGGGCACTATACCCGACCGGTAGCCTGTGAGGGGGATTTTGAGGACTTCAGCATAGTGCTTCAGCCTCTGGCAGGATTTTATTGCCACAGCACAGTTGCTGACTTTTATAAGAGCTGTCGGATAAGCTTAAATCAGTCCTTGTTTTTTTTTTCTTCCCAACCTACCTGCTGCGATTCAGCATGAGGTGGGAGGTTCATCCAACAGTTCTGTGACTCTAAATGTACTAAGTGCATCTCAGTGAATTACAATAGTAATGAAAAGTTTAACTATTTCAGTAATTTCATACAAAAAAGTAAAAAAAAAATCAGTTTTTATATTATTTAATAAAACCAATAAAAAAAGATCTCAATAAAGAAAAGTTGGCCAACTAAAAAGAAATATACTGTGCAGTATATGCATTCAATGACTGGTCAGGGCTCCTTTCGCATTAATTCAATCATTGTGGCGTAGCATGCCAGCTTGGCTCTGCTGAGATGGAAGGAAGCCCGGGTTGCTTTTTAAGAGCCTTCAATTTGTCTGCATTGTTGGTTCTGGTGTCTCTCATCTTCTTCTTCTTTACACTCTATGTTGAGTTCAGGTCCAGCAACTTTGCAGGAAAGTCATGCACAGAGATACCATGATCATTAAAGAAGGTATTGATAAGTTTGGCAGTGTGAGTAGGTGCTAAGTCTGCTGGCAAATGAAATAAGCATCTCCATAAAGTTTGTCAGCAGGGGGAATAATGAAAATTCTGGGTAGACTTCCTCCCCACTCTTCCTCCACAATCTGGGACCAGAGGAAATAAAAAATGTAGTTTCATCTATAAAAGAAACTGTTCACTGAGAAACAATCTAGCCCGTTTTCTCCTTTGCCCAGGTAAGACGCTTCTGGTGTTGTCTCTAGTTCAGGTGTGACTTAGCATAAGGAATGAGACAGTTAGCTCATGTCCTGAGCACATCTGTGTGTGGCTCTTAAAGCACTGACGCCAGTGAATCTCTGTCAAGGCGCTTTGCTTCACAATTCTCTCAAAGATGTGGTTATCCATGCTGCTTGTACACCTTTTTATACCACAGTTTTTCATTCCACTTAACATCCCATTCATATGCTTGGATACAGCACTCTGAGAACAGCCAGTTTCTTTAGCAATGAGATTTTGCAGCTCACCCTCTTTGTGGAGGGTGCTGATGACTGTCTGATGGACAACTGTGAAGTCACCAGTCTTTCTTATAATTATGTAGGAACATAATATTAATAATAATTAATAAATTAATAATTAATTAATCATATTAATAATAATAATAATAATTAATAACATTATATTTCTGTGTCCTACTTTAATTGTCCTATGTAATTTAATATTTTAAGGAACTACAATTTGGAGTTTTATTAGCTGTAAGCCATAAACATTAACATCAACAGAAATAAAGAACCTCAAATATATCAGTTTGTGTAATTACTCAACACTTTTTGAATTGAATTAAAGAAATTATTCAACTTTTTGATTATATCCAAATTAATGGCATACACATGCGTGTTTCTGTGTGTACCCATGGATCTGTTTACACAGCTCTGTGACTGTCTCAGAGCTTGAGAAAAGGGGGAAACACTTTTATTCCTCCTCGAACAGACACAACTAATTAAATTAATATGATAAAACACAGAGTTTGATATATGATGGAGCCTGAGTGCTGGAGAGGCAAGCTGCGAGGGCTGGCAGGAGGCAGGGGTGTGTGTGTTTTTTGTGTGTGTGTGTTCAAAGGGCTCTGTTCCACTCCACCCCAGCTACTTAACACAATCCATCTCATTACTTTATGCCATTTCAGTTTCAGGGCATGCACCATTCCTCCTGTACTCTTTCACTCTGTAGGTAGCAAGGTAAAAGCACATACAGTCTGAATCTGCTGTGTTCAGCTCCCTACACTGATTGGGCGTGACCTGCTTCTCTTTATGTTTGTTTTCCTTTTTCTTCGTCCCCCCCAACCTCCCCCATTCTTCCCTCCAACTTGTGCCCATGTGCCTGAAGCGTGTGGTGGGTTGGAGGGCCGATAGGCATGAAAGCCGAACGGTAAACACGGTAATAAGGAAGTGGTGTAAAGGAGGGGAACAGCAGGGAGCTGATGGGGCTGCACAGCTTAGCCAGTTCCCCTACATTTCCTGCCCAGCAGGATGCCTTCAGCTTGTGCTTCTTATGTCTCAGCACTTACTGTAGTGCTGTCAGTCTGCTATAATACAGCCCCCCTCCCCAATTCACTCTTTTATTCACTAGCTGTTCTCAGATTCCACTCTGAGGCTTGTTAGATTGTTTGTGTAAATGAAACGCACAGGGCAATGCCAGTGGGGTGTAAAAGAGTTTATAATTATGTGGCCATTTTTATATTGCAGGAATAACTATATTCCCAAGAATTACACAAAATAAGTTTTGTCGTGCTTTCAAAAAAGAAACTTCAAACTAAATATTTAGCACTAACCTATTTTAAAAAGGGGATTTGTTTTGGACCTGATTTAGACCTTCACAAAGGGATGCGGGTAAAACATTTATTGGCTTTTATACACACATGCATATCCCTGTTTTACCAAACATTCTTGGATGCAGGTTAACAAACGGGCTCCTGGTGGTTTAATGCAGCGTAAGTACAATTTCACACATGTAGCGACTCCAGTATGCTCCCAATTAACCCTGCAAGCGTCTTCATCCACCTGATTAGAGAAATTATCAACGCACAACAACTATGGAACCCTGTGGCTTCAAAGACAAGCCAGGCATTTCTATTCTAAACATCATCTTCACAGCTTTTCAATTTGGTCACAGGGCAATGGGTTCAACAATAAATGCATGTAATGCATTTACAGTTCCACTCAGAAGTTTACATACACTAACCATGAACATGAATGTCATAGTAATTTTGGAGTTGTATTTCTTTATTTGAACAATTTTTGTTGTTAGGATATAGTGATTAGACAACAAAAACTTCAATGTATTTTACATTGAAAATTAGGTGAAAAATTAACAAAGAAGCCCAAATATATACATACATCCCCATTAATATTTCCTTTGGCAAATTTCATCTGAACCACATGCTTTTTTGGCTTATGCTGGTTGGATATTTGACCACTTTTCTTGGCAGAATTGACAGAGTTCAATTGCGTTGTGGTCGGAGCTTTGGGAAGACCATACTCAAAAGCTTATTGCTAGCTACTTTATCCATTCCAAAACCAAGGTTGATGTGTTTGGGGTCATTGGGCCATCTAGCTGCTGACTGAAATTGAATTTGAAACATTTGGAGGTAGTTTCCTAACCTTATTATTGCACAGTCCCACAGCATGATGCTACCACCACGAGGCTTGACAGATGATATGGTGTTATTAGGTTTAAATGCTTCACCTTGACTCCTCCTAACAACCTTCTTATCATTTTGGCCAAACAGCTAGATCTTTGGCTCGTCAGAACATGCAATTTTTCTCTAGAAGGAATCTGGACTGTCAGATTGAATTTTAAAATTTTGGAGCAGATCCTTCCCTCTCGGACAGCACTCTCGTAGTCCATGGCAACAAATTTTCTTTTATTCCAGCAGTAGTCAATTTCTAATCGGTTTGTGCCTTGGTGCTCTGAGTTTTCCTGTACATCATAATTTCTGGTTTGGGTTAGGTGGTAAAAACTTGAACAAAGCTGGGTGTTCCAGTAGGACAATGATTGCAACCATACATTAAGATTAGCTTTGGAGCGGATAAAGCAGGCTAACATTAACCTTTTTGAATTGCCTCCCCACAGCCTCAACCTCAACACAACTGAAAATTTGTGGAATATCCATAAAAGCTGAGTCTGTGCCTGGAAAACTACCGGATTAAATGAACTCTTCCAAATCTGTGGTCAAACATAGAGGCTGAATATTGTCAGAATCTTATTAATGGCTACAATAAGCATGTGGTCAGGGTACAACTTGTAAAGGAACATTTAACCAAATATTGTTGAGACTATATGTATTTGATTGAGACGGTATGTATAATTATGAGTTTGTAAGATTTTGAGCAACTATAATTTGATGAGATCTATGTATATTTATTAGAGTCAATTGAAAAGAGTTTGAGCTCTAATGTTAAAGCCAGAGAAAAAACTATTTACAGAGTTGGTATGAATAACAGTGGCTCCCTTCACATTTACAAATCTGCTCTTGAACTGAACAATGTGCCAAAGTGTTAGAACCAAGTAGGGAAAAAATTCATCACTTTTACAGTTGAGACCCTGAGCTGCCAATTAGAACTTCTTAAAAAATGGTCTCTTGGTAGCAATCCTGGGTCAGTTAAATAAATATTTTACATTGTTGTGACAGGTTGCAAAGAAGCTCAACAGATGGGCAATGTAGCCATTATAACTGACCTCTGGTATGAATTTAATGTTGTCACTTTCCAATGCTTAGTTTGTAGTCTTTTTAACTAAATAGGTCATAGTGCCATGTATAAGTATTCACACCTCTTGACCTTGTTCACACTTTATAACATAACAACCACAAACGTCGGGAGAATCATTTGACTAAACAACTATTAGTCATTCACTACATAAACCTGGGTTTTATCAAAGAATGGCAAAAGTAAAGCCATTCTTAAAAAGAAATTCACAATAAGCCCTGTTTAAGTTTACCACAAGCCATGAAGGGGACACAGCAAGGATGGTGAAGAAGGTACTCAGCTCAGATGAGACCAAAAACAAAGCATTTAGACTACACGCAAAACATGTGGCACCTGACATAATCCTGAACACATCGTGACCATGGTGATACATGGTGGTGGCAGCATCATGCTGTGGGGATGCTTTTGTTCAGCAGGGACAGAAGAACTGCTAAAAACAAGGCAATTCTGGAAGAAAACCTTTTAGACATTTACCTTTCATCAGGACAACAACCCTAAACATTTTCCTAGAGCTAGAAATGGAATTTCTTTGAATAAAGCCAAATCCATGTGTTAAAATGGTCCAGTCAAAGTCTAGACTTAAATGCATTTGAGAATCTGTGGCAGGACTTTCTGTTCAAAGATGCTGTCCATCCAGTCTCACAGAACTTGAGCAAAAACTACAATGTCTAGATGTATAAAGCTGGTAGAGAGATACTAAAAACACTGTAGCTGTAAATCCAGGAAAATGTGGCTCTAATGTGGTTTGTAATGTGAAAACATGTGAAACAGTTCAAGAAGTATGAATATTTTTGCATTGATATGTTAAATTTGATCTGCACTGACAAGGCTTCAATATTTTTTTTTATCCAGCTTTACACAGTGTGGCAAAATGCATCAAATCCCAAAACCATACTAACTCTTGTTAGGTATATGTGAAGCATATACGCAGGTTTTGGAACTCAGAAGTTTCCATCAAGCATGTCAAAGCTGTATGAATACGATTACTAACTTTAAATATGATTACAATTTTACATATAGTTTGACCTGATAATCTGCTAAGAATTGACATAAAGTTGACATTCTCTCCCCAGTCTTCAACAGTGTTTAGCGCTGTAACAAACCACATGTTGGAGGTGGGCTCTCCCCGAGGCCCTATTCCCATGGTTAGACAGATTACTGGGGGAGGAGAAGGCCTGCCAAGGGGGACTGAAGCCCCTATTAGAAGTATGGAGCAAGGGTTGTTAGACAGCGCGGGAGAACGGAGCAAAGGGTGGAGGGTGGTGGCACAGGAGACGAGCAAGGAGGAGGGGGGATAAGCTGCTCTGAGACTTGAATGCTGCTCCAAAATGGTGTGTGGGGGCAAAGGATTAGCAGGGCTCCGAGGAAGACATCTGCTTCTGTGCCAAGCTCTGCATTATCAAAGACACCAGCGTTTCCCACATCATCAACTTTTCATGAGCGCACTCACTGGTAAATATCAGTAGCATGGCTTGGGTCTCATGGGAGCAGAGAGGGACGTGAAACATGCCTCCACTTTTTTTTTACAACTATAAAACACAATTCTGAAAGGAATCTTTGGAAAACTTGGTTGTCATAGCAAGTTTCTATTCTTTTATTTATTAATTGATGCCTGGGTTAATTTATTTTTTAATCTATTAAACATGAACTCATCCTATATAGGTGTATAAGTATGATCAACGTTTCCTTAGCATCTATAATAAAACAGTCATTATTCCCATGCTTAGCCACAGTTATACATTAGATAATCAAAACCTTCACTTGGCAGCGACTGACCTTTTTTTCCTCTGGACCCCTCAGCATGCTCTCCCACACAGCTCTGATGGTCGCAATGTCTTGGTGTCTTGTGGTGTAGCAGTGGGCCTGGACGACATGAGCCAGAGTCAAGTTGTGGATCACAGCTTCCAGAACCTTCTTCACATGGCTGAAGGACAGCTGAGCTTGTACAGATGTGCCAGCTTTTACCAAACACATGGTGCAGGGGACCAAAGCAATTTGACCTGCACAGAACACCAGCTCATCTACCTGGACAAGAAAAAAGAAAGGAAAAAGTGGTATAGCTGACATGAAATCTAGTGAAACTGTGGGTTGAGCTGAAAACAGATGTTTAAACAGATGTTTTTTAGAAATCGGCTTGTTTGTTTTGTTTATTGGTTCATTTTTATAGGGACAAGTAAAACAAATGCTGTACACTTTATGTTTGTAGCATAAACTAATTGACAATGTCGAAATCTAAAATGCAAATACAAGACAGGACAAAAAGATATCAACAATTAAGACCTAACAGTACAAAACAAAATGATATAATATTGCCGCACTGACTGATTGGAGAAAGTAAAAAATCTGATCTTTTTCTAATCAGTGAACAAACCTTCCCTAAGCGTGTGTCTTCAGTGTGGAGGTTGTCACTGAAGGACAAACACTAAAACCCAGCTATTGTTAGTCTCAGCAAGATGTTTAAAATGAATTCAGAGGAAGCAAAAAATGTGGAAGACATGATTTAAAAGAAAAATATATTTTCTACAGGGTGTTGAGACATGTTTGTGGTTCATTAATGCTACTAAAAGCGAGAGCCAGACCTTAGAAGATAACAGAAATCTCTGTCTTAAAAGATGCTTAAATGTTGGTAAACTTTGAGAAATGTCAGAGGTAATATAAGCATCTATATTCTTTAAGTAATACACACAGAAACTCATTTAGTCTGGGCTAATTGCTCATATACGATGCATAAGACAGTTAAAGGGGACATACCATGCAAAATCCACTTTTTTAGCTTTTAAACACATTTTTTGTTTATTGGTAATCTCTTAAAGTCTAGAAAATTTTAATTTATTCACTCCAGATCCTGCGATGATATATTTATATGTTTATTGGGTCATATTTGGTCAGTCTGTTCAAATTTTCCATTTTCTATTACATTGCGTTCTCTATCATGTGACCGTAATTTCTGTGGAATGGACCTCCGTCTAACCAATCCAGTGAATCCGCCATTTTTTTCTCGCAGTATTCTTGTAGTTCAAGTTGAAGGATGCTGAACTAATAAGTGGAAAAATCTAAATGTTCTGTTATCGGATGTATTAACCCACACCAGTCATTACACCGTTCCCCAAGATCAGAACCTCTTCGGAGTGCCTGGTTAAATTTTATTTTTCATGGAAACGTGCCAACATCAGTGAAGAAAATCCTCTTCGTTTGCGCGAAGCACTTCAGGGAGGAGTGTTTCAGCAACCTCGGCCATTATGAAGGAGGATTAGCCGAAAAACTCTGATAGATAATGGTAAAATGACAGCAAGCTTGATTGTTGAGGTGTTCATATAACTTACTGGCTGTTGTTTTGATAGGACAGCTTCGTGCCTCCTGCTAATATTAGCGCTGTGCGCTCGCTTTTAGCTCCTTAAGGACATCACCTTATTGTATATTTTCAATAACAATATTAAACAAACAGTATTGCAATCTGTTTGGTTGCCCTTTTTGCTTTGGGAAACACATGATGCAAATGCATCCAGTGATGTTCTTGATGCTAACGTTAGCTAACTCGTTAACTATGTTAGGGTCTTGTTTAAAAGTAGTGTTCATTCAATTTATGGTAGTTTGTGTAGAAATATTGTCAGTAACATCAGTAATGGGATTACAGCTTTTGTTACTACTGTGAATTCCTTAACTTTTCTATGTTATTGTTTAAGAATTTACATTTTTCATGTAGCCTACTAGGGCGAGGTGTTCAAAGTCAGTCCTCGCGAGGTCCTGATGTTTCCTTACTTTAACACACCTGGTTTAGATGATTTCAGCTCAGCAAAAGCCTGTTAATCAATCATCTCTGTTGTTTGTTGGTTATGATAGCTCACAGCTACAATATTAGCTTTAGTGCTGTTCTCATGCATTAGTAAACGTAGCACATTGTTGGTGCAAAGATTTTGTATGTACTTCTTGTTTTTTAGACATTTATTTATATTTATCGAGGGCAAGTAAAGTAATGGAATCTTGTATGGGAGAGGGGGCGGGGTATAAAATGAGTAAAATGAATGCCTGGTGAGTTACAGTAATAAGACCACATCTGAATGATATAAAAAAGAAAAGGAAGGATTTAAAAGCATGATACGTCCCCTTTAAAATACGAACTACAAATTTGTTTTCCATTGTTTTGACCATGTTTTATACCAAATATAAATAAACGATGACTGCTCACAGGAGGACAGCTAAATATTTTGAATATTGTTAAATATAGTTCTTAAAGAGAAATTGGAATTGGCTAATAAGCAGATCAGTAACATTTTTAAAAACTGAAGAAAATTTTAAGATATGTCAGTCAGAAACCATGAAAATCTCAAACTGTCCTTGTTTGCCTAAACAATTACTGGTTAGAGTTTGATAACATCGCTAAAGTGCCAACGCGACAAATGTTAAAAGTTTATTTAACCCGCTAACCTCAATGCTTAATTACAAGCATATTTTTTTAGAGCTGCTGAACAAAAACAACGATGAAACTTTGTGAACAAGCCTAAAAATAATAAATATGAAGACAAGTGTGTTATATTTTGTGAAGAGAGTTATGATAATTTACCAATTCAGCTAAAACAATCCTTCCTCTGCTTGAGCAAGTTTGAAGTTATAATCTAATTTCTTTTTAATACGCAACTTAACCTGGAAACTCGAAAAACAGGCTTTGTTATAACAAACAAAAGTACACCATTCACAGATGTAGTATAATCAAATTAACATTAATTATAAACCTATGGTTCATTAGCAGTACATTAATTAACAGGTTCATTCTCCCATTTTTCAGCATCTTATCACCAACAACTCATATTTCACAGGTCTAACACAAGAAGGTATTCTGCTAGATGCTTGCAAATACATCTCAGTGGTGCTGCTGTTATTCATAAGCATAATTAACCATGTGATAATAAGCTCAATTCTCAGTTAAATGCCTCAGTTTAAATTAAGCTGCCTGAATAATGGAAGCTGAAAAAAAATCTATCTGCTTAATGCAGACAGACGAGTAGGCATAAGGGGTGGCATTATAGAGGTCAGGTCTTTAGAGACCCAGTAGATCAGCACTGTCTGAGGTTGGACGGCATTACAGCTGGACACTGGGTGCTGGTCAATGCAAATGGATGCTGTAGGTATGCTAAGAATTGCAGAGACCCTCATGCACATGCAAATCTCTAGCAAGGATCAATTGATACATGAACTAGCCCCTTTACCAATTACTAATGACCTAGCAAAGGGATTTTGACTTTTAAAGCACTTTGAATTGTCATGTTGTTGAAATGTGCTATACAAATAAACTTGCCCTGCCTTGCCCTTTAAGTGAGATTAGTAGGGCTAGCATTAACAAATTTTTACATTTAAAATTAGGCATTGGCTGATTACCAGTATAAAGAAATACCAAGGATATGTTTCTATGTTTGAATGTGGTTTTATTTTTATTTTGTCGCACTGACGGCCTTTATTTGACATTTACTAGACAGCAAGGTAGTCGTGCAATGAATGACCCGACTGCTTAACCTATGTCTGTTAAGCAGCAGACTGCAGGCTAGCAAAATTATAAACCAGTTAATATCAGCTTGTTACACTTCTGCTATTCTATAACATATAGATCAGAAAAAGTGTTACATTGAAAAACTACACCAAAATGTAAATAAATGTGATTGATAACACTAGCATACTTCCTAATCAATGTTTTCTATTCTAGCATCAGAAGGAACAACTTGTTTTTCTGTTTGAAATGAAAAAAAGTTTCCTAAAGGCGCGGATTTAAGTTTTTCAACTGTGTTCAGGCTTGTTGCTTGCTATAGTTATATTGTTTATTCGCCAAGGGTAAAAAATGTAAAAAGCATGAATTAAAAAAAAACAAGCACCAATGCATTTACAATGCAGCCAAACCTTGTCAATCTGTTACATCTAGAACAACATACTCGGGCATCAACGCAAAACACAACAGCCAACCAAGGCACAAGTAGAGATAGCAAGTTCATAAAGTGAAGACGTCTATGTGCAATTTGTCCAACAAACTAGCACTCTATGGAAGGATAAAAAAGCACCCTATAGTGAGCCTAGTTTGCCTGCAACTGAACACAGCGGGAAAAGACCACTTGTGACAATGACTGTATTTCGAAATACTAGAACTCTTGCAGCTTTAAGGTTAGACTTCATAACTTCTGTCATGAAGTCCCCTCAAGCTAATGCTACATCCTTCCTTTCAGCCACTATGCTACATGCACAGAAGCTGCAAGGAAAATTTGAACACTCAGATCTGAAGTCAAATGTTTCCTTCTTTATTTAATACAAATACAGAGAAAAAAAAATATGGTAAAGCTATTGTGCAAGTAAGCATTTTCTTACTCGATAAACTTTATGCTCATAAACAACCCTTGCAGTCACCTCTTGGTCTGGCTACTTACTCTTAAGCCATGTTGTGTCCTCATCCCTTAGCTTTGGGTTGTCCCTTCCCCTAAATCAAAGATTCCAATTGTTTCACAATCCTGGGGCAATAAGTGTTTCAAACAGTGAAACTACTTGTTGTGGGTGAGAAGAAATTCATCCACCCTGGTCTTTGTTTTGTTGCAAATAGCATTGTACATCATTTTTCTCTGTCGTCAATAAGTGGCCCCACATTCATTCTACATATTTCTATTAAAAAGTTCATTTTAATCAAGAAAAGCAAAGGGATTTCGAAATAGGACTTTATAGACACAACGTTGTCATCCATATGTGGCATTGACCCCTTTTTGTTTCCGAAAGAGTGTTATAAAATTACTTATTCACTTTGAAAAACAACATTAAAGCCAATTGTTTCTTACTTTGAAGATTTTTAGATTTATCACTCTGAACTATAATGATATATGCCTTTTATAGTACAAAGTTGGTATTTTATAAACTACTAACAGAACAAGATGTAAGCCACACAACTGTTTAGCTAAAGGGGAGACACTGTCATTGGTATTTCCATAATTGAATGGGTTAACCATGATCCTCAGCTCCTGGGTTCACTTGTCAGCTTTGATGAAGCTTTAGCTTCCATCTCTGCTGCTGCAAATTACTGGGACAGTGTATGAGACAAGAGATGGAAGGAAGGCAAGTTAGAGAAGCACGAGTGAGTGAAAGGGAAGATAGGGCCCTCGCTGTTTTCAACCATTTGGATCAATCACAGGATCATTTACCTGCTAGCACGATCTGCCCAGGAGCCTGCATTACAGAGACTGCCTAACATAAAAGCCTGACTCCAACACATCAACAACAAATTGTCAATTGGCATTCCATTTATGAGCCATCAAATGCCATCATATCCACTCCAACAAAGAGGAGGTCCATCAGGTTGGACGTGTGGCTACAATCTTAACAACCTCTTCCCATGAAAAAGTGCTTGCTGCATTTTGAATTCATAAAGACCAAATGCCATTTGTCTATTTGAATATCAAAAGGTGAAAGCATGGGTCCTCTTGACTGTTACAGGCAGATTCCCATAGCGTCTACTGAGCAGGTGTGTGATGATCAATTATTAAGGATCCCACTCTAGTTACTCTTAGTGGGAGGTGGAATTGGGGATCTTGGGTTTTGCTGTTTCCATGATGGTCGTGGATGGGGGAAGAGACCGCGGAAAGGAAAGAGAATACTATTTACATAAAATTAACAGTTCAAAAGAATGAGTTCACACACCAATCAAACTTGTTAATTGACTGTCAATGGTGTGTCCCTGAATATACAACACAACTACATTATTCATCTGAGGCCTTGACAGCGAAGACAGTCCAATTTGCATGGCTGTTCTAAATGTGATCAACAACCACAATGCCACATGCATTTTTAATAGGCTAGAGATGGGAACCTTTAATATTCATTAGGGTCAAATAATTGCATATGACATTAAACTTTTTTTTAACAAGGTAAGTATTTTTCAAAAGCTGGCCTTAGCTCTCTAAATGGCCCAGAGAGAAAAACGATAATGTGCTCTCTTTTACAAGCCATAGGGATCGAATGCAACATGTTTCTGCTGGGTTATCTTTGTCATTCGGCTGATTAAAAGATAATTTCAGAATAGAAATTTTTTTTCCATACTTTTAGAATAAAATGTAACAGAGCTACAAACATCTATCCAACAGCCATAATAGTCTCCAGTTAGTATTCTCTGTGCCAAACAGGTTTCCAGTAAGCTTCACAACCAAGAACAAAACAATGTCCGCTTTTTATGACTTTCAAATGTGTAGTTGAGCTGTGCTTTCACCTTGTATTTCATATTTCTTCACTCTGTTGTTAAAAACTGCATAATTTCTCTAACAAACCTTATGGCATGTCCAAAGGTCAACACCCTAATGACATTTCTTCTGTCTTTTAGGTGCAGACAGTAACATCATTAAATGCTCTCAAAAGGAACTTGGCGGTGTCTCATTTCAGATTGGTACGTCTGAGGTGTTACTAATTACAGCTTTTTTTGTCAAAAGGATTCCAGAGATGACCAGACAGTGCTAGACTATATTCATACTGGTGATGGAGCCCTCTGGGTCCCCCCATCACACAGAGGACGCCGAGGAGTGTCATTAGAAAAATTTAGAATGGTGTGGATTAACTAGCCTGGCTTGGATAAAATGACCTGGGTATTGACGAAAAGTCAGTTGTTTTTTTTTCTTCCTCCCTGGTTCCAAGGACAGAGAGAGGTAGAAAATGGCTCATCCATTCCTATCAGATATGCTAATGGTCACATTTCTCCCCACTGAGAGCTTATGCATAATTTAACAAGGAAAACGTGTGTAAAACAGTTTGGAGCAAACTCCAGTATTGGAGCAAAGCAACAGCTAAAATCAAAACTGTTTATTATTTGTAATTCATCCATTTATTTTAATGTTACAAAATGTCTTATTAGAAAATAAATGCATCACAAAAGTAAGTAAGGTGAACGTTTTTTATTAACTTATTTGGACATGTGAGCATTAAATAAATGTTACAACGTAAGGTACTCCACCAGATGTTTGTTACACTTCTGTGTTACAATGCCTTGCAGTATTTATTTACATTAAAACTGTGAGCAGCAATGTTCAAGTCTCAGCTGGATTTAGGTCTAGACTTTGTCTAAGCCGTTCTAACATATGAATATGCTTTGATCTAAACTATTCCAATGTAGCTCTGGCTTTATGTTTACTGTCCTTGTCCCACTGGAAGGTTAAGTTCCACTACCATCTCAAATCCTTTGAAGCCTCTAATGTGTTTTTAATCCATCCATCTTTCCATCAACTCTGACCAGCTTCTCTGTCCTGTTGAAGAAAAGTATTCCCACAGCACAATGCTGCCACCACCATGTTTTGCCACAGGGCATGAAGAGATGCAGTGTTAATCGGATGGCATTTTGCATTAAGGCCAAAATGTTTAGCCTCATGTGAGCAGAGCACCTCCTTTCTCACTTGCTTTGTCCCCTACATGACTTGTGCCAAACCGCAAAGTCTTCTGTGGCTTCCAATTGGCAATAGCTTTCTTCTTCAAACTCTTCCATCAAGGACAGATTTGTCTAATAGTTGTCCTCTCAAGAGAATATCCTACTTGAGCTGTGCATCTCTGCAGCTCCTCCAGAGTTAGGTGGATAGCCGTTTTTCGGTAAGTTTGTAGCTGTATTATGCATTTAACATTTTCAGACATTGGGCTGAATGGTGCTCCATGAGATGCTCAAAGGCTGGGATATCGTTTCATAATCTAATTTTATCTGTTGTGTTTATTAGTCTTCATGATGTTTGTTTACTAATGTTCTCTAACATACCTCTGAGGCCATCACAGAACCGATGCATTTATATGAAAACTAATTTACACACAGCTCTATTCACAATTATACTTACATTGGTCTGTCACATAAAATCCGAATAGAATACAGTGATGTCTGTGGTTGAATTATGTCAAAAGGTTAAAATGCTAAAGGAGTATGAATACTTTTGAAAGGCACTATATATACACCATCTAAAACCTAGTCTAACATTGAAGAAATAAAATTATTTTCACTGGGAGATATTTTGATAAGTTTTAATCCATTTTCAAGATTTCAAGATTTATTTCTTGATTCTGCTTTCACTTTCTCAATCCACCGCTCCCTGAATAATTCAGGCTTGACAAATAGCTCAAAATACATCAAAATGTGAAGATCAAAAAAAACTGAGGTTGAAGTTTTGTTGCATGCATTTAAGTGCATATATTACTTCCTTTTGGCAGGGATTTGAAATGCAGTGATTGTTTAATCCTTGTGCTGTGGATGGCAGTTTGTCAGGGATGTGTGCCGAGATTCCATCTTGAACCGGCTTCAAGTCTGTGGGGTTCTTTCAGCATTAGCGAATTCAAAGCAGATCATGTCTGGGAGTGGGAAAAGATGAGAAACGGGCTCGTGTTGTGCCGCGCCCTGAGGAAATCCTCCCTCCTCTGACACCTAATTTCTACAAATGCATACCTTTCAGGAGAGGTGCAACCTTTCTCTCTCCTAAAGAACCTTTAACTTTGTACATTTGGATTGGAAGGGGGAAATATATTATCCCTTTTCTTATTATGCCCTCCTCTTTTTTTTCTCTCTCTCTCTCTCTCTCTCTCTCTCTCTCTCTCTCTCTCTCTCTCTCTCTCTCTCTCTCCTCTTCTTCCTGTTCATGCTCTACTTTGAGCCTAACCCCTGTATGCTCATCTGTCACAAATTATTAGCGTTTCTTAAACAGCGACATAAATAGCCATATAAAGCGCACAAGGAAACGGCAAATATAAGACATTTCTCAGTTGATTCTTGCTCGTCTAAAATTGTACAAATGAAAACAAAGCAGAAGCACATGTTAAAAAGTTGAAATAACAATGCTGGCAAGTTTAGAATAAATACATAAAAGTCCAGAAATTTAAGAAGGTATTGTAGATGTGTGGTCAGTGTGGGGGACAGAGGCTAATCCCTCCCACCCCCCAAGTTTTTTAAGCTTGTATGTTTTTTTTTTTTCTTCTGCTTCCTATGTCTGGCCTCGACATGTCCACTCTATAGACATTGAACTGTGCAGAGTTGTAACACTGCACTGTCAGCTCTGCTCAACTTTATGCTGGTCAGAAGCTGCCACTCAGTACTATAACCAAGGTCAGAGGGGAGCTGCCTACTGAATGCTCAGGGAGATGTGTCTGCAAGGAAAACAGCATAAATAAACAGAAAGAAATACATTACTTGCTTTAATAGATTAGAAATAAAAATAAAAGCAGCTAGGTTCAAAACATTATTTGTTTCTGCATTTTGTTGTTTGCATATAATGGTCAAGAAACAGTAAAATAAAACACAAACTCCCCGATGCGGATGTAATGAAATTGGCTTTTGCATTGCAGCGCAGTGCCACAACAGAGTCAAGGCTGCGTACAAGGAGTGATAGAGGGGCGTGTTTTTTCATCGGGTTAGGCAAAATGCCCCGCTGCCTTCAACTGTCCCGTCCGCACATTTTTTGACAAATTGGTTGTGAGGCTTTTACGACTGATGCACATATCGCAAAAATCAGTTCTGCCAAGCTTCCTCTATGACCTGCCCGTGGGACATGACAAGCCCCCTCCACGCATCGCTCTATCAAGCTGAATCTTTCCAGGACAATGCAAATTATGACAAATTCCATCATCCTGCATTATGCGCTTTCCCCCGCTAATCTCCCTAATTCGAGAGAATCGGGGAGGGTCTCTTGCTGTTTAAGCTGAGGGGCATGTTGTCTGACTGAATGATGCTGAAACTGCAACCCTCATCCCCCGTTCTGTCTCTCTTCCCAGTTGTGACCATCTCATCTCTTTTCTTTTCTGATTTTTTTTTCTT
The DNA here is from genome assembly GCA_036173005.1 of Crenichthys baileyi. Classification (NCBI taxonomy): domain Eukaryota; kingdom Metazoa; phylum Chordata; class Actinopteri; order Cyprinodontiformes; family Goodeidae; genus Crenichthys; species Crenichthys baileyi. Next base: position 58,124 of record JAHHUM010000593.1, read on the forward strand.
TTTTGTGAAGCTCAATCTCTTTGCCTGGCTGATAGAAAAAAAAGTAAATTTGACCTGGACACAAAGAAGTAATCTCAATTGAAATCAGATAAGTAAAATCAAAACAGTGTAATTGAAGGAGGTTCAGAAGCTAAATGACCTCATATGTGTCTGTGAGGGACAACATGAGATTCTGGAAAATGTATAACGTGAACATTTGGAGCTAATGAGAAATATTTAGCTAATTCTTTAATAAACTAATTTGTCTAGGCCTGCATCTGAAAGAAAATAAGACATAGACAAACACAAACACACACCCTCTAACCTCTGTCTCACTGTCTCCCTTCCTCACACAATTTTAGTGGACATAATATGTAGTCCAGCACCAAAAAAAAAAAACATAGCCTCAAAACCTAAACAATAATGCGAAGAATGACAACAATATAATAAATACAGTGTAGGTAAGGTAAGGACGTGCATTTCTTTTTCTGATCAACAGATGGCAGTATGGCTGCATTAAAAAGGTGCACAGAATACCAGCAGCACTACACCACGCCATAAACGTAGGAGAGGCTAACCAGAGAGCATCAGCAGTCCCCTTGGATTTACTTGTTTGTTTGTTTTTTGGGGGGGAAATCCTAAACAAGATCAATCTACAAATTCCTAAAAAAAAAAAAAAAAATGCAAGAATAGAACCATATAAAAAAAAATTAAAAAATGACCAATAATGACTGTGATTCTGTTAAAATATATACACAGTATATATATTTATTTTATCTTTATGTATATTTTTAATACAAGCAGGAAAAACAGTAGTGGTAGAAAAAGAGTAAATAACATTTTCCTTGCAAAAAATAGTTGAGAAAGATAAGCTTCAAAAGAAAATGTATACATTTAATTTGTATATTATTCCTGAAATACATAATTTATAACATAATAATATATATAATATAATAATATTTCCACCAGAGCAAAGTGATATAGTGTTCCTAAAATGCACAAAATCCCATATAAAAATACAGAAAATATTAACATTTTCCTCAGCGCATCAAAATTAGCTCAATAAATTTTGACATGTGGTAAATATTGTCTAGTCCATATCAGGAGAATGAACCCATACCCTTAATGTCTCTACTTCATAACATTGCACAAATTCACAGGGCTACAATAAACTTCCTGTTTATTACAAATGTATGGCATGAATGATAAATTAATATCAAAAGTGTATGTGCTGGCATTTCAGGAGGAAAAAAAAGCAGAAGATCATTCATCTGCAGCCATTTTTTTTTTTACAGCAGCAAGGCATGCTTTGATGACAACAGCATTTGAAAAAAGAATACCTCGAGTTAAAATTTAATACTCTGGAGAACCGTTTCACTTGAAATTCATCGTGAAGTGAGAGGCTCAATGAAACATCAACACTTATGTTCTCCTGAGTCATTTGTTGTAGAGACAAAAAATATCTTAATTTATGAAGGTTGCTATTCGATTTTGACATTTTTTAGTAGGAATATGTTGGAGCCAGTCGTTGATAGACGGTTGAAATTTATCAAGTAGTGGAATTTTGCAGCAGCTCTGACATAATTACAGGAGTTATCCATGAAGGCACTTGTGGCTATAGAAGAGACACTGAATTTCCCTCAGCAGAAGAAATTTTTGCATTAAAGTAAAAATTATTTGCAGAGTTATAAACCTAGTTTTTCTTAGCAACATGGGTCACTTTTTATTTTTGATTCAGGATTTACAGTATGCTAATAAAATCTTAAATAAACCTTAAGATGTCGTTAATTTTAGTTCAAACTCTAGGTATTTATACACAACAAAAATAAAAAATTGAAAGATTACATTTTCCAATGCTGCCTCTGATTAGAGTATGTATGTCTGCAACATTCTTTGTGTAGGAGTTGTTCCTGTATTGTTTTGTTTATATGTGGCAAACAAGCAGAAAGCTCTTGCAGATCCTCTTTATTTGTTTGCTACTGTGTGTGTGTGTGTGTGTGTGTGTGTGTGTGTGTGGGCAGGCCCTGTCAGCTATAGCCTCTCGTCACTGCAGGGGGAAGAAACACACCCAGGCAGCTCTGAATATAGTGGCTAGTTACCATAGTAATGGGATGGTCATACATCTCTCCGTTCTCAGACATCGATGGGAGTGGACAGGACACGCCGCTATGCTTTTTATCTATGCATCTGGTGTTCGGTTATTTCATTGTACAAATAAAAAAATCAAAAACAAAATGCCAATCCCACAGCTCCTTTTACTGGATCGGAATCGCAGGGTTGAAATGGGAAGTAAATAGTTGGGTACGGGGTAATAATTCACAAACGGGACGACAAATAATTGATGTGTTTTGACTGGGTGTTTGCAATTGCGATTGTAATAGTGCAAGTGTCATGGCAGATGTCTGCAGTGTTGGGATCTTTACATGATGCTTTTCAGATGCCTTCTTGATGTCTCTGAACCATTGGCCCCCTCCCCACTGCTCATCAGCAGTGACAAAGTGAGATGCAAACAGGGATCTTCTCAAACACACACTCTCACATACACCAATGCAACATGCGCTTGCCTCAGACTAAAAAACAGTTCTGATCATTTATCAAATGTAATTATATTCAAACACTATAACTGATTGCAATAATCAAAATATAATTGAATGTTTTGGTACATTCTCTACATGAATGAAGGCAATAACACAATCTTTTTTTACACAAAGTGTGCTTATTTATGAGAAGGAGGTTCACAAAGTATGACAACCTTGAGTGAAAATACCAAAACCTTTTCACAAAAATCTTAAACAAAAATGATTTAACAGCTTTTTTATGTGAATGACAAGAATGATTATTTCCACTTCTGTAAAACAGCATGTTGAATATTGAAGTTATTATAATGTTATCTCTAACAGTTATTTATTCTTATCTTGATTTTAATACACAGACTTAAAAAAGGACATTTGTAGCCTTACTCTTAATAGAGTAATATAACCTGTCAGCTGATAATTAATTAATTAATCTGCCCTAGTAGAGCATACAATCAGCTGAAAAGGCATGCTGTTTGCAGCTGGACAACTGTTTTAAAATAGCTGCCCTAATACAATTGACGGGTGGTGCTTATTTGTTTTCGACGCCATGACTGCCGATGTTTATTTGCAACTTGAAATATTCCCAAAAAAGAAGAATTTGCTTTACTTGTAAGCAAGATTAATGTCCCTTAATTCAACCAGATGACTGGCAGTCCCCAGCAATAGGTAGGAGGTAGGAATATTCTCAGCCAATTATGGCTTTTCCTGTAAACAAGGGGAAAAGGCTTATTTGGAAACACACAGTAAAGATAAGCAAGTACTCAAATAATTGCATGACTGAATCTAAGGTACATACTTCCTTACGATATTACAACTTCTACTAAGTACTATCTTATCTACTGTTTTGAAAAACAGGGAAATTACACTTTTAAATTCTATATTTGTTCTAAAGGAGGGCTGAATTGTCCTCTACTTGCCCCAAATTAAGCATGTTAAAAATTGTCATATTGTCATTAATCATAACTAGAAAGAACCCTTTGCCTTCAAAAAAATCTTGCCACCATATTGAAAATGGTATCGAGTATTTTTCTTAGTATCGTTATCAATTTTGAAATTTCAGTATCGCTACAATATTTATTTATGTGCAAAAGAGAAAGAGGCATGATAGCTATCCTATCCCAAATTCCTATTGCTTGTTGACATGAAGCAAGGCAGTCAAGCACCAATAATACATGAAGAGCTGTTCAAAGACAATTAGGATCAGTTGTGAGGGCCGGGTCCATTAATGAGCTGGAGTGTGGCAGGGGCCGAGGCGAAGGCACAGCACAGGCGAACACTGCCGCCTGAGAGCCAATGCACTCTGACAGATCCAGTCCTTCCCCTGTCCTCGCCTGGTACAAGCTGATACCAGCCTGCGCCCATGATGGAACAACAACAAAAAAAAAAGGGAGGCAATGTTTTCTGAAAATGATGACTGCCAAGCCAGGTCTGCCTTCACGCGGTCACAGAGGGGTCTGAGAGGATATTGGTTGGAGGCAAAAAAATTACCATTACTGCTGTCTACCAATTGGCATAAAACTGCCCCTTTATCAGATAAAAAAGGTGGTGTGATATGACCTCTTTCATACATATCTGCGATAAGAGAAGCAATTTTCCAAACCCCAGTTAAGCTGATGCAGAACAGTTTCAAGGCAAAGACCAAATGTTTAAACAGATATACATTTCTTAAGACATTTCAAAAGAAAGAGGAAGAAATTTGTGTCCGTACATGAGTAAAGGTTTTAATGACCCAGAAATATTTATATATAAATCCATATAAACAATGCATTGTGCCTGCCATGACTGCATGGATTTTGTTGGGGCGTAACGACATCCCGTGATATTAAAATGTCACGATAACTCTCGTTGGTCTGTCTCACTAAGCAGCATCCTGTTGATGCCAGCATGTGACTTCTTCTGGTGAAATAAGTGTAAGCTAATAGTATTATTATAAGCCATGGATGTAAAGGTGAGGGGTTTAAGGCTAACATTTACTTGCATTAGAATTAAAGAAGCCTCGAGAACTTTTAAAACTATTTATCTTGCAGAATTGTTGGTACCCAGTTATAAAAGAAACAGTGACAGAGTAATAAAGATGACACAAATGCTAGTGGCTAGCATCCCCAAAGTTAGCATCTGCTTTGAACTTCCTAACAGCACTAACCTTAAAGGGCTCTTTCACAGTTTTTTTAATGAGTCTGGACTGCATTTGATCATCTTTTGTTCAAAATCTGAAAAACTTGAGGGGAAAACACACAATTGGCACCTTTAAAGAACATCAAATGCATCTTGCTGAAGTGTGCAGAGACTGAATTCTTGTTTCTGAGTAGAACAGATTGTTGGATGCAGCACCATGGTGCATCGGCCGCCAAGCAGTGACTAGCAGTGTGGGTTGTTTAAAAGAAATTAATGTTGTTTTTGATGTGCGTTGCCCTTTAACCTAATCCAATCTGAACTGGATAATTCTCCAAAAACCAGATATTGTTGAAAGACCAAGCTTTAGATGTCTGAAATCACACAAAGCGAGCATTTTCGATTATTATTATTTTTGAATCAGGCACACCATTTTAAGAAGCGAAGACAGTTTAGCTTGTCACATACGTCTTATCCCAAAGACCATAGGTGTGTGTCTCTGAAACATTTTGCCAGAGGTCTTGCAGCAAACTCAAGTCTCTATGCTCAGGTCTCACTGGGTTTGATCAGTCTGCTTCCTATTTGTCTAATTCAAGCAAAGACAGTTGACCCTGATGTTTTGGAACAAACTTGGAGAGATACTACGAAGGAGATGAGCAGCGAAAGAAACTGATTCAATGCTCGCTGTGGAAAAGCTTTGAGGTGAAGCATGACTGTCAGTCAGTTTTTCTCCTGGCTCTCCCCAGACAGAGCTGCACACAATTCAGGCGTTCGGGAATCAAAGAACGAGCATTTTCTGCTTATGTTTCAAGTGAAATAAAAAGGGCAAAAAACAAATTTGGGTTACTTCCTTTGCTGCAAATTGGAGCGAGTGACTACATGTGCTGAAGAACACCGCAGCTTTGAGTAGTCTTCAATCTCCCGGCTTCTCAAACTGCTGAGCCTTCAAGACCTAATTTTTCATCAGCTCAATTACTCGACAACTCTTCTCATCCTCGGCCCAACCCTTCCTCCCCCCTGCCTTATCTCCCCTCCTCCTAGGTTGGAAGTGATCATTTGTTCTTTTATTAAACCTGATAACATCCCCTTGCATTGTTTGAGCGTGCTTGCTGGAGAGCCGCCCCTACTGTTTTTAGCCTGCAGCATTTCATATTATTGGTGCATTATTTCACGCATGCCCTCCTCTTTTATCAAGCACATTTGAAGCAATGTTAATAGACTAGAAAATTGAGACATTTATGAAGTATGGGCCGTGTTTATGAAAAAATCCATAAAATATGACAAGGGAGAGGTGAGATAAAAGCAAGGTTTTAATAGATTATGGCAAACAGGGGAGAGGCATCAGACGCTGACAGGCACCTCCTCTGAGATGCCGTGTACTTTATGGGATTCATTTTGTTGTATTAGAAATGAAGTTAAATGTCCTAATTAATCTGTTCGTGCTGCATGAATAGCTCCCTGAACGCAGATGCATGCGCACACAGTTTTTTAGCTAATTACTCTTCTGTGATAATTGAGGTAGATGTGGGTTGAGGAAGTTTGGGGAGATGGGGTGGGGTAGGTGGGTGGGTGAGTGTTGCTTTATTTTGCAAGCTGGCTCTTTTTCATCAGAACATTCAACCCATCAAACTAAAGCAATAACTTTTAATTCTGCTATTCATCATTGTTTTTTTAGCTTACATTTGTATTTGAAAATGCTCAACTATATTAGTGCAAATGGTCACACGTACTGCCTTTAACTCAGTTATGTTATTTTGGCTTGTAGATTTGGTCCCTTTAGTGAAATCATAGACACAGACAGCCTTATAAAATGGCTGAGAATGTATTCATACTGCTGTAGCATAATCTCACACCGAACATTTTAAAGAATGCCATTTAAGGAAATTTATTTAGCGGGGAAAAAAATCTTATAAGAAATCACTGTTTTTAACAAAATCTACAGTATGTGGGCTCAATTAATGGCACTCGTGGTGTTAATACTTTGTACACCCCCCCTTTTTCCCAAGGGAACAGCACTTACAGTATCTCACAAAAGTGAGTACACCCATCACTTTTTTGTAAATATTTTATTACCTATTTTCATGGGAGAACACAAAAGGTATGAAACTTGGATACAATATAAAGTAGTCAGTGTACAGTAAACAGTGTACATTTGCTGTCCCCTCAAAATAACACACTGCTATTAATATTTAAACCGCTGGCAAAAAAAGTGATTACACCCCTAAGTTAAAATGTGTAGCCACCATTATTTTCCAGCACTAGCTTAACTCTCTTGGGCATGGAGTTCACAAGAGCTTCACAGGTTGCCACTGGAGTCCTCTTCCATTCCTCCATGATGACATCACAAAGCTGGTGGATGGTAGATAACTTCTTCAGCTTCCATTTCAGGATGCCCCACAGATGCTCAAAAGGGTTTAGTAAACGCCATGCCCAAGAGAGTTAAGGCAGTGCTGGAAAATAATGGTGGCCACACAAGATGATGCTCAATTTCGATTTTTTGCTGAATTTTGATTTTCTGTGTGTAGTCATTCAACCTACTAATTAAATACAACTGTCATTAGACTTCAGTCTGAACGGTTCATGACCTCAAAGTGACCCGCATGCGCAGAAGGAGAATGTAGACATCACACAACAACACACTGTTTACGGAAGTAATAATGGATGTCGGCGTCTCTGTGTTGTTATTACGTTTTTGACTAATGGGAGCCAACAATATTATGATCAAATTAAAACAAGAAAGGTAAAAAAAAAAGACAGCACAACTATTAAAAGTTGCCTTTTGTGGAGTAGTGACTGCTACTTTTGTAGAGAAGTCTGTGTGGATGAGTAGTTGGAACCAGAAAAAAATAATGTAAAAGTCAGATGAAATGCGACACCGACCATTCAGACTTCGGACGCTTTGAAAAGGACTGGATACATATCCGATTTAATACCACAAATGAAAGTGGCACAATTCAGATTTTTTTTTGGAGGTAAAAATATCTGAATTAGGCCATTAAGACTGCCATGAAAAAGTTGGATATGGATCTCATATTGGCAAAAAGTCAGATTTTGGCCACAAATGCTACAGTGTGACCAAAGCCTAACGGTGACCTTTAGAGATATTGTTTACCCCAGTTTCTCACTATGCATGGTGGCACTACTGATGTATGTCTTCATTCAGTCTTGTGGCTAGGGGCTAAAAGAAAAATGCCTCTATATCATGTCCTACTTATACTCCAAGGACACTGGAAAGTGTGGATTACAAGTTCTTATAAACTTTGATCAACCTAATATATGCTTTAGTTACTCGTAGTCTTCCACTTTATCTGAGACCGGGTCACGGGGGCATCAGACTCAGTAGAGAGAGCCAGACTTCCCTCTCCCCAGACACCTCCTCCAGCTCCTCTGGCAGGAGCCCAAGGCGTTCCCAGGCCAGCCGAGAGACATAGTCCCTCCAGCATGTCCTGGGCCGCCTCCTGGGCCTCCTACCGGTGAGACGTGCCTGGAACACTTTCTGAGGGAGGCGTCCAGGAGGCATCCGGTATAGCTGCCCGAGCCGCCTCAACTGGCTCCTCTCGATGTGGAGTTGCAGCGGCTCTACTCCAAACTCCTCCCAGATGGCTGAGCTCTTCACCTTATCTCTAGACTGACCAGTAAATCGAGAGTTTCATTTGGCTCAGCTATTTCTTTACCACAATGGACCGGCACAGCTTCCCCGTTACTGCGGCAGCTGCACCGATCCGTCTGTCAATCTCCCGCTCCATTCCCCCTCACTCATGAACAAGACCCCGAGATACTTCACTTGAGGCAGGAACTCCCCTCCAACCTGAAGAGGGCAAGCCACCCTTTTCTGGTTGAGAACCATGGCCTTAGAGTTGGAGAAGTTGATCTTGATCCCAGCCGCTTCACACTGGGGCAGCAGCGAACCGCCCCAGTGTGAAGCAGCTGGGATGAAGATCAAATTAAAATTTGTGTGAACTGAATTTCCCCAGTTAGACAATAAAGGAGGTTTTCAATACGCTCAATGTTGAATTTGTGGGATTAAACTACTGAAACAAAAACTATTTCAAGAATTTTTAGACCTGTTTACCAGGGATGCTTACTAATTAGTCCCTGTCTTTATATAAATAAAACTTAGGTTTCAAGCAGGATGGAAATCCTAACACATCATTTTCTTTCAAACATGCTCTCCCCTCCGGTATGGGTGGCCCACCATCATACAGCTTGACCTCTCAACGTCCACTCCAAAAGAGCCAAACAAAGCTCAATTCATTTGTTTTCAGATATTTAGATTTCTGTAAGAAGACTATTCAAATTCCACCAAATGCACCCCTCCCTTTGACGTTAATGGGCGGCGTCAGATCTACATCCCTGCTGATGCCTCGCAGTCCATTTTGACAATTTGCAAATCCTATCGCCGTCTCACACAACAAAGTCTCCCACAATACTGACTGTCACTCACAATTAGGAGACCACAGCAAAAGCGTTGGTAGGCACTATAGCAACCTGTGGTTGGTGCAGTCAGCTCCCTAAACGCACCCCGTAGAATGTGATCAGTGAGTATAATTTCCTGGCAAATATCCCAGGGGTGAGCCACTTGCCTTAACAGGAAAGAGGAGATGTTTAACAACCATTCAGCTGATAGTCCTTCTATTCAGACCTGCCTGGGCTATTGTGTTCACCTTCATAAATGTGCCTCCAAAGGGAATGCGACTAAATGGGCAGAATGAATTTAAATAAACATGGGGGGAAATGTGCAGTTTGAGAGCCTTGTTGCAAACTCTGGCTTCAGTAGATTATGAATTAATCTAACTAATGTACCTACTTATAGGAGTAATATTTTTTATTACTCTAAATGTGATTTTTTTTCGCTAAAAAAAGACTAAAGCTCCCTTCAGTCAGTCAATTAATTATACTTTATTATACTTTCCTTTTAAAGCATAAAAAAAAAGAAAAGAAAAAGGATATTAGAAAATAGGACTTTCAAGGATTTGTTTGTTTGGCATCTAAATGTAACCCAGTTTAAGAACTAAAGGTCCAGTTTCAAACCCAGATCTAAAAGGGTCTACAGGCCAAAAAGGCAGTGAAACAGCCCTTCCTTAATGAGTGTACATTTATCCGTCAGTGACTCAAGCATCAAAACATTCAATGAGTTATGCCCCTTTTCCACTGGCTCGATTTGGCCCTACTCGACTCCACTCGGCTCCGTTTGTGAGCGTTTCCATTACAGTTTTTTCCGTACTGGCACCTACTTTTTTGGTCCCTGCTCCTGAGCAGGTACGACCGGGCTGAGTAGGGACTACATGTGATGTGACCAGACTGCTTTTCACTGATTGGCCGTGGGAGGAAAAGAAATGAGAAGGTCTTCGTTGAGACAGTGCAGGGAAAAGTTAATAAAACTCAAGAGCAAGTACAATAATATTAAGGACCACAGTGGCTGGAGCAGGTCAAACATGTAATTTTACCATTTACAGATCATAAACCATGCCTGAAGGCTGAAAGAAAAGAAAAAGGACAAATCACCTTTCTGAATTACATGCAGGCAGAGCGCTGTATGTTTTAACATCCTAGACCAGCTGATCACACATAAAATCAGCTGTTCAGAGGCAAAAACATTTCCCCCAAAACACACAAAACAAAACCACCATGAAACGTGTTTGGTTCGTAAATTTATTTACGGTCCTCCAGCATCTGCAGGAGGAGGAAGCAGGCAGCGAGCAGCTGCATAAATAAGACATTCTGGCATATACAAACGTTATTAGTATTTAGTTTATTTATGTTTTGTTTTTTATTTATTTTTTATCATTTCAAGCAGATTGCTTTAATGTGACAATGTAACACAATAATGTTAATAGCAGCACAGCGCTCTACACTCATGGATGAAAGCGGGGCTTCAGTCGCCATAGCTTCAGCCTCTGGGGGGTCAGTGGAAACACAACAGTTACCGTACCAAGTAGAGCGAAACCGAGTGGTGCAGAGCCGCGCCGGCTAAAACGAGCCAGTGGAAAAGGGGCATTAGACAAAGACGTAAAGTGTGGTGTGATGGTGTGATAAACCAAATATAAAAATGTCAACAAGATGTAATTTTTAAGATTTCATCTTTTAGATTAGGGAATAATTATTAAAGGTTGGAGACTCAAACATTTTTCCTTGGTCAATTTTATTTTTTTCCTTCTCATCCAGACTTAGAAAATGATCAAACCAAATTCCAGACTTTTCAAGACTGCATGGGGAACTGCTGCTTTAAAACGCCTGGCCGGTCAAAAACTAAAAATTTCTATCTTTTTCCTATCAGTAAATCCACCACGCCTGAGTGCTAACAGGTCACTCTAACAATAAGAAGTTGGGCTGGAAGTTGTAACAGCAAGGTTGAGATTTAACGCGGTACACTACCATGTGTTTAAAATTAAGTGCTGAAAGTTTAAGAAGCTACAGTTATGCTGAAAACTATTCCAACTCCTGGCCGATTTAAACGGAAAATTATTTTCATTCAGCCAAGATGTCGGATTCTGATACTGATAGACATCTCTCAAAAGATAAAAGAATGCAAGAGTAGTAGAATTTTGATACAAATAAGGGCTGTGTTCTCAATATTCAATGGAAAAATCTTTATTGGTATTACAGAAATACCTGCTGCTTGTACTATGTTTCCACTGGTGTTTTGATGATTTATCTTTGGTGATGACTTCCAAGTCTATAGGTTGGAAGGCCTCCTTGCCGTCACCCTAATCTTTAGCTCCCTCCAAAGATTCGCTATCAGACTCAAGTCAGGACTCTAGCTGGGCCACTCCAAAACATTCATATTACCACCAGTCAGAAAATTAAGATTACTTTAAGCATAAATTTGCCAGTATTAATAATTTCGGTGCTCACCTTTGGGCATTTTATTCAACCTTTCTCTATCATAGAAAACATGTTGGACTTGGAAATGTTAGCAGGCTTTTTTGAATTAGCTTTGCTAACCATGCTAATCGCTCAATTAAGTTATTAAACATCAACTATATTATTTGCTGTGTTTACTGTTATTAATGAAAAGAAAACAAACTGATAACTTTACTTAAAAAGCATGCCATAACGTGGGTTTTGTTGTAATGATAGAATTTGTTTAAAATTTAGCAACAAATGTAAATGTTTAAAAACATTGTTTTGTTCTCAAAAGTTTAATGACTAATACATTTATTTTATTTTAAAGAGCTACTTTGATTATGCAAAAATGTGCCTAAAACAAAACAATTTGTCCCAAGCACTTCAATAATCTTCACACTCCCAAATAACTTAATATAATTATTCTGCAATACATAAAAACATATCAGTCATGTAAAAAACAATGTGACAGAGAGAGAAAAAAAAATCATAAATTAAATTACAGTTTCATTTTTGTCGCTTGTGGCTTTAAAGTAAACTGATGGACTATTATATACCAGTGCACAATACACCGAGAGCCCCCCAGCTTTGACATTAAAAAGGTTAACTAATTCTCTAAATCAAGTCCGATCTGAATCTGTCATCCTGCCAGACCAAGTCGACGTTGAGTCAGCTTGCCATTTCCGAGAGCTTACGCTGAGAGACATGACAAGCCAAGCAGACAGATGAATGGATGGAAGGATGGATGGATGGAGTTTGAAGGTCCAGCATCCATCACATGCCAATCCGATATGCACTTCCTCTATCCTTCCACCAGCGGCGGCCCTCGGTGGTTAGACTCTACAGGGCCATTTTCTGTCAATAGCCATGTGCTCGCTCTCAGATCATTAGAAGCAGAGGAAGGGAATGGTCCCAATATTGCAGGACAATAAACATTGTGCTTAAAGCCCTACTCAGATGAATCAACTGGTTAGTCCCCCCAACTGATGAACAATAATGTAAACAATTACCCAGAACTGTTTAGTTAATGAATCTGAAATTTGTTCCTCTATTAAGGTTTCACTCATTACCTAAAAAGACATCATGTCCATGTCCATGGTCAAGATCACAAATTAATTAATAGGTGGACTGGAGACACTTCCTGTCAAATGCGGTGTCAGTCCACAGTTTTTCTGTCTCTGTGCCTCTCTGAGCATCAAGGAAAATTGTCATTAAGATAGAGACAATCAGCAGAGCTGTTATGAGCCAGTGGGGGTGGGTGAGCTGCGTGCTTGCTCACAGTAAGGGGCTAATTGTATCAATATGTAAAACTCTCTACTGCACTGAAGAGTTGTTAATACATTTTTGATCAAATTAAGCCACTGTCACATAGAGGGGGAGTAGACACAAAGAGAAACCGTGCAGGGGTTGTGTGAAGAGTCATGCACAGCTCTAAGTAAGCAACCTCCTTTCATTGTTTGCTCAAATTGCAATGAATATGAATTATAATTAAATGAATGAGAGATCAGAACTTTTTTTTGGAGCAAAAGTGCTTGCAAGCAGCTGACTTTAATTCTATGTTTCGATGAGGCTTCATTGAAGATTTCAAACACTGCTAAAAGCAAACCAAACTATGTAGGTTACATCTTAGGAATCCAAACTGAGCTTCAGCAACACACCACTGAGACACGCCTATCAAGACCCGAGCGAATGGCTAATCCACACATGTTCTCACTCACAGATGGATTTGGCTGAAGGATCAAGGACGTGTGGAGGAGATGGACACTATCCTTGTTGACAGTACCTTGACAAGTGTAATCCTATATAATACACACTGGGTAAACACAACACCAAGTCAACCGTGCAACCACGGCCCACGCTTCCTCTGCTTGGCCTTTGAATTCCACATTCTTTAAGGGGTTGAAACAATATGAGAGACAAAGACACGCTGCTTTACAAACAAGTGCAAAGGGTAGGTATGCATTAGCCATGTTAGAAAGGACACATAACTACGTGTAAAGACAAAACTAGTCAAAAAAAAAATCCATCATGTGGGCAGGTGTGTGACATAGAGCTGGAGCCCCATATAGGGAGGCTATCGGTCCTCGACACATCTATCTAGGGTTTGACTGAGACCTTTGCTGCATATCTTTTTCCACTTCTCCCCTCTGCTCATTATCTGATTGGGGTCAATAAAGGCTACTAGCACCGAAAGAAAAACAAAATCATAGAGATTCACCCAGAAAATAGATAGTGACCAGTACTAGCTAATCTTCAGCTTGCCTGGCCCTGAGCGGTGTCAGTAAATAATACATTTTGAATGCCGTTAATTAGTTTTAAAGAGAAATATAAATCAACTTAAGTCAGTGCAGTCAAGTGTACTGCATAGAAGCTATGACACTATAGATTATTTTTAAAAGCTGAGCATCATCTAGAACCCCAAGCCACAGTAATAATTTTTCATAAGCTTGCTATAAAAATTATTTTGAATCTGCATTTTTTAGAGCTATGAACAATTTTGTGCTCAACTGTATCAAAATTACAACTCAAACAAAAATACTTTATCCTAAACTTTTCCTTTCTTGTCGTCTCCGAATATATCCTGTATCCTACCCAAATGTATCCTGTCGCTATTGCATCCATTTATCGTTGCCGTTGGTAACTAAACCTTACCTTATAGGCCTGGCTGTACGGCCCAATGTTAGCTGGGGCCCAGTGGGACAGGCCCTGGACATGCAGGGCTTCTTTGTGACGGAAACAGCCCTCCTCCAGGGGCTCGGTCCAGTCATGGAGGAGACAGTCCATCTGCAGCAGCTGTCCAGCAGGCAGAGCTGCCTGGACACAAACCCTACATAAAAACAGAAAAGAATACGAAAAAAAACCTAAGAAAAGTTTGAGCAGTACAACAAAAAATACAAGAATGTGAACCTTTTACCTGGCTGGAGGGTTTGTGTCGAAATATTTTCTGTAAACAGCATTAAGAGAAACAAAGTCTTCCATTTTTCGCACATAGAGATGAACCAAGATGATGTTCTTCATCTTCCAAGACTTGTTTCTCAACTCATCTGGTAACAGGTAGAAGATTACAAACATTAAAACAGTACATTGTGAAATCAGAAAATTGTACCTAAACTGAAGAAACTTAAGTCTCTAAACATCAGGTAAGAATTGTAGAATCTTACTTGTATTTAGCTTTTTAACGCTTGGTTTCATAACCTATTACCTTGTAAAACGTCTAGTTTGGTTTACCTCCTGTCCTTGCTCTTATTTTAACATAATTCTAAGTTGTACCAACTCACACTAAAACACTTGTATCTGGATTTAAGTATAAAGCAGTACAGGTGACCCCCTCCACTGAGAACAATCCTGTGCAATATGTCCGCATATTGGAGGCTTTGGATCCAAACACAAGCTCCATGGCTCAAAGCAAAGCTTCCCTCTCATCCAACAATCATCTGAAAGAGCTTCAAGTTTGTTTTCCCTTTGCCAACACTGCTGTCTCACACTCCTTCGCCCCCATCCATAAAGGTTGTTCATTAAATATTAACTTGTTTAATATTGTCTCTGCACTGTGAAGGAGCTGTCTCAGCCAAGCACCACCATAAACATTAAATATGCTTTTCATCTATTGCTCTTCCATCTCTATCAAAAAAAGAAAGAGAAAAAAGTTACACAGTGGGAAAAAATTGTGCACTTTAAAACTTCTGCAGTGCAAAAATGATAAACCCACTCCACATGTTTGCATTGTGTATGCTAGAGTGTGCTGGAAAACAGCTGGTTCTGTGTTTGTTTAAAATGCTTGTCCTTGTATAGTGGCCAGCTACATATCGCATTCATCTGACTGACAGAATCTGTGACACACTGGGTCTGCCTGTGGAGTTAAAGTTCTCAAGTTCTGCTATTTATCTTATTGTGTGTCCAGCTAACACAGCACAAACAGAGAAAGATACTGATGTTTAGATCCCACCAGAACAAAAAAAATTCAGAGCCACGTCCTTTTTTTTTAAATGTCAAAAACATAACTTTGAGTCCTTTAAGAAAATATTGGTTTGGAATTTTTTGTGATAGACCAACACAAATCAGTCCATAATTGGAGGGCAGAAATATAAGTGAAGATGGTTTTAAGATTTTTTTTCACAAATAAAAATCTGAAAAGTGTGTGTATTTCCTATCAGCCTGCCAGAGTGAATGCTTTGTAGAACGCCCTCTTACTGAAATTACACTTTCACTTTGGATTTAGGGATGCACCGATATCAAAATTCAAGGCCAATATCGAAATCCGATATTATTATTGCCGTTATGGCCGATAACCGATATTTACCGATATTATATATCACATACATCTAACTACCCTTTCAACATCATGAAAAAATTATCAAACAGCTGACATTGCTTCTCTGCTTCAGTTAAATACCCTACAGTCCTGCACTGCATCACTTTCACATGCCCAAACAAATACCACATGGCCAACCCCTCCCCCTCCAGAAACACACACACAAACAGGAACAACATGGTAATAAATATTGGTAATTAATATCGGCCCAGTTTTACTTATCGTTACTTATCAATTGGATATAGGCACAGAGCTTTGACTGGGACATGTTAACAAATGATTACGCTTTGATCTAAGGAATTTAAATACAGCTCTGGCAGTAGGTTTAGGGCCACTGTCCTCTAACAGGTTTCCTTTCAGGACTTCCCTGCATTTAGCTCCATCCATCTTCAACTTTGAACAGCTTCCCTGTCCCTGCTGAAGAAAAGCATTTCCATTGCATCATGGTGAGTGGTGGATCTATGCTAATGTGCAGTGTTTGTTTACTCCACACACATAGTGCTTTGCATGTAGGCAACACAGTTCAATTTAGGTTTCATCAGACCGGATGGGCATTCTTTCACATTACATGGCTTGTTGCAAACTGCAAATTGGCCTTTCTTTGACTTTCTTTCAACAGTGGGTTTCTGTTTGCCACACTTCAATAATTGCCAGATTTGTGGAGTGTGCAAATAATAGTTTACCTTTCAATAGATTCTCCCACCTGAGCTAAGGATCTCTGCCGCTCCTCCAGAGTTACCATAGACCACCTAACTGCTTCTCTAAATAATGCTCACCTTGCACGGCCTGTCAGTTACGATGGATAGCAATGTTTTGGCCGGTTTGCTGTTCTGCTTCAATTTTCAGATGATTGACTGGAGCTCTGTGAGATGATCATATTATTTTATAACCCAACTCTGCTTTAAACTTCCACAACCTCCTCCCTGACCTATCTGCTCTACTCTATGGTCATCATGATTCGATTTGTTCAATGATGTTTTGTTCACTGATGTTTTCTAACAAACCTCTGAGGCCTTTAGATTAGCCGTCTTTATCCTGAGGGTAAATCAAACATAGGTGGACTATTTATTAAATGGGGGCTTTTGAAGGCAATTTGTTGAACTGGATTTTATTTAGGGGTATCAGAGCAAAGGTGGCTTGATAAATATCTATCAACACAATTTGTAAAAAAAAAAGAATGCCATGTGCCATCATTCTCCATCCACTTCTACCACGTAAAACCCCAATAAAATGAGCTGCTTGGTTGTCACACTGCCCAAGTGTGGGAGAGTTCAAGGAGTGTGAATGATCTTTTCTTCTTGTTCAGGCATTGTTGTTGATATTCCCCTTACCTTGAAGCATAGTAAAAGCTGCCAGTGTCTGCCCCTCAATCCCAAGATCTTGGCTCTTAAGTCCATTAATGCCTGAGATCCATTGATAGCCTCTCGAACATCTTTTTGAGCAGGATGGAGGCTTGTCTGTGGGAAGCGATAGCAAGGAAGTTAGGATTCCCACCATTAAATAAGTTAATCATAATGTTTAAAATATTTTTAAATGTTTGTTTCTTCATGAACAAGCCATATATATATGCACTGCAGGTCAGATAAGAAATTAATTCAGACACTGTCACACATAAACTGCTCGAATGACAACTCTTGTCAAACCTTTGTGCAAAAGCTCCAGCATTAGGATGCTAGCCACATATGACGCAGATCCAGAGCAGCACACACCACACAAAGATATCATCTGACAAACCCAGACATAAATACACACTCATGCATGCATGTCTGCATGCGCGCATCTCACAACAAATGAATCTCACCGTGGCCCCAGTGACAACTAAGGTCACAGTTTGATGTAAATTTGTGCTGGTTGTCTTGAGCTTGATCAGCATATTCCACCTCCTCAGTCATCTTGTCAATGGCGCTCTGGCAAGGACAACTACCATGGGGCAAAGCTCTCGCCACCGCATCCTGCAATAAAGCACCACAGGGGAATACATCAGGCCAAGTGCCCACCGAAGAGCGCAGAGCCGTTTGCAAAGGCAGACAAAACGCTGTATAATTAGCCAACCTTTCCACGTACGCCGCCGAGCAGGCTGCGCGTGCGCGTCAGTCTTACATGACAAGGACCCAAATACGCATAACTTCAAGGTGAATGAATATGAAACAACTTGCTAACATATTCGTGGTTCAGGCGAACAGGGAGTGGTGTTTTCTGATACTGTAGATCCAATCATAGCGGCTGTCAGTCAAGACTCAACATTATATCAGTGAGACATGTTTTAGATTCCACCATTTTTTTTTGCATCTGCTTGCTTATACTTTGCCTCTGCTGCCTGCTACTTCTTTGAATAACAAATCATTACCATCCTCTAAGGCATACATATTACCTGCCAAATCCTGCAAGGGTGTCACGCGTTTAAATACATATTTCATATTTCCTCGGTGCAACCCTCACGCCGCATGACACTCATTCACCCCCCTCCTTGTCTCCTGTCAGCCGCATTAGGCCATATGATAATCAAATTAATTATACTTCAGCCCCTCTCTCCTGGCCAGCATGAAAAATAGCTTGACTAGCATTAACTGAGGGCAAATGATGGTGGTCCATCCCCACCCCCTGAGCACAGTGCAGTTTCCTCTAGTGCTGGTGTCACCGCAGATCTGTCACCCTGACGAGAAGAGCTTCAGAAAGCTGAACCAGGGCAGGTTCTCCCCTGGTTGTCCGCCACCCCTCTCTCCCTCCTCTTCCTTACCGTTTCAGGCTTTGGTTATCCCTGCTCTTTCTCCAGCTACCTAGGGGGGGCTAGAGGGGTCGCAGGAGCATGCAGCGTCTATTTGCATTTTGGGGGTGGAAGCGGCTGTGGGGGGAGAAGGAAAAAATGTATAGCTTAAGGGGGTGAGGCTGCATGGTCGCAGGGGTTGTTGGATGGGGGTATGTTTTCTGTCCATACCAGTGTCCTTCCCTTATCCAACATGAGGACATACAGTACATATGTAAAAATGTCTGCATAGAAATGCAGAGGAGCATGTAACAGTGTGATCTGCAAATCACATACTTGATCCCTCAATGTGATGACAAAAATACAAAGAAAAGGCTAAACTGATCTGGCACTAAGATTTTAATTAAACACAAGTTTAAAACAAAGTAAATAAAAAAAAACCCTAAATGATCTAAATCTTTTCTATAAACTATTTAAGAAATTGAAGAATTTGTTGTCCACTCATGCAGGGAGAGTGAAATGCATCTTCCTCTTCTAGAGTTTGAGGACCAATTCAGCCCCTAAATTACCAAAAGCCAATTTCTCCTCCTTCCCCACAACCCTTGCTTGTGACCGCTCAGCCAGCTACCTGAATGCAAAGCGCCTTAATGCGAGCAGACATGTTTATTAAGCTGGGCCTAGTTTCCGGCTGCAGCGAATATTGCAGACGTCAAACTAGGCCATGTGGGGCTGGAGGAGCAAGAGATGAAGGGAGAGACCAAGAGCTAGATAGAGTGTGTGGAAGTAGAGTTAGAAAGGCCTTCTGGAGGTTGATCTGGATCCTACCCTGCAGATTTGTGTTTTCCCCTTCTCCTCGACAAAGTTATCAGGCACCAAAGGGTTGTGTTCTGGTATACTGTTTGGCCCTAAGAACTGTATGAACGTAATCAACCCCACAGAAGCTCAAACTTTTCCTTGCAAAACTATTGATATGGCATTGACTTTATATATCAAAACAACCTAAATTAGTGGAAATTAGACTCACGCTGTGTTTGTCCTCTGTGTGCATTTTGGTGAAGCGCAGGTAGCCAACTGGAGCAAAAGCATCTGCAGAGTGGATCACTGTCTCGGCTTCATCGCTGCACAAAACCAATGTACAGACATCCAGATATTTGGGAGAATAAAATATTTTGTCATGTAACAACAGTGTTGTACTGGTTTACTCACATAACTATCTTCTTTTTGAAGAGTGGACAATCAAGAGTTAAGGTTTCATATTCACCTCCCTCACCACAAATGTGGACTCCATACTTGTTGGAAAGCTGTTCAAACAAAGCAAAACACTTTATTTAAATACTGTGCAATGGTATGGAAAACCTTCTGCCCTAAGACGTTAATCAGTTTAGAGAAATAGATAATTTGTGCTACAGTACATCACTATATACTAAAGATTCAGGATTGACAATTTTATAGAAAACTATTTAAGCCAATAAGAAAACAGCAGTTTTTGTAAGTTTTAGTTCCAGTTAAAATTTTAATAAAAACTTAATTTGACTATGAATGTCATATTTATTTGGGGCTGTTAATGATGAATTTAAACCATTCTTTCATCAGGATTTAATTATGACACTACGTATACATTTTTCTCCCTTTATGTCTTTTTTTTCCAACAAACAATTTCATTCAATTTGGGCGCGGCGCTGATGGTGTAGGGGTTAAGCGCGCGACCATATACAGAGGCTACAGTCCTCGAAGCGGCTGTCCCGGGTTTGAGTCCCGGACCCGGTGACATTTGCCAAATGTCTCCCCCTCTCTCTTCCCCTCTTTCCTGTCTGCCTACTGTCAGAAAATAAATAAATAAAGGCCACTAGTGCCGAAAAAATATCTTAAACAATTTCAATCAATTTTAGAAGCAAGGGTTGAGTTTAAAACTATTGTGTTTTTTTCTTTGATACACATGGTTGAAATGTCACAAATAAACTAATAAATACATATTAACATTTGGTTAAATGTTTCTTAGCAGGTTGCACCTCCATCAACAAGCTTCTGGTGAAATTCCTGTTGGAAATTGAAGGACTCTTCATGGCAGAATTGGCAGAATATAAATTTATTTTCTGCCTTGGACCTGGATTTTAAGCATAGTCCACAAATTTACAATTAGAATAAAATCATAGTTTTGAAATAGCCATTCAAACAGTAATGCTAGCCTAATAATACCAGTTTTGTCTAATACTAGTTTTTTGTCTAATACTAGTTTTTATGATTGTGAAAGGATATTGGTTAGAATTATTCCTGTCGCAATATATCAATTAATCGAAAGAAAAAAAAAACCCAGCTCCAAATCAAAATGCTTAAGTTTGACTAAAAGTTGCAGCTGCCCACAAGAACAGTCTAAATTCCTTAAGGAGATAAATTTTATGTTCAGCCGAGACAAAGATTGAGCTATTTGCCCTTAATGACGAGATGTATGCTCGGATCAGTCTAAGCAAGGTTTTCTATCCTAAGAATGAACTGGCAAGCATGGTAGGGGTAGCATCATGATGAGGGTCTACTTGGCTACCAGTGGTACTAATGTATTGCACAAATTTAATGGCTTACTGAAGGAGGACTACCTCATTTTTTAACTGTATCTGAAATTAAGAGCCAGTTATAAATTGGCCATAAGTGGGTTTCAAACATGGCAAAATCCCAAGTAATTGCATAGATAAAGCAGGCTAACATTAATTTTCAGGAATGTTCACAAATTCAACCGTGCTGAAAAACTGAGGGACTATCTCTGAAAGGTATATCCATGTCTGGAAACTAACATATTTAAAATGGGCAGTACCATTTCTGCCAGAAGCAGTGGTCAAATATCCACCCAGATGCTTGTTGATGGGTACAGAAAGCCTGGGATTTCTCTGTCATTTGCTAAGTGACATTTATCCAAATATTAATGGGGTTGCAAAATATATTTGGCCCCCGTAGATTAGAGAAAAAACACAAAATAAATTCAAATCTTGAAGACGAAAGAAAAGGTTCCAATGTCTCTTTAGGAGCTTCAAATGCAACATATATGCTACTGATGATATATGTAAACTTCTGAACTGTATGCCTAAGCATTTGAATAGAAAATGAAGTGCATACTAAAATATCAAAAAGTGCAAAGGTCAGATAGTTGGAAAGGTAGTGTGTATAAAGTGTATGACCTGCTTCAAATAGGGCTGCATCTCGGCCAGGGATTTTCCTAAGTGCTTCTCTGGATCCAGGCCTGGTATCCGCATGGAAAACACAGAGGAACATTCACAAAGCAGCACAAACAGAGACAAATACACGCACAGACAAGGAGAGAGAAAGATGGAGAGAGAGCAAGAGGTCTGATCAGAAGCTGACTCAGTGATTGAAGATGACAGGCAGGGAGGTTTACGCGCAGTCACACAAAAACACTCTTAAACCTGCACCCTGTATCTATTTGTTTGACTTTGCAAGTAGTGTACACAGATCTCTCTCTAAAGGGCAACAAATTTCAATTGTAAGCCAAAACCGTCCCCAATTCACCCTTGCCTGCCCCCTGCACATCTAGTTCTCCTTGAGAACATAAACTCTGGAAAGGGATATTGTTTATTTGCCTCCCCTTCCCCTGAAATGGTGCATGGTAGTGACTCATAGGCATGGGAGAGAAAAGAAGAAGGGGAAAGAAAAAAGTGCCCCAATTCAGTTTTGCATGCATACTTAGTGGTGGCATGCTCCTAAAATACAGGCTTGCTACCCCCCACTCCCCAGACATTAGGACAAAAGCGTTTAAGTTTCCATTTACAAAATGAAATACACTCTTCCCGTTTACAGAAATAAAAAACTGCGGCTTCAGATTAGGATTAACACACTGACTGGTCTAATTTAGAAATGAAAACTAAAATAAATCAGTCAACAATTTATAGCTGAGCTCGTCTTGCACTGGAGGGGTTTTACTCCATTGTGACAGCGAAGCCCTGATTTTGCCTTTTCGGCATTTTGAAATTGAGGCCACAATGATGAACTCTATCTCACCCTGAGAGAAAGCACAGCCCTCGGTTTCCTACAGCACATTCTTCACCGCTCAGACCAAAAACAAAGCTTACAGTACCAGGTGCTTATGACAAAGAATAGAACAATAAAAACATAACAGGACATGAACATAAAATGCAAAATTTGAGGAAATTCCAAGCCATGTAGTATTTGCCCTTTCTCCTACTTTTAATGTTAGAAAAACAGTCTGAGGGTAGCACCATTGGAACCAAACAAGTGTAGCTGATGGTGTTTCACGATGTCTTTTCTTATTGTTCTACAACAGCATCTGAATTAATTAAAATAGTTTAAAAGTTGATTTGTTTCTGGAATTAAATTCAAAAAGTGAAACTAATTTTTGTATGGATCATTTAAACACAGAGTGATTTATTTCGAGGATTTATTTCTGAAAAATCTCAATGATTATTGCTGTCAATGAACCCAAAGTTCTGCTTCTCAGAAGATTAGAATACTACATCAGACCAACAAAAAAGGGGATGTTAAATGTTCAGAGGATTGTGATGCAAACCCATTCATGGGTTTCAGGGAGATTTACAAGGAGTGGACTGGGGCAGGTGCACATGCTTCAAGAGCCATTACGCACAAACATGTATCCAGGACCTGGGATACAACTGTTGCTCCCCTCATGTTAAGGCAGTCAGAAGTCTTACCTGGGCTACGGAGAAAAATGACGGGACTGATCCTCAGTGGTCCAAAGTCCCCATTTCAGGTGAAAAAATTTGATATTTCACTTGGGAAATCAATTTCCAACAGTCTGGAAGAGGAGTGTAGAGGCACAGAATTCATGTTGCTTGTGATCCAATCCGATGTGAAGTTTCCACAGTCAGTGATGATTTAGGGAGAAGTGTCATCTACTTGTGTTGGTCCACTGTGTTTTATCAAGTTCAAAGTCAGACCTTAAGACTTTTATTGCATTTCATGTTTTCCTCTGCTCACAAGCCTAACAGAGAAGCTGATTTCATTTTCCAGCAGGACTTGGCACCTGCCCACACTGCCAAAGGTCCCATTACCTGCTGCACATGATGTCACTATGCTTAATTGGCCAGTAAACTAATCTGACCAAAGCCTCACAGAGAATCTATGGACTACTGTCCAGAGGCAGATGAGAGACACCTGAGATAACGATCTGAATGCAGATATTAAAGCAACCTGGGCTTCTTTAACACCTCAGCAGAGTCACAGTCTCATCAGTAATTCATGCAAAAGCAGTTCCCACCAAGTACTGAGGGCATATCCTGAACATTACCAGGACGTACTTCTCAGTAGGCTGATTTTTTCTGCATTAAAATTGGCCTTATGTAATATGTTGGGTTTTCAGTAGCTTACGGCTGCTGTTAAGAGGTGCTGTTTTTTCTAAATATGTAAATTTGAGTGTGCAGGTGCCTCTCCGTGATTCGATGGAGCCAGAAGATGGACGGATGCGGATTCATTACCCAAGAGGAGATAGCGTATGACGCAGAGAGCCCGTTTGCATGCTCTGCTCATCCCAACCAGCCACACTTAACCTGTGAAGCACCTCTCAGAACAACTTCAATGTTGTACATGATGCTGAGGAGTTTGTAGGGTGTGGAATGCCTTTTATTTTGTCCCTAGCTCTCTCCTTTAGATTTTATTTATGAATATGGCTTTTTGTTATTTGGTTTCTTTATTTTAAGTCAATTTGGTTAATTTGACATTTTTTCTTTTCATTTGTTTTGGCAAAGGTCCACCCTGAAGTTACCCCCAGCTCTATCTCAGTGAATCTGAAAAGAAAAATAACATTTTGAAAATAAATCATCAGTCCAAAGACATGCCTGTTAGGTTAATTGGTCTCTCTAAATTGCCCCTAGGTGTATGAATGAGTGTGTGCTTGGTTGTTTGTGTGTTGCCCTGCGATGGACTGGTGACCTGTCCAGGCTGTACCCCGTCTCTCGCCCATAGACTGCTGGAGATAGGCACCAGCTTACCTGCGACCCACTATGGAATAAGCGGTAGAAAATGAGTGACTGACTGAAAATAAATCATTGTAAAAACTGGACAACTGTGTTTTGTGGCTGTTTGAGGTATGAAAAGATGGATCACCTTCATTGTCAGGCAAGGCCACCCTGAGACAGACCATAGGAGCCATTATCATCAAAAATAAACAGAAATAAAGTCTTGTGATTAAAAAGCCTCCTATGTATAACTAATCTATATAGTATACAAGTTTCACTTTGTTGACTTAAATGGCTTAAATAAAACATTTTGATGATCTTTTAATTTCTTTGGGAGGCACCTGCACATTATCCACTTGCTATTTCTGTGACTGACATAATCATTAACAAGTAACTGATGACCTATATGGATGGACTTTGGAGTTGTGACAGCGATGCCACTGTAATAAAAATAGTTGCTGAAATGTGCTCATAATTTCCACGAAAATCCAATATAGTTCCTCTACAACTGCAGATCACATAGTCCTGTTCATTGGCATGGTCATGTGTTTAATTAGACGAATGAAGTTAATCCTAATGTGAGAATCTCTCGTCTCTCATGGCCTGACAACCTCAAAGGTTAATGTGTCATCTTCAGGCCCCATGGGGAGCGACGGCTGGAAGACGAGAGGAAAATGGAAAGGAGATGTGAAGGAGGGATGTCGCATCCCATCCCACGTTCATCTTAAGCCCAGCTGCGTCTCTCCTGTGGGTCCCCATGGTCCAGTGCTTCAGGGAGGAGAGACGGAGGGCCACGGTAGAGAGGAGGGAGGGGAAAGGAGCAGAGTAGACAGGGTGTGGAAGGATAGAATGAGCAGGCCCTTATTCTCCTCCCAGGGGATCTGTAGTCTTAATTAGTGTGAGAATATCTAATCTCAACATCCTCCCATCTTAACCCCGCCACAAAGGTAATAAGAAGGGTGAAGAAATGCATTAAAATTCAATCCAATTAAAACATCCTCTTTAATTAGTCATGCCTTTTAACAAATTTTGAAAATTGGCTCCGAACTCCTGAAGGGGGTTGCAGCATTTCTTAATATGTTCATTAACTTCCCAGCTCTTAAATAATATATGACACATGATTTGATATTTACAAGGAGAGAAAGGGATGACTGAAATCTACGACGACAGGAGTGAGTGATAAAACCATACTAAGAAGGCATGAATGTGGAACTATTTCTCCAAAGACCACTTAGCACTTGTGTGAGTGTTTTCCTAATTGATGCTCCGGATGGAATTAAGGTTACTGAAACCATTTGTACATGAAGGAAGCTGGGATGAGGCTGCACTTGTGCAATATATGCTTTGCGAAGTCTTAAAGAAGCCATCAGCATGAGCCATTGGCGATCTAACACCACTCATTTGCATGATCTCCACATCTCTGTCTCCTCTAAACCTGTTTTACAACTTGACCTAAACCCAATTACCTAACCTCATTATGCCACATTAAACCCAAATAAGCCCACTAGAAGCTGCTATTAGTCTGCCTCCAGAGACAGCAAGACCACTCTTTGGAGAGACACAAGCTTTCCTGAGCGGGACTGAAAGGAATGACTCTCTTTTAAAAGGGCCTTTTTACATCTTATTATCCCATAAAAGTCTAGTTAAATTCAGTGAACTTTAAAACCTCAATGTCCAGTAATGACTAATGACTATTTTTTAGAAGCACAGTTGGCATTTAGGAGGCAATATTAAGGCAGAAGACAAAGTTTGCCAGGAAACCAGGAAAAGGAGTTTGTTTTCACTGCGTTTGAATAAAAAAAAGCATTAAAAACAAGTTCATTGTGTTCTGTTCAGAAATAGTGAGTCTAGACAAAGAAGCATATTATTCCAGTACTGACCAAAAATTTAAATAAAAAAATATTTGCCCCCCTAGCTGTCCACCCCATTCAAAAGCAGGACAATGTCTACCAACAAACACAAAAACAACAACCAACTGCAGAAACACAAATCGCCCCAAAGTTTTCTAGCAGTTCTGGGATGTGGCTGCACAACACCAGCCAGCTTACAGTGCTGGTGAGAGGTTTACATCCACTCATTATGGAAATGAATATCATACTAATTTTAGGCTTTTGAAGATGTATTTATAAAAGCAAAAGAGTTGGGTGCACAAGTTCAAATTCATTGTGGATTTTCACACAGGGCCAAAATTGTATAAACAGACTCCAATGTCTTTGGATAAATGTCACTTAGTAAGTTGCAGATAAGCTCCATGTCTTTTGTAGCATGTTTTTTTTACCCTGAGTAAGGTTTGGTCTGAATAATTGACGGCTCTACTGATCTGAGATGTTGGCAAATTGGCTTGTTTCCTGGCACAAGTGGATGTAATAATGTCACCTCAAATTTACAGCTAGACAGTTTTGAACAATTGAGTGTTTAGGAGTATAAGAATCCAAAACATAAAAAAAAAAAAATCTGACAAGCTAAATACCTCGAGGATAAAGATTTTATGGTCAGACCCCTTTGGTTCCAAAGACCAGTATGGTTGGAGGAGTCAAGGTGAGGCCACCTTTAAAACCTAAAAAAAAACTGTACAATGTGGCAAGTACGATGGTGTTAGCATCATGCTGGGGGGTTTGTGCCATACCTGGCAGTACTGGATCCATTGCACAATGTGGATGGATTCATAGAAATGTAAAACTACCTCCAAATTTTTCAATTTCACCTTGAATCAATAGGTAGATGGTTTAAATGTTTTGGAATTGATAAAGCAGGCTAACATCAACCTTCTGAAATGACACTGGACCTCAACTCTACTGGATATATATGTTCTAAGGTAAAAAGCCAGGTCTGTACCTGAAAACCAACCAATATTAATGAACTCTACCATTTTTGTTCTAAAAAGCATGTGACAGGAGCATGCTGATGCGTGCTGATGCCAATAAAATATGTAGCCAACCTCCCTGGACGTGGCCGCAGGAGGAAAACTGATGAGAAAACAAAGAGAGGGATAATACGAACGGTAACAAAAGAGCCCAGAAAAACTTCTAAAGAGATTAAAGGTGAACTTCAAGCTCAAGGAACATCAGTGTCAGATCGCACCATCCGACGTTGTTTGAGGCAAAGTGGACTTAATGGGAGACGACCAACGAGAACACCATTGTTGAAAACAAATCATAAAAAAGCCAGACTGGAATTTGCCAAACTATGTGTTGACAAGCCACAAAGCTTCTGGGAGAATGTCCTATGGACAGATGAGACAAAAATTGAACTTTTTGGCAAGGCACATCAGCTCTATGTTCACAGACGGAAAAATGAAGCATATGAAGAAAAGAACACTGTCCCTACTGTGAAGCATGGAGGAGGCTCTGTTATGTTCTGGGGCTGCTTTGCTGCATCTGGCACTGGGTGACTTGAATCTGTGCAGGATGTAATGAAATCTCAAGACTATCAAGGGATTCTAGAGAGAAATGTGCTGCCCAGTGTCAGAAAGCTTGGTCTCAGTCGCAGGTCATGGGTCTTGCAACAAGATAATGACCCAAAACACACAGCTAAAAACACCCAAGAATGGCTAAGAGAAAAACATTGGACTTTACTGAAGTGGCCTTCTATGAGCCCTGACCTAAATCCTATTGAGCATCTTTGGAAGGAGCTGAAACATGCTGTCTGGAAAAGGCACCCTTCAAACCTGAGACAACTGGAGCAGTTTGCTCCTGAGGAGTGGGCCAAAATACCTGCTGAGAGGTGCAAAGTCTCATTGACAGTTATAGGAATCGTTTGGTTGCAGTGATTGCCTCAAAAGGTTGTGCAACAAAATATTACGTTAAGGGGACCATAATTTTTGTCCAGGCCTGTTTCATGAGTTTATTTTTAAAAAATAATTCTGTTGAAGCATGTTTGAAAAGCAATGTCTGACTTTGTTCATTTTCATAAAATTTGTATTTATTATTAACTTTGTCAGATTCAAGTAATTTCTGTGACCATTGTGGGATTTTCTTTCATTAACCGAGGGGTACCAACAATTTTGTCCACGTGTGTACTGTATGTGTGTGTATGACTTTATGACTGCAAATTTGGAGAACATTCACAATAAATTTAAACTTGAGCACTAAGTTCTTTGTATTTAAAAAAAAAATGAATTTGATTGTTGTATAATTAGTCCACCCTAAATAAGAATGGTTCAAAGGCACCTATAAAACCCGACAATTAATATATTAATGTCCGTAAAACATGGATGCAAATTCCTTATGAGCCCTGTAGGCACCACCCTGCAGGCTGAACAAACCCATCCATCATAATGCCTGTCTTCACACCCTTAATTATATCACGAGATATCCATTGTCTGTTAACCAATAGGCCATAACTGTTCTGTCAGAGCAAGAAGAAACAACAGAAGTTGATAATATAATAAAAAAAACTGTGAAATATAAAAACTTTCTCTTTATGCATAAAAAGCTTCTGAAGAAAAAACGTATTTTTTTTAAACAAAAAAAAAAATCTTTTGTTTACTCAAAAGAAGTTCATTCAGGAGAAAAGACTTCTCTCACTTCTATCCTTTTTAAAGTCAAACACAATTATCTCCAGAACACAATTTCCCTCCGTATCTTTTTAGAGACCACGATCAGTCTTTCAATCCCTGACAAGGTAGATTTTTGTAACCCTGCAGCACTGGGTTACCTATTTAATTAAAACTGCTTGTGATTTTGCTTACTGAGCCTAATGCCAAATTAAAAAGCTGGGAGATTCTAGATACTGTCTAAACTGAGCTAAGCGCAGTATTGCAAACATCCACGGCTGTCTTAAGACGTGGTGAAGCGAGCTGACAGCTCTGCTTTAATCCCTGCCTGTAGAGAGAGAATGCAGAGAAAATTGGATTCATGATGTGTAACATTTTAGCCTTTAAATGGATGAAATAAGCATCTCCTCCCTCAAAGGTGAGCCGTATCAGCCTTTAAACAATGTTCTAAAAGACCCTTTGCCAAAACAATAGATGTTCACTATCACCTAATCTTTGCAAGGCAGACGGATGATTATAGAAGCGAAATAAGAAAGGAGAAGAGGGAAGTGGTACAGCATAAAGGATGGTAAGATTAACAGGATGTGTGAAATTTGTCAAGCTCTTATCTCAAATTCTGTTGGTGTGAGAAGCATAATAGGGCAGCATGAACTTTACTGCAATCCCATCAGGATGTAAACTTATTTTCAGAAAAAAAAGTAAAATAAAAGAAATAAGCTTCAGTCAAGTGTGCAGCATTGAACCTTTTTTTTTTTTTTTGCTGTACACAATCATCATCTTCATTATAACTGGCAGTTTAATAAATTTTTATATATATTAAAAAATTATAGGAAGGCCCCTCTATAACTTTTTCCATTTATTCTTTTTTTTTTTGGGGTTATAATCCCACCACTTTTTTTGGTTTACATGTTCTACAAAGTCAACACATTCTTTATCCTAAGAGAAAATATCCGATCAGATAGTTAATGTATAGATTTCAGCACAATGCACAATTTTCATTTCAAAATTCCACACAATTCCAGCATCTTCCAGAAGCACATTTGTCAGGTCATAGAAAGAAGGCCTGGCTCTCACTCTCCGCTCCAATTCATCCCAAAGGCATTCTATCGGGTTGAGAACCGGACTCTTTGCCGACCAGCCAAGCTCATTCGCACCAAACTCTCTCATCCTCGTCGGCAGAAGCCAGTCCAGCCTCTCTTTCACACCAGTGTAAAGGGTGAAAAATACTTGGAACCTAGATCCATTAGCTCACATCCACAATTTAACAAATTCAATGATGTTCCACGTATCACAGTTGTTTTCCCTTTCTATGGCAAATTCCATCCGCATTTTCCACAGCACAGATATCCAAGGTTTAATCCTTCACAATCTAATACCTTTATACCACTGGCACTTATGATAAAGAAGTAAACACAAGCTGTAAATCTATTTTTGGGGAAATATTTTACACAATATTTGCAAAAAATATATTAAATACAAATTCGCAACTGTTTGTTTCTGTACTTCTAGGAAAAGACACATCTTCTTTTCTCTACTGTGACAGCACATTTAAAATTTTTTAATTAGGAAGATAACAAAAGAAAAGGAAAAATATGTTTTATAATTTTTATATAACATAAGTGTCATTTTCAGTATCTTCTGAAACCATCTGAGCTTAATTAAAAGCTACGAGCTATTAATTTGTCCTTAAGGATATACTAAATAATTTTTTTTTTTGGTAGTTCAAAGGTAGCATTTAAGTCATGCAGACAGATCTGGATTTTACACGTGCCAATTATTCTTGCAGCTCAGGACCAATTAACTGCTGAACCTATGCCCTGGTACATACCTGCACTAATCAATTATCTAATCATATGAATATTTTATATTAGCTTTTAGAAATGCCAATTAGCACAGTCAGCCCAAGAGATATTGCATTTTAAAAAGACAGCTCCAGAACCACACAACACATTTTCCTTTAATTAGAAGCATTTCCTAGCACTCATTTGCATAAACTTGGGTGATTGAACTTTCACCCCACTATGAGAGTTGGCATCTTAAAAAAAAGGTTTTACGCAGTCATCAGCATACAAATATACTATCAAGAAGACTGACTTTGAGGATCATTCTGCATTTAATCAGATGCACGTCAAGAATTTCTGGAGTTAGTGGAATCTTGGTTGACTGGACAAACTAATGATGGAAAATAAATCTTGAATGACTTCTCACTTCTGAGAACCAAATGGGAAAAAACATTCCAGCCTTCTACAGAATATCATAAGCAGTTGGGATTTCAGACGCAGATTTAACCTTTGCCCCAGGAAAGTCCCCCCCTGTTTCTAAAGGTCTGCACAAGCAAATCCCTCAAAGACTAATTTTCTTTCTCTACCACACACAAACATACAAAAAACGAAGCCCACCAGGTACGCCCTTCTGTTACCCAATCTCCCCTAAACAGCACACCTCACTGCTCAGACCTGCTCCCACCAAAGCCGCAATTATGAGGGCTGCCTAAAACGCCGTTGGCGCATGTCCCTCCATTCAATTCTCTCCTTTCTAATTACTACTGCCCTGGGACAGGTGAGAAGTCAGGCCTGATACGATCTGCTCACCTTACCTGTAGCCAAAACACACACGTACACCAACTCACACAAACATCTTCAGCACGGAGGCCAAGACATACACTTTGAAGGCACCCGAGGTGATCTTCTATTCTAATTATAATCTTTTAAAAAATGTTGGGAATTTGCTTTCAGACCAAGTTGTGTTTAGATTAGAAAGCTTGGCAGGATAGCAGAGTTACAGGGTGACACTCGTCTTAAGAGTGGGCTGACTTCTTAACAAAAACATTTCTTTCATTGGAAAACATCTGGATTACAAACGGTAGATGAGGAACTTTATATCCATATGTGCAAGTTCTAACAAAAAGTACATTTGACAGTTCTACTGAACCCCTCGTCAGTCTGTATATAGACTGACAAGGGTGTATATATTTACACATACACATTCTTTGGTTTAAACTAAATGTAACATGAGTTTTATTGATTTAAAGAAAAATCTGTCCAGCTTGTTTAATCTAAAAAGAAAAGAAAATCTTGCAAACATGAATTTAACATTATTCCTCATTTGATGGCAATCTTGTTTATTGTCAAATCCTTTCATTTATTAATGCCAAAAAATAAAAAAATGGCTGCGGCAACCATGAGAAGTTATTTGAGCAGTGTTAAAAGATAAGCACAATATCCCAAACATGTAACTCAGCTCCGCAGGTCATCAGTCAGCTGCAGACCCTGATTTGACTGGTTGCCTCCAAAGGTGACAACAAGCACTTAACAGCACCTAAACAGGGTTTGTATAATGATCTCCCCCTGCAAGTAATTTAAGAGAAAAAAGAAACATTTGTAGCCATAATAATCATTTGTCACTGGAACAGTCAAAGAGGATCCAGCTGCACCATGAAGTAGATATAGGTACAGATCCTGACATCATGTACTTGAGAGAAGAAAACAGGAAAACTTTTGTTCCATCCCTACTGTTTTACAGTAATCTGAGCTTTCTGTCCTCAGGCTCCAAAACAGGCAAGACGAAAGCATGCGACTCCATTGTAACCTCTTTGCTCATAGCTGAAGCAGTTGGAGACTGCAAACGAGAGACACAAGATTTTAATCTTCACTTCACGGACCACAGAAATGAGCTATGCCTAAGTGAGCCTCTCCTACAAGGTGCAGACATGCGCCGGTTATTGACAGCTTGCTTGCATTAATGTGCAGAGCAATCACCTGCAAGTATTTCTCAACTGCCAACCGTCTCTCCACCCACCCTCCCAATACTATAGCGCAATAACAGCTCCCTCCTCCTCTGTGCTTCTTATCTTTTCATACTGTTCTCCGGTTCAATTCTTTGCCGCTGGCGCAAGTCTTAACACCGCCGCTAAGCCACAGATTAATGAGTAGGGTATTACTTCACTCATCTCCTCCTTTTCCTTTAGTTACACCACTTTTTTCCACCATCTTTTACTCATCCAAAGTCCATGTTTCTGACCGGCTAGGCACCTCAAGAATAAGGAAACAAAAGGTGGGAAAAAGGCGACTAGAACAGATGTTAACTGGCTGGAGCACAAACAAAAGACGAACGAAAAAAACTCACCAAAGGCGGCAACTTTGATGAGGATGGCATATAGGTCAGACTTAATCATCTCGGACAGCAGCGACTCTTGGTCTCGGCGCCACAGGTAGGCCAGGGGCTGCAGACCAAGCCGCAGACATCTATGAAACAAGTGAAAGGGATGCAAAGTGGTTATTATTGAATATCTGCCCACTTCAGAACAATTTCATAACCCCATCCTGGCATAGCACCTTCTCTAGTTACACAAATGCTGTCACCTCGATAGGCCCACAGCTCATGCCTCATTAATGGAAACAAAAAACCCCATTTAAGGGCTTTTGTTACAACATCAAACCAAATGCAAGTGAAACAAACAAGGAGGACGTAACAGGAGCCGACCTGTCTGTTCTAAAGGTCCAGTCCTCAAAGATGGGTCTATTACAGATGTTGCAATATTTGTCGGCATCTCTGGTGCAAATGTGCAAAAAAAATCATCTTTTATTGCAATAACAGCATAAACTCACAGTAAATTTTTTTTTGAGAAAAACAACCTTTAATTAGAGCATATTTAATTAGTGTGAAATAAACATGTTAAGAAAGAATAGTTTTTAACTAAATAACAGGGGCTCAATTCTTGGTACCCCACACAATCCCTTTAAAATAAATGTAACCAAAGCGTTTTTTTTTATTTTATGTTTTCCTTTTTGAGGCTGATCAGAGTATCTGGGAATCTCTTCTTCACAGCCCAAGGCTTTCAGTTTCCCCAGGGTATAAATATGACTACACATAGAGGCACATCAATTTTAGCCACTGACCACTAAGTTGATCAAAAACTAGGGTTACACAATGTTAGGAAAATTTGGGATATGTAATAATGTTGGTGATTGTTGCAATGACGATATGGAATGCAATAAATACGTACTTAGCAAAACAATGTTAAAGTTTTTCTGCTTTGGGCTCACTGCAAACACAGACCCCAGATCGTGAGCCGTTGAGGCATCCACTGGAAAAATATGTAATTAAAAAAGCTTCTGGGAGAATCAGCACAGACATGGTTTATCAGACACAAAACCAGCTCTCCTCCATGAAAAACTGTGAGTGGAGCTAAAGAGAAGCGATTAAGGAGAGGGGCGAGGACTCTGGACAGAGCAAAATTAAGGCACATGTGATTTCATATATAGAAAAAAAATCTTAATGTGGGGATTTCTTATTTTACAGTATAATGGGACTCAATTAAAAGGCTGGATTTTCTACATTTTTACTGTTAAATTTTGCTTTTGAAATTATACATCTTTACCAGTGGTGCCAATAAATGTGGTTGTGTCTCTAGATCACAAATACAATGAACTAAATTTTATGTTTGTTATTAAAAGCGTAGCTTTTGTGCTGTGCGCAGAAAAAAACGGAGACTAGGCAGGGAAAAACTTGGGAGGAAAGAAAAAAGAAGAAAACATGCTAACATTTTAAATTTAAAATTTCCATGTAATACCCCTTCTCTCCATGAAAACACAAACACTAAAATGAAACTAGTCTAAATAAAAACAGCATGAACAAAACAAATGTGTGTACATGCGTGTGTGTGTGTTTACACAGAACTCTGTCTTAGTTTAGTTTAGGCACACAAGTGAGCTAAAAACTGGAACACGTACCGTTTTCCTTTGGTGGACCACAGAATGTGCCTCACTTGAGTTCAGAGGAGCAAGTAAGCTTTGCTGTTATAAATCTCCAGTGTTTGACTTACACATTTTCCACACGGACCCTTTGGTAATCGGATAGAATGGCTCCTACAGACACAGCCTCAATGGCCTCCTTTTCCTGTAAGCACAAAAAGACAAAGGAAATACCATTATGATTCATTTTTTTATCATAAAGCAAAAATAAACTTCCTTTTAGTTCCATGAGGAGTGCAAACTGTCCTTTTCTAAACTCAAATGGAATCTAAAAGTGTTACAGGAACAATAAAAAAAGAA
This sequence comes from Crenichthys baileyi, assembly GCA_036173005.1. Lineage (NCBI taxonomy): Eukaryota > Metazoa > Chordata > Actinopteri > Cyprinodontiformes > Goodeidae > Crenichthys > Crenichthys baileyi. The sequence continues at coordinate 93,137 of JAHHUM010000593.1, forward strand.
AAACACCATAATTTCACTTGCTTGATTGTATGGGGATGTTTAGACTTTGGTCGTATCAAGGCTTCTTTGGTACTGCCCATATCACCTCGAGGTTTCTGTCTCTGAAACTTAAGGAGTGTGTTTAAATAAATTAAATAAATAAATATATCATGAAATAAATAAATCTGCCATTAAATGTCCTATTAAATAATGTAATTGTACCATTTATTCACATATTTATTTATATATCTTAATACAATATAAAATAATGAAATATACCATTAAATTATGAAACTTGAGTGAAATAATTGTATGTATTTGGAGAGAGTTGTGTTGTTTGGGAAACCCTGACCTACACAATGATTGGGAAGAGTACTGACTTCACAGTTGACAAGCAGAGATTCATTGGCACGCACCAAAAGGAAGGTACGCCATCACAGTTTGTTACCAAAAAGCTGCCTATTCAAAGTGCTGCATCCAAGCTTATTAATGGAAAGTTAGGTGGAAGGAAAAACCGTGGTAGAAAAACTTGCAAGAGCAACACAGATAGCCACAGCTTAGAGAAGATTGAGAAGCAAGGGTTTGGGGACATTGTCAAAAAGTGGAATGCAGCTCGGGTCAGAGATTCAAGAGCCACCCCACACAGACGCATCCAGAACATTGGTTACAACTGTTGCATTCCTTGTATTAAGCCAGAGAGATGTTCGGAAGAATTTCACCTGGGTAGAGGAGAAGAAGAAATGGGCTGTAGCTCGTTGGTCCAAAGTTCACTTTTCAAAAATTTAGAATTTCATTTGGAAATCAAAGTTCAACAGTCTTGATGAAGAGTGGAGAGGAACAGAAAGTTACTTGAGGCCCAGTGTGAAATATCACCAGTCAAATATGATCTGGGGTGGGTTTTTTTTTTTTTTTTTTTTTTAGAGCTTGTCGTGCTACCTTTTGCTGACAAGCTTTATGGAACGATGATTTCATTGTACTGCAAGGCTTAGTACCTAGCCACACTGCCAAAAGCACCAATACCTTTAATTACTATGGTACCACAGTTTCTGTGTAATGAATCTGTGTGAAGAAAATCTTTTTGAACTGAATTTCAGAATTTACTTTTTGATAATACTCTAATTTGCTGAGACGCAACTGTATAAGCACAGATCTGCATCTGGTCCAAACCTTCCACCCTCTGCACATCCAGCCGAAAGATGGAGCCACACTGATGACTTGAAGCAACAAATAAACTTTCCCTATGTGAGTGGCATGTATCTTTAATATTGCTAAAGGCGGATCTAATTGCTCTTCATATCATAGTCATTCTTCAAAAACTGTTGGACAACAATACACTTGAGAGATGCTGGCGCAGCCTTGAGATGCGTTCAATCTTCTTACAGGAAAACAGGCTTGATCTGGAGTGACACACTCAAACACACACACGAACACACAGTATCACAAGCAAGAGCTACATGCTGATGGATATGCATCCTCATAAATGCCTCCACGTCCCCCCTCCTCTACCCACACACACCTGCAGATTCATTAGAACATTACATGGGCTGTAATTAGAATGAGAGGCAAGGGTAGGAGCAGTGGAGGGATGCCCAAGCCTCCAGTAAATTACCTTGTAGCCATTATCAATTTCCCTGGCTACTGGTCCTTAAGATAACCCCCCCCCCACACGACCCTCCCTCTCCCTGTGGTCCCTTCCTGCAATTTTTCTCTGCCTGATAAACATGCTGATTAAAGCGAACACGGTGTAAACCTTTGATACTTTCCTAAATGAAATCCATGCCCTGCCTGGGGCTTGATGCTGAGCTCAGAGGCACAAGCAAACACGCTCACACAGCTCCACATAGGCGTGCCAGCTAATCAGATAAAGGATGTGCTCTGTGCATGTGCACTGTGCTAACTGTGCAGCAGAGGATGTGAGGTATTAAGCTGAACACATAAAGTCAAACACAGACATATCTTAAGAAGGGATTTTCCTTAAGTTCTAAAAATCTCTCCAGAGAGTTCAGGACCAGAACATACATTAGAGTCAATCTTATTGCCCGGTGACAGTAATTAAGTCAGACTGATAACATTTCAGGCCAGCATAGTAGGAAAGGTGGCTGCAGGCGGTGTCATGTAATTCTTGGTAAGCCTTGAGGAAAACACCACTCTAATACAATGATAACCTTTTGCCTAAATGCAACTGTCACTCTCTAAAGAGGCAAATTACGAGGCAAAGAGTGAAATTAGGTAGGACAGACAGAAAGCTGAGAAGATTCACAAAGGAGAGAGAGTTTGTAAAGGAGCATGCAACATCAACACCAATTTAGTCCCTCAGCTTTAAACTTGGCAGGACCTGACAAGAGTATCAGAGCGCCAGAGCAACAACAAACAACAGCTTATTTGTGTATTTTAGTCCATCTGTCTCCCTCTATCTCCCCTCTCTCAGGAGGCTGGCGGTTGTGGGTACTTGGACCTCTAAGGTTCAACTCTGCCTCGTCTAATTAAATGGCACCTCTTTTTTTTTTCCCAGGCTCTCATTACACCCCATCACACAGCCTTACAGCCTACTCACCACTAATTATAACATGAGATGAATTTCTTATACATCCCTTTCTGTTTGCAGTACAGACTCTTGCTACTGGAGCATTTGGGGATGGCTTTGGGAAATGATTATTTTTGGATATGGCTGTGTTTTTGTCGCCACTACAGAATCGCCAGGAGACAGGCTGGAATGAAGAGGGCTAGCGCTGCTCTGAAAATTGTTTTACAAAGTCTATTCCAAGACATAGGATGAAATATTTTGAATAAGGAGTAGCTTAGAAATGACTGCTTGGTGAATTCACACTGCAATGAAAACTGATTTTGACTTTTTAGAACATCTGAAAAAAAACTTAAAGTTAAAAGTAAAAACTTTATAAGAAAAAGGTAGCTCAGTAAAAGACTGAATAAAATATAACAGTATCTTTTTCAGAGCTTCTCTGACAAAACAATGATTGGACTGTGTTAGAGATGAAACCTGAGCGGTATTAGTAATAAGGGCAATGGTTCTCAGAAGGGTGAGAAGCCAATTTGATTTAGTTATGGACTTTGAATGGCCATTCTAAGACATAAATATGGTTTTGATCTGAACCATTCCATTGCAGCTCTGGCTGTATGTTTGGTAGTTTTGTCATGCTAAAAAGTAAGCTCCTGGCTGGTTTCTCTCCTGTATTTAGCTTGATCCAGCCTATAACTCTGATCAGCTGTCCAATCCATTGGATGAACAGTGCTCTGCAAAATGTTTACAGGATACTGTTTTATAACCTTAGTCTACTTTAAAGGTCTCCACACCTTTATCCCTGAACAGTCTGTTGTTGGTCTTCGTGGTGCTGTTTATTCTAATGTTCTCTTACAAACCTCTGAAGAATTCACTGGATTTGTTCTGAGATTAAGTTACATACAGATGACACATCTAATAATTAGGTGACTCTTAAAAAGAAAGGGTCACTTTGAATTTCCATTTAGGGTTATTAGAGAAAAAGGGACTGAAAGCATATGCAGATTTTCAGATATTGGTTGAAAACCATGCATCAAATTTGTGGTTGTAATATGATAAAGTATTATGGGGTATGAATACCTTTTGAAGGCAATTTTCTGTGTTCTTTTACTTTTTTCATATTAGTTTGGATATAAATGACCCTATCCTTGCTCAGGCATTAGGGCCCTACATCAGCTCCTTCCAAGGCATATTCTGGCATGGTGGTGTGCAGCAGTCCAAACCCACAGGAGCTCCATCAAAGGCAGGCTAAACAAAGGCATGGCCTGACTTCCCATGTCTTCTCCAGCAGGCAGAGAAGCTATTAATGAGGATCTATGGCCTACAGCAATGGAGGCCCTTAGTCCCCCAGCTATGTCCATCAGGATACTTAGCCCCATGCAGTCATTAACTTCAATTGCTAATTGTCAAATTCATTAAACTAATTCTTCCCACACATCCGATGTCTCCTGTGGAAAAGATGGAGAGGCCTGAGTTATTTGGATGTCAGCTGTGAAAATGATTAAGGCCAACAGACTTGCTCCACAAAGAAACGATACGGCCATTAAACATTAAATCAGGTAGCATGTGTGATGTATTTTATAATTATATGTACATTTATCTTTGTAAGGGAGTAAAAGACTGGTTCAAATGTATTCACGGTCACAGACATGCCTTCAGACACAATTTATCTGTGCTAAAGATACATACAAAAATCTGACTGAGGGAAGCTGCATTTCTCTTTTCACTTGGCTAGATATTCAGTCAGGGAAATGTGTAACAGCCAAAGCCATTAACAGCAACCAAGGCAATTAGAAAGCCATAAAATATTAAAAATGCAATATTCATATTCATATGGAATACATCAGAACCCTCATTAATGCTCTCTGAATAGCTGTCACAATGAGCTTCTAATTATACACTCTAACAATACAAAGCTCCAATTTGCAGAATGGTGGTTTTCCAAAATGCCAGATTTAGTCTGAGCTCCGAGCTGCCAGATTGTACCTATTACAAATGCAGAAGTAACAAATTATCACCCAGTGTTCCTACACAGAAAATTGAGTCTGGAAAAAGATGGAGTTTTGACAAGCAAAATGCACAGGAACAGCTTATTTCTAAAGTATAAACACAAAAGATTACTATGAATTCATGGCAAACAGTTCTATAGGTACCAGGCTTTGAATATGAAACCTGCAAAAATTAATGGATGGAAGGTAACCTTTAGACAATGGCAAAGGGCATCAAATCAGGAAATCTAAATATTTATACCCAAATTGGAAATATCCATCCATTCGTCCATACCCATTTGCAGGGTCACTGGCGAGAGACTGGGTAGACCCCATCACAGTCCCCATCACAGTGCAGCGCAAAGACACAGAGCAGACAGCCATGCCCGCACACACTCGCACCTAAGGGCAATTTTAGAAAAAAACAATTAACCTAAAAGTCATGTTTTTGGACTGTGACATGAAGCCGGAGTACCTGGACAGAACCCACACATGCACGGGAAGAACATGCAAACTCTGTGCTGAAAGACCGCGGGCCGGGATTTGAACAAAGGACCTTCATGCTGCAAGGCAACAGTGCTACAAACTGTGGCACTGTGCAATTGGTATTGGAAACTGCCAACTCAAATTTCGAACTTTTCCAGAATGTCCTGACCATCAGAAAATCCAAAACTCTCTGTTAAATTAAATTGCTATCACTTTAGTGGGAAACTGGAGAAGGTGGAGGAATTCAATTAAAGTGCTTTGAATGACAGTTTGCACAAGGGCAAGGGCATGCTGTCTCCTCCTCCCCAATGCTGCAATCACAACATCACATAATCACCACGTCTGACCCCATAGCTTTAAATCCCACATCCCCCTTGTCTTCAACATTCCACTCCATCCGGCCTCCTTTCTGCCCCACCTTCCCAGCATCCATCATGTAAGTGACAGTATGTGACACAGTTTTAATGTTGTCCGCATTAGATGCACTCTGGACCCGTTTTAATGTAATGGGATTGTTCTCCTGTGCTTGTCTCCACAGTGAGGACATTGAGATGGGGGTTGTTGTTGCATCTAAAGTGGATGCAGTGCAGAGTTGGGGCCTGTTAGGGTTAAGCGATCTCATTTAATGGAATACTGACAAAGTCCTGGGGCGCGATGAGGTGCCCTGACAGCTTAGACGTACTAAAATGACAGGAGGCTAAGTCTGAGCAAAGAAGGAGACTGCTTATTTGTTCCTTTTTATCTTTCTGTAAGGTACAAAGTGACAACCTGAGTAAGGACAGAGGTAAGCAAGAGCATGTGGAAAAGTATACACAAGAAATATTTGGCGCGTTTTTAAATTATGATACGTGATAAACATTCAAAGTTTAACAAATTCTATTCTGATTCAAGAGTATCTACTAAAGGTTTAAATTATAACAAAACAATAAAAAAGGGACATGGAGGCTTAGCAGGTGCCTGTATAAAACACATATTAGTCAAAATCTTGTTCGAAAAGCCTTTCAAAAACAAATTCCCGTTGGTATGCTGGTGTTGCTGTGTGTTGGAAGCAGCTGCTGAATGATGGTCTCTTCCTCTGCTCTTGCAGACAGGCTGGCTAGATGACTCAACATGTGTCAGGTCTCAGCCATGCACAGTGCTGAAACAAGGAAAACAAAGTTCCCACTAAGCCAGCTGTGCATAAACTTCCAACGATGATGTAGGTCAGGACATGAAGAAGTGGAGGGAGGAAGCAGACTGCAGAACAGCATAATCCTCCGCTTAGGCTGCGATGCAGGTGTGACCAGCCAACAGAGGAAATGACATGACACGTCTCTTCAGGCCGACGAGCACGGTATGCTCATCAACCAGAAATGTGAGGAGTGACAGGCTACTGTGAACTGATTGGCGCCTGAAAAAGAAGGAAAATATTGAATTTATTCATAGAGATGCCACGGTGGCATTCTATTGCTGAGTTTGTGCAGGTTCCAACAGGGAGTAATTAACTGAGACTTCATATAACATAACAGCACAAAGTGGTACATAACTGAAGAAAAATACTAAATGGTGTTGAAAAATGTTTACATTTAGCCTCCTTTATTTTAATACCCCTGAACTGTGTGTGTAATGTAATCTTGATAAATATGGCCCAGTCCGAAGGGTGAACAATAGTGGTGGCAGCAACATGGTGTGGGGTTGCTTTACTTCAACAGAGACGGGGAAGCAGGTCAGAAGGATGGGATGATGGATGGAGCTAAACACAGGCCAATCCTGGAATAAAACCTGTTAGATTCTGCCAAAGACTGGAGATTCGGGTAGAGGTTCACTTTCTAGCACGAGCACACCCCGAAGCAGAAAACCAGGACTACAATAAAATGATTTTGATCATAACGTATGGGTTAGAATGGCCCAGTCAAAGTTCAGACCTAAATCCAATTGGGTATGTGTGGTAAAACATGGAAGGAGATGTTCACAGATGCTCTTCATCTAATCTGACAAGGCTTGGGTTCTTGAGATTTGTCCAAACCTAAAGCATCAACCTTTCTCACATTAAATCCTTAAAAATTACATTGAATTTTGTGGTTGTAACATCACAAAATGCAAAAAGTTTAAGAGGCAAAAATTATTTTCGCAAAGCGCCCATCACAGAATTCAACCACACATGCCAAGTCCTGCTAAGTAATTTATTTACAATGACAGAATCATTTTCGGCAAAAGACCCTGAGCAATAATACGCAATACATCACAGCTGGAAAACCCAGAAATCCACCAGGGCTGAAGATGTAGAGAGATTAACGTTTCCTCTTAAGATACATGCGGCTATGCAAACACACGCCCAGACAGTTGTGAGACAGGGAGGAACAGGTCTTTAGCCAAAGCAAGCAATAACACTTTGTTTCAGCAGGCCAAGGACAAGAAGCTTTCCTTATCAGCCAACAGTGAAAACTAAATGAAGAGAAGCAGAAGAAAGATATGGACGTATGAATCTGCAGCTCAAGCCAACAAACTTTCTTCCTACCAGGTTTAGAAAGTTTGCTTTTAATTAATTCATAATTTTTGGTAAAATCTTAAAACCTTCCAAAAATAGGTTGTAGCATTAGCTAAGTTTTGATCCCAGTACAGTCGTATAGCAACATTCCCATTTGGCTGAATAAAAGTTTGTTCGAGCATTTCAGACAGGAAGCTACTTTCAGAAAGTGAGAGGGACAAAAATCAAAGAGTGAGTCTCATGCCACAGAGAGGTAAACTATGTCAGTTGTTTTTTATGGCCTAAAACAAACGCCTGGTCTGGAGGGTCTACACACGGTCATGTACTTATGTTCATATATACACACACAGACACACAACCTCCAAACTGTAAATGTTTCTTCTTTTTTCCTATAGGTAGGTCACATTCCCGGCTTTTGCCGATGTAACTCTTCTGCCCTGCATCCTCCATAGATCCAAAACTGACTGACCCCTCCTCTGATCCCCAGAGAGAGACTAGAAAGAATATATAGCACCGTTGCTGGTTTAACCTACTCTTCAGACTCCAGACGGTGGCTTTTTTTCTATAGATGTTATTTAACTGTTGGAGGTGATGAGGCCAGCAGCAAATATTTCTTGAGGGGGAGTGGTTCACAGAACATAAAACAAAAGTCCTCTAAAAGTTAAGTAGATGACTGGGAGGGAGTTGAAATACTTATAATGTTGCATGCTATGAGGCAAATAGAGATTAAATACCCAGAGGGTAAAAACGGGAAATGCAAAAATACAATTATGATTACTGTAAATTTATTTCAAGGAAAACCCGATACCAAAAACTTTAGTGCAAATAAGTTCAATGATGTCTTTAGCATCAGAAAACAAAGACCAAAACAATACACCCTGTTCTTCAGTGGGACAATGTTCAAATCAAGCAGAGTGTGGTGGCTCATGCCCTTGGCAAGGCGAGATAAGACTATCAGCTTCCATCATCACTAAACAAGATTGAGCAAAGTACATTAAGCAGAAAAACACAAACAAATTACAAAGGCTCGGGGAAGCTCGGCTCTTTATCTAATGTTTGTGGCTAACTGTTAGCGTCAGCTTGTGGGAAATGGGTCTGCATCTAATAGATCCTGTCCCACTATTTTCACACGGCCATGCGAACAATACGCAGTGCCATTATCTCCCCTCTAATGCTATTCTTCCTTAAGTTCAAAACAAGTCTGTCGAACAATACAAATGCAGCAATCTCAGACCTGAGCAAGAGATAATAAGGACGATCACAGAGAGGCAGCACCAGAGATTCAGTGAAAAGTGTTGTACATTCCTTAACTTAACTGAATGCCAAGGGGCATCTCAATGTAAAAAACTGTAGAAAAGTTTATTTATTTCTGGAATTCAATTATAAAGAACAGGTACTTTTTATGAAATCATTAAAAAAATAAATATTTCAGATCAACATCTGAAGCTTCTATTTTTATTATTGTGGCATACAGCTATTGAAAACCCAAAATTATGTTTCTCAGAAACTTACAATATTCCATAAAACCAATAAAAGACAGATATTAATGAAAAGTTTAGTGGAAGGAAAAACAGTAGTAGAAAAGTAACAGGAATAATCAAAGCTTTGTGAAGCAAGGCCTATTTAACAGTTTGTTGGAGATCCACAAAGTGTGAGCTGCAGCTGGAATTGGTGCTTTACAGGACACAAACCAGGCACAGAAATATGCAAGACATGGGCTGTAACAGTAGAAGACAGCATCAGATACATCTTATTTGGGCAAAGGAGAAAAAGGACTAGCACCTTGTTCAGAGGTCTAAAGTCCTCTTTTAAAAAGAAAGCTAATTTTGTTATGTGGTCAAGGCTCCACAGTCTGGAGGAACAGTGGAGAGACACAGAGTCCAAGTTGCTTGAGGCCCAGGGTGAAATATCTACAGTCAAGTATGATCTGGCATGTTGTCTGCTGTGTTTATCCGCTGGGTTTTGTCAAGTCCAAAGTCAGCACTGCCAAAAGTACCAGTACCTGCTTTAATGACTACGTTCATTTTGCTTGATGGGCTAGCAAACTGGGCTGACATAAAACCTAAAGAACATCTATTGAGTATTTTGTAGAAGAAGACCAGAGACACCAGACCCAACAATGAAGATGAGCCTAAACCCACTTTATAAGCAACCTGGGCTTTCTTTAACACCTCAGCGTAGCCACAGGCTGATCGTCTCCATGCCACAACACATTGATACAATAATTTAAACAAAAGGAGCCGCAACCAAGTATAGTGGGCATACACTGTATGATACAGGGGTTGGACAATGAAATTGAAACACCTGGTTTTAGACCACAATAATTTATTAGTATGGTGTAGGGCCTCCTTTTGCGGCCAGTACAGCGTCAATTCGTCTTGGGAATGACATATACAAGTCCTGCACAGTGGTCAGAGGGATTTTAAGCCATTCTTCTTGCAGGATAGTGGCCAGGTCACTACGTGATACTGGTGGAGAAAAACGTTTCCTGACTCGCTCCTCCAAAACACCCCAAAGTGGCTCAATAATATTTAGATCTGGTGACTGTGAAGGCCATGGGAGATGTTCAACTTCACTTTCATGTTCATCAAACCAATCTTTCACCAGTCTTGCTGTGTGTATTGGTGCATTGTCATCCTGATACACGGCACCGCCTTCAGGATACAATGTTTGAACCATTGGATGCACATGGTCCTCAAGAATGGTTCGGTAGTCCTTGGCAGTGACGCGCCCATCTAGCACAAGTATTGGGCCAAGGGAATGCCATGATATGGCAGCCCAAACCATCACTGATCCACCCCCATGCTTCACTCTGGGCATGCAACAGTCTGGGTGGTACGCTTCTTTGGGGCTTCTACACACCGTAACTCTCCCGGATGTGGGGAAAACAGTAAAGGTGGACTCATCAGAGAACAATACATGTTTCACATTGTCCACAGCCCAAGATTTGTGCTCCTTGCACCATGCAACCGACGTTTGGCATTGGCATGAGTGACCAAAGGTTTGGCTATAGCAGCCCGGCCATGTATATTGACCCTGTGGAGCTCCCGACGGACAGTTCTGGTGGAAACAGGCGAGTTGAGGTTCACATTTAATTCTGCCGTGATTTGGGCAGCCGTGGTTTTATGTTTTTTGGATACAATCCGGGTTAGCACCCGAACATCCCTTTCAGACAGCTTCCTCTTGCGTCCAAAGTTAAACCTGTTGGATGTGGTTCGTCCTTCTTGGTAGTATGCTGACATTACCCTGGATACCGTGGCTCTTGATACATCACAAAGACTTGCTGTCTTGGTCACAGATGCGCCAGCAAGACGTGCACCAACAATTTGTCCTCTTTTGAACTCTGGTATGTCACCCATAATGTTGTGTGCATTTCAATATTTTGAGGAAAACTGTGCTCTTACCCTGCTAATTGAACCTTCACACTCTGCTCTTACTGTTGCAATGTGCAATCAATGAAGACTGGCTACCAGGCTGGTCCAATTAAGCCATGAAACCTCCCACACTAAAATGACAGGTGTTTCAGTTTCATTGTCCAACCCCTGTATATTGACATTGCTGAAATTCAGTCAGTCATTTTCTACACCGCTTATTTCATAGTGGGTCGCGGGGAAGCTGGTGCCTATCTCCAGCAGCCTATGGGCGAGAGGCAGGAAAACCCTGGACAGGTCGCCAGTCCATTGCAGAGCAATACACACCTAAGAACAATTTAGAGAGACTAATTAACCTAACAGGCATGTCTTCAGACTGTGGGAGGAAGCCGGAGTACCCGGTGAGAACCCATGTATGCACGGTCAAGTGCATGCGTGGAGAACATGCAAACATGCATGCAAACTCCATGCAGAACTCCATGCAGTAAGTCCTCTGGCCAGGAGTCGAACCCAGGACCTTCTTGCTGCAAGGCAACAGTACTACCAACTGTAAAACCTTTGCAGAAATGATTGTCTGTTGGCCCTTAACTATAAGCGACTTCCAATAACACCATTTAGATGTCTCTCTGCCCCGCAAAGCACCTACAACAACCCTGCATTAGCTTTGTTATCGATCTGATCTTCTAAACCTTCACAGTGACCCCAGAGGTCATGATTTATGTATTAAGCAGCTTTTTAAAGAAATCCATTTTCCTGTTGAGCCCCCAATGTACGTCTAATGCGGCACCATGCTGGTAATCAGAGAACGGCCGGGTTTTTGATTCTGAACCACCCCTCCCCACCACCTTTCATGGTTCACACCGCACCTCAACATGTTGTCTCACAACACCTCGGCTGCCTAATCAATACTACAATGCTCCTGGTTCAGCCACAGATTCCTGCCTGCCCCACTGTTCTCCATTCTTCCTCCACTATCTTCAGTTATTCTGCCTTCTCTCTTCACAGCAGGAGGCACCTCAATCAGGACGCTCGCATTTCGGCTTCTGAAGAGTCCGGATGAAAGTGCGATAGCAAAACAAGAGAGAAAAGGAAAGGTAGAAAGCATGAGTGTGAGGGAAGACTAAAAGAAGAGGATTGTTTGGACTTGTGGACAGGCTGCCTCGACAATCTCCAAGGACCCTACTCTTGTGTGCAGATGTCAATAACATACCGTTAGTGGGGGGGAAGTGGGGAGTGTATTTAATAAAGGTCAGGGGAAACATGGAGTTCAAGAGAAGAATTATCCCGCTAAGGTGTTTAAACCCACATCAGAGGGAGGGCTTTTTTTTTTTTTTTTTTATCTAAAAAGGCTAAAGGTCTCAGTGTGCCTCTTCAAGACTTCTTCCAACACGTCTCATTCCTCCACCCCTGAAAGCAAATATAAAACAATGGACTCATATGTGAAAAGATTATCTATGACAGTGAAAAGGAACTATTTTCAAAGTTGTATTTCTGAGAGGTCAAACACTAAAGGATTAATAAAAAATTAGATATGAGAGTAACATTTCCATCTTCCTGTGAGCTGGGTCTCGCTGAGACAGAGATGTTACAGCCTGACTAATTAGAGCTGGCGGAATAGAACATATGCGTAGATATCATCTATTGTTCCTCATCACTCTAATGAGCTTAAATGTCTTTGTCTTTATTCATCAGCTCAAAGGTTGCAGAGTCGATGTGATAGAGTCATTTTCGTTTTCTATTTTTTACAGTGCCTTGCAAAAGAATTCATACCCTTCGAACTTTGCCACATTTCGTCATGTTACAACCACAAACTTCAGGGTAAAATGATGCGTAATTTCAAACTTTATTTTCACCCATAATAGTCTGAAAAATGATAGAGCTGAAAACTTAACAAGACATGGTTGTCCACCTAAACTGACAGGTCAGGCAAGGAGAGTATTGATCAGAGAAGCAGCCAAGAAACCTTGATAACTCTAGAGGAGCTGCAGAGATCATCGGCTCAGGTGGGAGAAACTGTCAACAGGAAAACTAGTTTTAAACTCTGCAAATTTGGCCTTTATGGAAGAGTGGCAAAGAACCCCTTGGGCAGAATTTCACCTTCCAACAAGAGAACGACCTAAACGTACGGCCAGAGCTACAATGAAATGGGTAAGGTCAGAGCATGTTCATGTTTTACAATGGCCCAGTAAAAGTTCAGACCTAGAGTCAAGTGAGAATATGTGGCAAGACTCGAAAATTGATGTACACAGAGACTCTCCAACCATCTGACCGAGTCCAAACTATTTTGCAAAGAACAATGGGCAAAAATGTTACTCCCTTGATGTGCAAAGCAAGACTGGCTGACTAAGGTTTCACAAAGTTGCAGCAGTAATTGCAACAAATAAGGTTTCTACAAAGTAATGATTTTGGGGGGTTGAATAATTAAAAATGCACAGGACACTTTCACATTTTACTTTTACTTCCACAGTTTTCTCACAAAATCCCACAAAACAAGTTTGTGGTTGTAACGTGATAAAACTTATACATGATAAAAAAAAATAATTAAATAAATAACTTGACACTTTTGTAATGTACTTTATCTACTGCTAGATTGAGCAACTAAAGATAAAAAACGCAATCTTTTTAAACTCACCTCTGTACATGTTGAGTTCCTTCTAAAAACACTGTTTATGTTTCAAGAAAAACTAAATACAGCTATGTGGGAGTGAGATCTAACAAAGAGAAAAGGAGTGCATGGATGAATGAGAGGAGCGAGAGGAGTGAGAGCACCTCTGTCTATCCTGAAGTGCTGAAAGAGGGCAAACTTGTGGAAAGGTGTGCAAGGAGAACAGAGATAGACCTGTTATCATGTAACAGGGGCCCTGGTTAGAAATGACCTTGAACAGACGAGCGTGCATGGAGCACGCACACACACACACACACACACACACACACAAAATGGGGTCACGGGGCATAAAGAGCCACTATGTCAGGTCACAGGATATAGGACTTGAGGGATGCGATATGACTAATATGAGGGGTTTTGTAGGCTTTGGGCAGAGGGGAGGCTGGCGATACAGCCAGGGGTGACTGACACTGTTGATCTGTATCACACATCAGAGCGGATCATACAAAGCAGAGCAGACCAACCTCACAGTCAAGTATGGTCACACAACTCGCAAAATCACATTTTGTAACTCATGAGCCTTCACAATGGCAGCACTTTCATTTGAAAGAAAATGTGTTTAAACCCCAAACCACAACAAAAAAATCTTTTTGCACTTAAGAGTCTTGGATTTTTTTTCACCCAGATGACACAAAGATGCAATTTATTCAGTGAAAATGCAGCCTCAAGCAAAAAGAAAAAAAAGAGAGAGAAAAAAAAAATACGTCAAAAACTTCACCAAAACTGTTATTTCAGCTTCTCAAAGGAAGAGTTCAAAGATCCGCACCTAGCAGGATGGGACAGGGTACGGCATGGCTTGCATGTCTATCAGGTTACACACTTCAAAGAAACGCTGCCATGCACAGCCAGCGATCAGAGCAAAGAGGCCAACTGAAGAGCCACATTGTCATTCTGCCAATATTGCCACTGCCAGGGAAAGGATAGCTCATTTTTGTAATATAATTGCAGTTTTTTCCCCCATCTATCAACAAAGGTTCTTAAGAATATGATCTCTTCCTTTGAATTTTCTGAATGGCTTAAAACATTCTCAGACAACTTTGGCTTGGCAGATAATGGGAATGAGCCATAGATGGCACTGTTGGCTCATGATAACAGGTTTGTGTATCGCTTTGCAGAAGGAGGAGGACGAGGAGGGAGGAATATCCGCTTTTAAAAGTCATCAACTTTGCATCTGAGAAGAGAAGAAAAATCTTTCATCTGTATGCAAGTGTTCTTTGCCAGATATGATCTTGTAACTTGAAATTAACTCAAACTTCTTAAGAGTAACGTTCAAGCTTGGATTATTTATTTATTTTATTTTCTACTATTTATTATTTATTTTCTGTTTATTTCTAGTGTTTCTTCGCTACATTTGTTAAAATAAAATGTATTTTCCTTGCTTTCTTTGTTTACTTAAGGTGACATTTACTTTGTTTTATGAATCACTATAAAAAGTGTGACTGATTGCTTTTAAACTATTTTCAGAAATGATTGATTTTTATATAATTATTTTATGACAAAACATTAATTCGAAACTATTTTAATTAGTAGTTTCATTCACCCATCAATTCATCCAACACCTGAAAATAAAGTTTGCAAACCCAAATATAAATTTTTGCTTTTTGTCTTTAAAACAATAACAGAATCTCACCCCACAGAAAATTACCATAAAACCTTTAAATGATTTGGTTAAAGTTGCATATTTAAGGAAGGTTGACAAAATAAATGAAACTGATCACTTATGTAAATGCGGAGCACAAGGTCCAAGTGGGAAACAGCTTTAGAGAGCGGCAGCTGACACTGAAATCTGAGCCATCTAGTTGTACTCTTATGGTTGCCATCACTCAGTAAGCAAAAGAGGAAGCCTGTTGTTTATGGTGAAGGATTGTTGATGACGGTGAGAAGGGTAAATGGGGACATGACTGGAGTTTCTGCAGGCCTGCAAGGGCCCCATGGGAGTCCAACTGGCCTGATCTATGGCCAGTCAGACTGGAGAGGTCATGCCAGACGAGCCCTGGAAATGGGAAATTAGCAGGCTTTTGCAATTAGAGGAAATGGCCACAGGCAAGGATGGCATTGCATCACATGCAACAGAAAGATTTAAATGTAAATGATTATGAGACGGTATAAAAACAGAAACCAGGCTGTGTGAAGTTGCCTAGACTCACAGCAAAAGACTACATCAAGAGGTTTCCCCATTTAAAAGAGTGTGTACAGCTGGACGATTTATATGGGAGATGATAAAAAGGCAGACAGAGGGTTTGAAATGCCTTATTTCCAGCACACCAAGCTAACTCTCCTCTGAAAAATAAACCCCACAATCCATAACAGGCTTTTAAATTTTGACATATCTGGCTAAAATAAGAGGTTGTGTAGGGGTGCAGCGGGGACAACGTGTAACACTACACAGGATCAATCCCCGCACGCTGTTTGTGCTGACAGCAGGAAGAGCTTTTGCTGCTGTTGGAAGTTTCTGTCCAGGTAGCTTCCTAATGGCTGCAGGCGGTCAGATAGGCAGCGCTGAGTTAACCACACATGCACTTATCTCAAAGCTGTCAGTCAGCCACCCCTGCACCGCACCGGACCACCGAGGTCCTCATACATAATTTGCCATCAAATGAATATTTTCTCAGCGTCCTGGCAAACGGGCTATTTGATGAAGTATTCATTCGGTGATTAATTTTTGTACCTGATCTTCTGTCAACTGAGATTTAAAAAAAAGGAACTTCCTGTGAAGCCATTGTTGAAGGGCACCTCTCCCCAACTTTGCACATAAAACTTTGATCAACTGATGCAGTATACACACCATTGTTCCAGAGCGAGGCGAATAGAAAACTTTCTACACGTAGAAGTGTAGTTATGGCATACTAAATGAGACAGACTAAAGGCGCTAACATGACTTTTTACTTTTCCGAGCAGATTAGTTGCACATGATAACAGGTGTTAGGAAGAGTGCAGCAGCTCAGCTGATGCTACAACATAAGTAGCAGCTCATTGTGGGAGTATGAGCAAACAGAAGGTTAGGAATCCATCATACATCATTCATAGATTACATACATTATTTAATGAGTTTATTTTTAGCAAAACCAGACTGAAAATAAATAAAGGCTCATATAGAATTATGATAACTTAGTCAAAAGGACTCCATGCCAAAAGAAAGTTGTGATTTTGGTGAAGACGAGGGAAGCGTAAAAGTGGATGGGAAGGGTTTGAAAATACCCAATGAGACTTAATCTTTTTGAGCGGCAGGAAGTGAGCGTCACCAGGAAGAAGGAAAAGGGTGGACATAAGGAACTGTTTCACATTTAAAAAAGTATTCTGAAAAACATGTGGAGCAACAATACCTGACAAAACACAGCAACTTGAAGAGATACGTGGAAGTGGGTCATCCTGCACATCATAGATCAGACGTGTGAAGCTCAAAGCCCGTGGGCCTGGATCACAGACCCAGATAAGAGGTGAACCAGCTTCATAATACTGAAAACTCCAAACAGATCCTGAATTTACTTCATAAGCCACAAATTTTGCTACGTAGTTCGGGGTCGATAAATTAAGCGTATGCATATTTGCATAAAAGGCTTTGTGATGCAGAAAACATTAACAACCATTCACTAGGGCCACCTTCACACGTGATTCAACCACATTGCCCTCACTATAGGTATCACATTTGCACTAAAACTTTTCTTTAAAATCTCTTTATTCTTCCAATGTATGAAAGGTTTCTGACGTGCACCATCAGTTTCAGCTTTGTGGTGGATGTATAATACAATCAGAACTTTCAGCAACGTGAGATGCAGATTAGGATGGTTTCTGCAAAGAGCGCCGAATACCATCCACAAGCCATCCCTCCACAAACCTGTTCATCTGGCGCACATATCTCAGTGAGTGCACAGAAAAGGATGTTGCACACAAATTTCAGACTGTTTGTTTTTCACTGATTGCTTCTGTAATTAGGCCGAAGGACCGAAGTCTGAAGATGATTTTTATGAGTTGCTCCTTGATTATGTAAAATTATGTTCTAAGCCCTATGAGCTGCTGCTCAGATGTTCTCTCCTTCTCTTCATTCTCACCCCCATTCTCATAACTATAGTAAACTAACTATAGTAACTAAATATAGTAACAGGATTTCTCTTCACAGGAACATTTTGCACATGAACTGCAGCACAAAAACTCACAAGTTAATTCGCTCAAACAGACTACATGCGCAATTTGGAGGTGTGTATGCCTGTCCACAACTGGGAGCCCTGTTGCTCCAGGAGGCCCAGCGTATGCTGATCTCCATGTGCAAGGGGTGGATCAAGGCATTTTATTAGACTGCGTGTCATTTAAGCTGTTAGGTGAGATACATTTAGTCATGCACTGTGGAGATCACATGCTGATATTTAATTACTTGGATCACTACTAATCATGTTTAGGTGTGAGGACTCAACACAGCACTCAGGATCCTAACATGCTGCAGCCATGATCGCGCCACAGAAGCTTTGTGCATGTGCAAAAAGATCAAGGAATTCTCAAGCTCCATCATTCATATTGGGGAGCGCACTGCATTCCTGATGTCCCACAGCGGCATTCTACAGAGACCATTCTCATTTTAGCTGATTTTTAATGTTGCTGTGCGGACTCAGTCCTGTGTGAATATAAAGGAAATAGACAGGCCTGTTAATCAAAACCTTTAGAAAAATATTCTGATTTCGGTGTAGCCTGCAGGTGTGAGGTGGCTGTTCCTGTAACGTAGGGGATTTTAAACTGATTGGACTGCAGTTGCCAGTTCATGCTATTCAACCTTTTCCTTTAGCTGACATTTTACAGTACAAAAAGGTTTCTAAACTGTTTTTCAGCAGTTTACATTCTTTGTGCAGCAGTTTACTGCCCCTTTACTCATGTTCAATAAACCAGAGGATGAGGCAATGGTAAAAAAAAAGAAAAATCTTCTTGAGGAGAAGCCTACCATAACAAGATACAGTAGCTGATACAGGTCCTCCACCTCATCCCCTTCTGTCTCACTGTAGTTTCTGCTCGTGTCCAGGCAGGAACCATGAATGGTACGTCTATAAAGAGGCAACTCCATTGCATCAGCATACAGCTCTATAGCCTGATGACCCACCGTCTGGTACATGTAGCTGTCCAACTCATCTATAGCATGAGGGAAAGTGGTGACAAAGTAGAGTCGAAATGAGCAGGAGTGAAAAAAAATGCAAATAAACAGTGTAGCAATTCACTGTGAAATGACAAACACAATAGGCTCCCTTTAGGACTACACATAATTCCTAAAAGGAATAAAGTTATTGGCTATCATGTCCTAATCATTCAATTTGTTTTAAACTCAACATTAAAACTAAGGGTGCACCGATTTCCTTAATTTTGGGTGATCGGTAAGAGGCCGATACTTACATCTGAAACCAATCTCATCTACCTCCGCAATGGTCTGAAAATCACCCAAAGTCCTCTTTTGCTCTGCAGGCTAATTTTTACTCTGCCCACCAGGTCACATCTCCACGTGCACAGTTCACAACTGTTGATAACATAAGATTGGAATATTGAAGGTGTGTTGTGACCTTATGACATCTGACAGTGTCAGT
Organism: Crenichthys baileyi; assembly: GCA_036173005.1. Taxonomy (NCBI): domain Eukaryota; kingdom Metazoa; phylum Chordata; class Actinopteri; order Cyprinodontiformes; family Goodeidae; genus Crenichthys; species Crenichthys baileyi. Next base: position 112,169 of record JAHHUM010000593.1, read on the forward strand.
TATAAAGAAAATCGGTATCGGCCAAAATCGGAATCGGCAGGTCAAGCTTTTTAAAGATCAGAATCGGTGATTGGCCAGAAAATTGGTGCTCCCCTAATTAAAACAGAAAAGCATCATATAAAATTAAACTATCTAAAGACAAGGACTTATAAATAATTACTGTACATTTGGTAAGGACCTAGAGTTAATAAAGTGTTTTTCTCCATCTCTCTGATCATTTGTGATTTAATGCAAAAACCAAAAAAACAAAAAACGGTGGCAATTACATGTGCTGGATTTGATGAGCGTGTTTACATCTGTATATACACTCACCGGCCACTTTATTAGGCACACCTAGCTTGTACTGGGTTTGACCCCCTTTTGCCTTCAGAACTGCCTTAATCCTCTGTGGCATAGATTCAACAAGGTACTGGAAACATTCCTCAGAGAGTTTGGGCCATATTGACATGATAGCATCACACAGATGCTGCAGATTTGTCAGCTGCACATCCATGATGCGAATCTCCCGTTCCACCACATCCCAAAGCTGCTCTATTGCATTAAGATCTGGTGACTGTGGAGGCCATTTGAGTACAGTGAACTCATTGTCATGTTCAAGAAACCACTCTGAGATGATTCATGCTTTATGACATGGCGCATTATCCTGCTGGAAGTAACCATCAGAAGATGGGTACACTGTGGTCATAAAGGGATGGACATGGTCAGCAACAATACTCAGGTAGGCTGTTGCCTTGACATGATGCTCAATTGGTACTTAGGGGCCCAAAGTGTGCCAAGAAAATATCCCCCACACCATTACACCACCACCACCAGCCTGAACCGTTGATACAAGGCAGGATGGATTTCATGTTGTTGACGCCAAATTCTGACCCTACCATCCGAATGTCACAGCAGAAATCGAGACTCATCAGACCAGGCAACGTTTTTCCAATCTTCTATTGTCCAATTTTGGTGACCCTGTGCGAATTGTAGCCTCAGTTTCCTGTTCTTAGCTGACATGAGTGGGACCCTGTGTGGTCTTCTGCTGCTGTAGCCCATCCACCTCAAGGTTCGACGTGTTGTGCGTTCAGAGATGCTCTTCGGCATGCCTTGGTTGTAACGAGTGGTTATTTGAGTTGCTGTTGCCTTTCTATCAGCTCGAACCAGTCTGGCCATTCTCCTCTGACCTCTGGGATCAACAAGGCATTTGCGCCCACAGAACTGCCGCTCACTGGATATTTTCTCTTTTTTGGACCATTCTCTGTAAACCCTAGAGATGGTAGTGTGTGAAATTCCTAGTAGATCAGCAGTTTTCTGAAATACTCAGACCAGCCCGTCTGGCACCAACAACCATGCCACGTTCAAAGTCCTTTAAATCACCTTTCTTCCCCATTCTGATGCTCGGTTTGAACTGCAGCAGATCGTCTTGACCATGTCTACATGCCTAAATTCATTGAGTTGCTGCCATGTGATTGGCTGATTAGAAATTTGCGTTAATAAGCAGTTGGCCAAGTGTACCTAATAAAGTGGCTGTTGAGTGTATTTAGTCTTCTTCGAGAATCAGGTGTATTGTGAACAACTACAAGGGACTATCCAGGGTGTACCCTGCGTCTCAGCCTTTAACCACTGTAGACAGGCACCAGCATTCCCTTGACACTGTAAGGCTTAAGTGGGTATGGAGGATAGATGGATGGCTGGATGGATGAATGGACTTACCACTGTGGAGAAAAAAGGAAAAGCCAATTGTTGCTGCTATCTCTTTAAGATTAACCAAATCTCTCAGTGTAGCAAACACAAAAGCAAGTTTTATTGCACAATCTTTATTTTATAAAAATTATTTGTTTTAGGTTTCATTTTTGATAAAAGACTTTCATATATCACATGTCCTTTATATTTCAAAAATGAACACGCTCATAAATTACCTAAACCAATGCAACTGGACAAAATAGCTAAATTTATTTAGAGTACGTGTAACACTTCCGTGACATAGAAAAATGTATGTCGACAAGAGGTCCAACTGGGTGACCCAAATACAAAATGCAGCCTCTGAGGACCTCTGTGGAACCCAGTTAAACCACATCAGAGCATTTTCCTCACCTGTGTGAGCGGGGCGCAGGTTGGCCAGAGCCACGATCCTGTGTCCAGCAGCAACACACTGCATCATGTTGTAGCAGCTGTCTTTGCCCCCACTGGAACACAGCATCACAGACCGGCACAGAGTTAAAGCAGTGAAAATGAAGCAATTATTATAAGGTCTGAATTGCAGATGCAAATATCACGCTTGAATTAATTGTATACACTTCTATAGTCAATTATAAAAACTTATAAAGTCTAGATTTGAATGATGGTAGCCTCTTTAAGTTGCTCGTTTTGATGTTCTGCGAACACAAAACGGAACTATGAGCCATTTAAGACAAAGGGTTTTTGATTACCTGATCAACGCGACCACTTTCATCTTCTTCCGTTTGAGTCTGTAGCCTCTAAAAAGGGAGAAGAAACCAGTGACAGTGTGATAACTGCGCTTAGCAACCGGTAAATGTACACAACAACATGTGAGAGGAAGCTTCCGGGTTGACGAGGACCCCGATGGAAATGTTAGAGGGCCTTTAATGTGCCTGGAAGAAATTTTGCTTCTATTTTAACGTTAAAATAAAAACTTTATTTAAGTTTTGATGAACACCAAATGGTTGTTGTTCCAGCAACAATACCAAAGCTGTATAATAATAATTTCAGTCAATGTAACGTCTGACAATAAAATATAATTCTTAACATTATGCATTAACAGTATTCACAGAATGGTTAGCGTATTGTGTTTTTAAGAGGCACATTTTTAGTGAGAGCAATAGATGTGCTTCACAAGGCAAGACAAGTTATACAGCACCATTTATACATAGGGTAATTAAAAATGCTTTGCGGGAAAAACAAATAAAGAGAAATAAGAAACCTGATACATCAAAAACGAAAAAAGCATCGCATAAAAGCATAAAAAACATGTGACGTAATCACAGAAAAAGATAGAAACAATAAAAACAAAGACAGTTCAATGAGATCCTCTGGTGTCAGATTTCACCTTTGTGCACTGCAGAAAATATTATTATGAAGTGTTAAGGAAACATAATTCCACAACACAATAACAATATAACTGAATAACTAACAGCAATGCATACAATCAAAATACTTACAACTAACTGAAAGCAAATGTGATAGTCCTAGCATTTAAAACAACTAACAATTCAGGCAGGTTTGATGGGCATGTGTAGACATGTTTATTTTATAATTAATAAAAAAGCATATCATATTTTAATGTGTCTGGTGAGCCATTTCTGTGATTTGGCTATGTGTTTTGGAACAAACTCAAACACAACATATTTTCCCTTTACTAGCAAAGGCTATGGGTTGTTTTTGGAAAAAAATTCCTGATATTTGAAACAGATCCTCCACCATACCTAAAAAGACAGAAGGTGCTTTACCACATGTTCATTATTTGTTTTCTTCCTGAAGTGTTTGCTGCTAAAAAGCTCAGTCATAAAACTCTACAGGTTTATGTTTGTGATGGTAGGACAGAAAAGGTGTTTTTTGTCTATTATCACTTCCAAACAACGGGTTAACATCTAAGTAGCATCAAATAGTTCTTATGGAGGTTTGGTAAAGTTTGGAGAAATTTTTAACCTTCTTTACCATCATGCTCACTGTGCATGTTGTGGTGGCCAAAATAACAAATGCAAGTGCAGATAACGGTGGGATCTTTCTCACAATAATTCTCACAATTAATGTACGAAAATTGTGAGATAAGGTTACCAGTGCCAAAAAAACGTGGCCTGCACTGTATGTTCCATTTGAATTAAAATATAGGGAGAAAATGTGTCAGTTTCACATGCCTAACAGTAGATAATGTAAAATTAAATGCTTTTAGTTATTGTTTTTAGTCTTGTTTCACATGTATATATTATATATATGTACTTTACAAAAAAGGTTGAAAAAAAAACAATTTTAAAGTTTTAAGTAGACTAAATCTACTACAGTAGTAGATACTGTACTTCTTTGTGCGTTTTGAAGGAGGACAAAAAAGTCCAGGCAGTGGTATTCACACACAGGTTGTGCTTTTCCTCTAAGGGAGACCTATTTTGCTCAGAGGAAAGTCTTTGATGCTCCTTTTGCTCTCTGTTGTTGTGCCAGAGCAGAATAATTGCACTGCTTTTTGTGCGCTTCCCTCACCTTCTACCCCTAAGCAGGCCAAAGGCAACTAATTCCGTTTGAGAGTACAAAATTGAGAGAGACGTCTTTTCATCCCTTTACTTTTAACTAGATTCCCTTTTTTTGCTGTTGTTTTGTTTCTTTTTGTGTTATTTTTTCCTTGGGAATAATTGACAAAATCAACAACCTGCAGATGAGCATCATTTTGGTTATAATACAGCCAGAACAGGCTGAATGTAAAGATGTCTTTATTAAAAGATAAATATAGCTGTAAAGTACAGTGCTGTGAAAAAGTGTTTCCCCCTTACAGTTTTCTTCTGTTTTTGCTTGTTTTGTCTGATTAAATGTTTCAGATCACTTAACACATTTTAAAGCCACATAAAGATAACCCGAGTAAATACAAAGAGCATTTTTAAATGTTGATTTTTATTAATTATAGGAAAAAGCAACTCAAACTATCTTGGCCCAATGTGAAAAGTAATTGCCCCCTAAACCTAATAGTTGGTTGTGCCACCCTTGGCAGCAACAACAGCCATCAAGTGTTAGTGATAACTGGCAATGAGACTTTTGCATCAGAGTGAAGGAATTTTGGCCCAGTCGTCTTTACAGAATTGTTTTTATTCAGCCACAATTAAGGGTTTTCGAACATGAAAGGTCTATTTATGGTCATCTCAGTATCTTAGTTGGATTTAAGTCTGGCCTGCAGTGCTTAGATACTGTTCTGGGTTATTATGTGACCTCCTAGATGAGTCATCAATATACTCTTGGGATACTTTTGATCCTTCAAAGTTTTACCACTGTTCCATGTCTTTTTCATATGTGGATCATGGCTCTACGTGTGGTTTGCTATAGTCTCAAAGCCTCAGATATGGCTTTCTGACCCTTTCCAAACTGATAGATATCAGTGACTTTGTTTCTTATCTATTCTTTGAATTTCTTCCAGATTAGGGCATGTTTTTTATGTTGTTTATGAGATCTTTAAGCCTTTAGAGAGGATCCAGTCCAGTGATTTCTAGATTCTGCAGGTGTGGCAGTAATCAGGCTTGAGTGTGACGAGTGAAGTTGAACTCAGCTATTCAAAACTGTTTTAAATTCAGGATGTACCAAACTGCCTTATGCATTTACTCGGGTTATCTAGTTAAAAAAGCAACTGAAGAAATCTCCAATTGGGAAAAGTATATGCACTTAATCACTCTAAAAGGTATTATTGTCATTATTTTATCATTAAATTTTTTAAATTAATGGAGTAAATGCATAATTATTTTTTTTACCTCTGTTTTTTTTTTTCACTTAGCTATGATAGCTTACAATAACAATTTCCTGTTTTATTTAATAGGACCACAATGAACATCTGACATGTGGTTTACCTAGATAAAGTGTTGCACGTGAACCAAAGTGCATCTGATTCATCATGACGACAAACAACTGCAAATAAATTTGTTATTTTACCTCAGTTACAAATTTCTTTCAATAAAATGAGTGATACAGTTTTCAAAATGTTCCTTTGATATATTCGTTTGAAAAATAGCCCTGTCCTGGGAAAGCAGGACACATTCTCCTGGGTCTGGTTGTCCTTCAGTTTTCTGAACTCGTTAATATATCAACTATGTCTTCCGATTCTTGAGTTATACTTTACATTACAGCCTCTGTCCCACAGGTAATACCCATTAAAGCCCAAGCCCAAAGTACTTGACTAATGCAAATTGTGTCACTTATTGCTTTTCATTTATTTTGTTTATTACCCAGACAAATAAAGAGGTGTGTTGTTAACACTTTATTTGTGGCAGCATTTTTTGCTGACATAAAGGAACGTTTTAGTCCACATTGTTTGTGCGATGGGGATAAAAAGTGTTGATGGATAGCTCAGCAGAGACGCAGCCAGCGGACGTGAATATGATACGCATAAATATGAAAGCAAGGCAGCGAGAATCAAATGACACCCTTGGCCTTTCCTTAAAGGAGCATGTACATATGACAGGTGATTTACACGGAGACACAAACTAATTTTTGCCACACAAGGACACAAAAACTTTGGGTGTAATGAGAAACGAAGGCCTCAAATCACAAGCCAATAAATTGAGAGTCACAACAGGCCGGCCAAGGTTGCAGACTGACTGGCCAGAATACAGACTCACTTACGTGGTAGTAGGCCCCTCAAGAAAATGACAAAGCAAGCAAATAGTGCCTGGCATATTATGCTTTTTACGTCCTACACACAATAGCTGAGACCTGCAGGTATTTGTACAAAGGAAAATAATTACATAAATGAAACAGCTCTTTGAAGAAACCTTTAAAATATGAGCTACAACAACAATTAATTTCCCTTTGGGATGAATAAAGTATTTTTAAATTGAAATGAATTAAATTGAATCAATAATGTTTCCAGTAACATAATATCTTTCTTTCCTACAATAGGAAGTTTAATATAAATGTACCAATTAATATGTTAATTAAACTTGTATTAAAGTGGAAGGATTCTACAAATAGCAAGAATGTATAAAGTATTCAACCAATCAAATTTGGTTGATGACTGCACAGCTTACATGAATTAATTGTTACAGTGCTGGCCTCTACCTGTCAGTGGATCACCACCTTTCTGATTGTGAAGCTGGGGAGCAACTTCTACCAAACAAGAACCATCAGCACTGTCATCCCCCAGGGGTGTGTTCTCTCCTCACTCCCTTTCTCCCCTTACATAAATGACTGAACCTCAGCAGACTCCTAAAGTGTGTAGATAACACCATGGTCACTGGTCTGATCGAGGACAATGACGAGTCGGCATACAGACATGAAGTGGATTGGCTGGTCCACTGGTGCGGTCAGAACCACCTGGAGCTTAACCTGACACTGAAGAGGCCCAACAGAGACTGTGCAAGAAAGACAACCTACAACAGGAGCTGCTAGTCATCTTCTACAATGCCAGTATTCAGTCTGTCCTCTGTTTGTTCATCACTGTGTGGTTTGGCTCATACAACCAAACAGGACAGGTCAAATCTACAAAGAACAATTAAGTCTGCAGAGAGGATCATCGGGGCCAACCTTGCCTCCAATTGGACTTGGACAAGTCTAGGGTCAGGAAAAGGGCAGTTAACATCTCTGCAGACCCCACATATCATGGTCAACTGTTAGGACTGTTACCTTCAGGTCAGGGCTACAGAGCACTATTTGCAAAAACCATAGACAGTTTCTTCCCCCAGCCTGTCTCTCTGGCGAATACCTTATAGCCTAAGTAGTCAGCTACTCTGCTGTGAAACAGAATAAGCACATTGCACTATCACAACCTGTCTTTCTTTATTTCTTTTCTTGATATATATAGGACAATGATACATCGTTTTCATTTTTTTTTACAATTATAATGTGCCTGTTCTTCTCATTGAAAAAGCTTAATCTCAGCCAGATTTTATTTGAAGTGTCTATGAACAGCAATGTTTAACTTACCGCAGAGTCTGAAATGCATTTATGTCTGGACTTTGATGGGCCATTCCAACACATGAATATAATTTGGTCTAAACCATTCCATTGTAGGTCTGGCTGTAGGTTTAGAGTTGCTGTCCTTCTGAAACTCCGCCCCAGTTTTAAGTCTTTTGCAGACTAACAGGTTTTCTTCCTGAATTTACCTGTAATTAAATTCTGTCATCTTCCCATTAACTCTGACCAGCTTCTCTTTCTCTTATTGATAAAGTGTGATGCTGCCACCACTGTGTTTCAATGTAGTGATGGTGCTTTCAGGGTGATGTGTGGTGTTTTCTGTCACGCTTAATGTTTTGCATGTGGGCCAGAAAGTTCACCTTTAGTCTCATCTGTCCAGATCACCTTCTTTCACATGCTCACAGTGTCCTCCACATGGCTTATTTTCTTTGTTTCCAGATATGTGGAATTTATAAACAGCAGTTCCTCCGACAGACTCCCCCACCTGAGTAGTGGATCTCCACAACTCCTCGAGAGACACCATGGGCCTCCTGGCTGTTTCTCTGATTAATGCTTTTTTGTCTGGTCTGTGAGGTTAGTTGGATGGCCATGTACCTGCTAGGTTTACAGTGGTGCCATACTTTTCCTGTTTTTGGATAAAGTACTGAAGAATCAAAGAAGCCACAACCATAAAGCAGGTTGCAAAGAAGACGGATAATCTTTAATCCCTTTCTCTGGAACATCTGGTTGTCCAATTTCTTCTCTTTTTTTTTGTTCATAGTAAATTAACAAAACATCTCAGAAAGGAAACAGATCCTTGACTTCTTTCTCTAAAGTGTAATGGGCAGAACAGAAAACTCACTTTAACTATAGATGAAGCTGAATGAGCACTGATGACAGCCAAATGTTATGCTGAAGCAGTGATATATTTGTACTCAAGTGAGTGATAGCAGAATGCAGCCCTGAGTATTCTTAACTCTACTTCACTCTGGTGTTTTCTCCATCAGGAGCTCATTTTCCAAAGAACTATCAGCATAATGATACCTCTTTAGGGCCCAACCACATCCAAATCAGTTAGTAAACAACCCAAACGGGGATCTGTACACATTTTTACAGACAATTAACTGTTATCATGAGGGCCCAAATGGATTAGTGGGCTCATTAATGTCTGAGGCTAATCGGTCCTTGATTGCAAATCTGAGAGAATTTAAATAAGGTCGTGGTTTGATCCAAATTGTGTTTGATCATGACATCGTCCTTAACAACAGCCCCAGCCTGCAAACAGTAACTGAGGGAGCTTTTTTCTCGTTCTTTCTAAATTGCCCAATGAAAATCTGGCTTGTATGCCTGTTTCAGTTGGCTTCTAAACAGAAGAAAAGAATTGGATGAAATGGATGAAAAATGGTTTGCTTCATAAGCTGCTGCTGTTTAGTAAAAGCCATGAGATAATTTACTGATAGCCTAACGTTTGATTGATATACAGAATGTATTTGCAAGGAAAGTGCCTGTTTGCTTAGAGAAGAATTATTAAAGTGATGCTGAATGAGTGCTGCTTTTATTTATCTTGCACTTCTGATATGATTGACAGTACATCTATTAGGCAGCAGTTAGAGAAGTTGCAAATGTTTTTCATATTTAATAACAGCTAAAAAAATAGGTGATCATATATAAATGAGTAGGACACACATTTAACAGTTCAAATATTTTGTGACCAACTACTGGGATTCCAACAAAAGACCAATCAAATTTAGAAATATAGTCATGAACATATCTCAAAGTGGACTTCAGCAAACTTTAATGTATTTTATTGGGCATTTTGTTTAAACAGATCCACACAAAGAAGTTAAAGTGTAAAGTGAAACAAAGAATGCCTTTAACAGTTTAGCACATCTAGGGCATTGTTTCAAAAACATGGGATTGGGTCCCAGATTCACAGGTGTTTAGTCCTGCGATCCTCTTCAGTAATCAAACCTGAAAGCTAAATATTAATGGTAAAGCTTATATGTAATATATCAAACATATGCCTTGACCCAAACTTTTCCATTTTGTCTGGCTGTATGTTTAGGGTCGCCGTCCTGCTGGACATTGAACGTATGTCCCTGCCTCAAGTCTTTTGCAGCTTCTAACATGTCTCCTTCAATGATTGCCCCTTATTTTGCTCCATCCAGCCTACCATCAACTGTGACCAGTTTCCTTGTCCCAACTGAACAAAATTGATTCCCTACAGCATGATGCTTTCTCCACTGTGCTTCCCATTGGTATGGTGAGATCAGTGTGACATGCAGTGACTGTTGAAAACTTTTGCAAGGCATTTTAGGTGGAGCTTGTTTAGCTTTGAGCATTATTACATGAACAATATGTATTAAAAACACATCTTTGGCATATTTGTATTTTTGTTACTTAAACAGAACCCTTCCTGTAGCGGTGAAAGACTGCTTTGGACTCGGATTTCATAAGTCTGCATGATGCAACTTTTGCATGCAGGATTTGGCAGAACCAGTTTTACCCCTTTTTTTCCCCCTAACTCCCCTTATGAAATCAAATAAGAGAAATGCAACTGGAAAGGCAAAGACAGGGGTGCAAATTTGGCGGGGCGGCAGTGTGTGGCCCATATATAGAGAGACTTCGGCCCTCTACGCGGTTGTCCCCTGGTTCGAGTCACAGCCGCAGCAACCTGTGATGCATGTCTTCCCCCTCTCTTCACCCCATTTCCTGTCTGCCAACCTTCAACAAAAATGACAAAACAGAGGCCTATAGTGCCGCAACAAATGCATGTTACGTCTTGGTATTGTTTAATATGGAAGATGTGGTAAGGCACATAATCACTAAAACTATTTCTGGACAGCTGGATGTACAGGAATGGGTCACATTGTCAAAATCCAGCAGAATCAAAATAAGTATGCTGTAAAAGGTTTGGTGGGATTGGGGAAAAAACAATCCTGCTCTAATGGACTGGGAGTTTATATCTGCTTGTACAAAAATAAACATTGCACTTAATGGAAAGTTCTTGCATTAACCAGGACTTTCAAAATAAATCTAAAAGAAATCACTACTTCCTTATCCACGCAGTGCGCTACAAATGGAAACTTCCCATCAGCCAAGCCAGCCAACCATCCCTTATTGTCTAAGCACAAATGTATTTTCCTGAATAATTCTCCCTGATTAGATTGTCCTTCCCTTCTACTAGCCTCATAGAATCAAATCAGGGCTTTAGTGGTTGAGGCTTGTGAAGTTCCAGCCAAAAGGATGTGGTCTGTTACAGTGTGCCACCATTCCTCTAATTATCAAGGAGTCAAAGCAAATTGCATGCATTGCTTTCACCTGATCCTGCTGTCTAAAACTACTCTTAAGTATATACAGAACATTCTCAGTTTAGAAATCCAAACTCCTCAGATATATGGCTTACTGAAGTTTTATCCAAATCAAACATTAAATAAGTCCTAAAACGAAACCACATGTCTTGCAGTCTGTTTAGTTCATTATCATTATTATTACCAAAAAACATATGAACACTTTTAGAAGGTATGCAAAAAAGAGTAGCTAAAGATATAAAATATAAAGCATAAAAGCTTCAATTTATATGAATGCCATTGTAAAATACAAACAGAGGTATCACAGTATTGGGGAAAACGTTTATAATTTGCAAATTGTCTAGTGGGACTCGGTGATTAGCTCGTCTGCTCTCTCTATCCCCCTGACAGTTTCCCTTTCAGCCGACAAACACAATCCTAATCCAGGAAATGGCCTGCAATCAGAATATTGAAGCTGACATCAGACGTAGCCACAGAGGCGATTCCCACACACCCCTCCCAGAGCTTCAAAGATCTTCCTGGGCCTGTTATGGGCTTCCCTCGTGATGAAGTGTGACACTCCACAAACACAAAAGCCCCAACCCTCTCGTGGGTCTGCTTTGCTTTTCTCGAACCGCTCCAGTCTGACCAGTGCCAAGGCAACTTGGTGGTTGTCAGAGCAGGGCCTGTATCTCTGTGTGTTTATGTGTGTATACATGTGGTTTCGTGTTGAGTGTGTGTAGATAGCTTGTCAAAGCCATGTGGCCTTGTCTGCTTGTGAGGGCTATCTGTGTGCTTCTACCTCAACATGATGTCATGAGCACCAATATTTAAAGCCACCACCTGGTTAATAAGTTATTTTCTTTTTTTTTTCTTTATTTCTTTGCATAATTTCTAAAGAGAAGCTATTTTAATACGTATTTGAAAAACAACCAAAAAGATGCCTTACTTTTTCCATTGCTATCTGCCTTCCTTCTGCTTCCACATTTTTTCATTGATTCAAATTGTAAGACGTCACCATTGCTGGAAAGCTGGCAACAGCTGAGCCACACCGGTAAACCCACTGCCAGAACACAGAGTTCAGGCCTGCCATTTGTCTTGTGGTTTTGATTTGGGGATATTTATCTAACGCACTGTCCAATGTCAACAGTCTCTAAATACCCTTACAGCTGCTCTGAGTGGGCTTCTCCAGGGAGGACAAGGATTAATGCTCAGTTAGAGATTAAATAAAAGGAGAGAGGAAGAAATAAGAGGAAGAAAAAGAAAGAAAGTGTTAAGAAGAGTGACTGTTTAAAGAAGGTAAATAGTATATAGATTGAAGAATAATTATAAAGGAAAATAATTTGGAATAAATTTAGATCCATCTTTTAATGGAAGATTAATTAGCAAAAAGAAAAAAAACTAATTATCTCTTATTGAAAATACTGTACAGTTCCTGGCTAAAGTTTTCATATAATTGAAGTGTTCCATTGAGTCATATCATAAACCACAAACTTCCGTTGGTTTTAGTTTGACTTTATGTGATAGTGTCATGTTGAGGTTTTGAGTTGGACAAAGGTGCAGACAGGAACTGGGGATGAGCATGATAAAGGGTTTAATAATAATAAAGAAAACATACAGGTCTCGAGCAAGGCGAACAGGACATGCCGCACACACAGGGAAACAGACAGTGTGATGGATAGAGTAACCGAGAAAGTAATGGCCAATCCAACGGAAGAATCCAGCAATGAACAATAAAAACCAGTGAGCTTATATACTGACGGAAGAGTGGAGAATGACACTGAATGCTATAAATGAAAATAAAAATCCCCACAGCATGATGTTGCCACCACCAGTTTTCATCCTGAGGATGGGATTTTTATTCTTAAAAAAATTGATAACTATCTGTGCTTTTTTACTTCCACTTCACAATCATGCACTACTATTTTGGTCAATAGGGGCCAGGGGTATGAAAACATTTGCAAGAACCTGTATTTCCACAGTTTTCTTGTGCAAGCCAAGAGTGTGCACACTTTTAAGCTGTGACAGGCTGTGTGAAAGATAGCCTCCAATCATTCCAAACCGTTCCTGAAGCTGTGACCAACCATAAATACAAACAAAATCCAAGGTCTGCTACCATCATCAAAACATGCATCCCAAGATGAGAAACTGTCGCCTAGGTGGGAGATGACCTCATATTTATAGCCTAAAACTTGTTGCTGCTGAGCGATTGATTTTCACCCATACTGGACTCAACCAACCCCCACTCCCCAACAACCTTTCTTCCACCCAACTAGCCCCCACCCCACACGGTTACACCCATGACCCACTGTCTCAGCAGGAACAAGATGAATTCTAGCAGTGTTGCTGCCATGGGAAGCACATCAGTGGTCCGCTTCTTTTCTTTTACGAGGAGAATTCCACATAATATTCCTGGTAACTGGAGTCTAGTGATTAAAGTATATAAAAAAAGACCACTAAAAGGTTGTGATTTACTGAGCTGTCACCTCAGTTCAGACAGGGCAACAAGTTCAAGTCCCCACAGGAGGGTTGTAATGAAAATGAAACAAGGGAAGCAACAGTGGAGAGGTTGGATGGCTGGAGGGTTGGAAGGTAGGAGGTATCGGTAGAAGACATGGGGTCATTTGGAGGGTACGATGATCGTCATGCCTCAACTTGAGGTTTCTTTGGAAGAATGCATGTTATTCTGTGTACAGTGCCTTGCAAAAGTATTCACACCCTATTACCTTGAGACATTATAAGCACCTTAATGTACTGCGTTTAATGTATTTTATGATTTATGTGAAATGGCAGGAAAGTGATACAGAGTATACATTCAGCTGCTCAGTAAAAGCCTCAGAGGTTTGTCAGAGAACATTCGAAGCAAATAGCTTTATAAAGACCAAAGAATATAACAGAAAGGTCAGAAATAGTGTTATCTTAAGTAGGGTTGAGTTATAAAACCATATCCCAGGTTCTGAAAATCTAACACAATTCAGATCATAATGGTAAAAGTTTCAAGAAAAAAGACAATGCTGAAAGAAAGCCATGAGAAGTCCCATTTGCAGTTTACCACAAGCCATGTAGGTGACACAGCTAACATGCAGGAGAAGGTGCTCTGGTCAAATGAGACCAAGTTTCTGGCCTACAGAATTCCAATAAAAAAACAACATTAACCTTTTAATTCACATTACTCATCAACATTTTGTCACAAAATGCACCCAAACACAGAAAATAAGTTTTTTTTGGTTGTAACATAATATAACGTGCATATTATTTAGACACTGTAGGCTAAGGTTAGTTTACATTGCAACCTTGTCTCATCTAGACTTTGGAGACTTTGGAGACTTCTTGTAGACATTGTGAGAGTTTATTAACGCTAGTGAGGAACAATTGTTCCAATGTAAAACTGAAGAAAAGCGATTACTCAACCGCTGACCCTGTCCTAACTTTGTCCTGACCTCGTAAAAACCCTGACCCAACCCTTTCAACCCTTACAGGATTCAGCTGTTGGCTGGACCTCCTGTCTCTCATCTATGGGAGTGACGTCTGATACCTTCAAGTACCAGCCAGCTACAAAAGACACATCCTGAGCTGCCTTCCTCTGTTGTGTTTAATAGCTGTCTGTCTCCCCCCAGCCTCCACCATCCTGACCTCTGCCACCACACCCAATCTCAGCCTTGGTGCTGGCCCTTGGCTAACCTCTCTTACTCAAGGTTCAGGGTCAGGGCAGCAGACTTGCAGCCAATTGGGTGACTGCCCAGAGGAATGATGCAGCCAAGAGATGTAAGAGAGCCAGGGACCCCTCTGATATTCCTGAGAGTTTCCAAAGAGGGAAAGGCTTGAGTGTGTTTACAGCAACTTAAATTTAGGGAGGGAAGGAGTGCCATGTGGGATTATACAGAGCATGAGGAAAGAGCGGTGCAGAGTATAAGTAAGTGTCAGGTAAAAAAAAGTAAGACCTTCTCACAACAGAAAGAACAAGGATGTACACATTCAATTCTGCAAAGGTTCTTCAAAGCACACAATACATCAGTTTTATAGCACTGACATAGTTCTAGTTATCTAATTTTATTGTTTGTTAGATCCAAACAAATAGAGATGACCACAATGATGAACCCAGAGATGACTTGAATATCCAGTTAAGAAGACTTATTTTGACTAAGGAATGAAGAATATCTAAATAAAGAGAGAGCGTACGAAGGAAAAAGTGAAAAATGTTAACAGGAATGTCTTACATCAGAGTGTGAGTTGTTCTCAGAATAACAGCTTTAACAATGTCCATAGAAGAGCCACTCCACTTAAGGAAGTTCATTTTGGCTTTGAGAACATTGTTTTTGGATATATTTCTGCCACAGACCAAGGAGAACACAAACACTTGCACACACTCCTTATATCATTCCTTAGCATTGCTTATGTGTATGTCTGCACTTTCTTGTACTTCCTGTTCAACTGTTCTTTGTTTGTGGCCTACATAGTCTCCAAGCAACGATACTTGCACAGTGGGCCAAAATAAAGCGCCTTGCCAAAGTACTCATACTCTTTGAACCTTTTGAGATTTTTTTGACGTTATAACCACCACTTCAATCTGTTTTATTGGGATCTAGAACTGACACTAACAAAGTTTCAGTGTCCCACCTTTATAAGAATGTGATTAAAATATATATGACTCATTTTCATTTATCCCACTTTTAATCCAGCTTGACACTAATTTACATTTAAAATGACAAATATCACAAGAATCAATGTAAAACTTAGCATATTCTTAATTTATTAAGTGGGTGTGTAATGCTGGTAATCATTGTTTAGTTTGGTTTATAGTGCCTTGCTAAACTGTTTATCCCTTCAAACCTCAACAATATATATTGAGATTTTATGTGATTAAACAAACACAATGTAGTGCATAACTGAGAACTTGAAGGAAAATTATTTTAATTTTGTCTGAACAAATATTTAAAAGGTGTGCCATGGATATGTATTCTAATACCTCTAAATGAAATTTAGTGTGACCAAATGAGTTCAGAAGTCACCTAATTATGTGTAAAGAAACAATCTATAAAGCTGCCTTTTCGACATGAAATCTTTGGAATAACATACTCTGGGTGCTTATGGCCATCTGATGGCTTCATTTTTCACTCCATATAACTTGCTAACTTTTACTGCTCAGTGTCATCCACTTAGGCTGTGTCACTAAGTCATAAGACTGCTGCTCCCGACTGATATATGGGTCCACAAGATGATGTCAGCGAAAAACACTTTCAATAATTGCTATGATTAATACTTCCAACCTTCCACCACCTTCCCTTCTTCACGTGGCCACATATCTTCACCAAGGTGCAGCTATCAGTCTGCTCTCAATTTGTTTGAGCTCTCTGAGTGATGCATGGCATGCTGCAAATCCTGTGTTCCAATGCACTCCATTTACATCCATTCAGATTATGAGTCGATGAGCCTCTGGAGCATAAAAATGCCCTCAGTCAAGGAGATTGGTGAAAGGAGAGAAACAGAGTAATTACTATTTAATTGATTCAAGAACTGTGTAAAATGAATTTCCCCACAGTCCCAATTTTTGTCATCTGAAATGCATTATATGTATATTTTTTACCATAGCACATTTTCCACTAATGTATTTTCTTTAATGGTTACTTAAGTTTGAGATGTGCATGTATAGAGCACTGTTAGGTAACCTCTTGCTGCTGGTTGCATGAACAGGAATGTAACATCCAGACAGGATGGGTTTCCTCTTGGCGTTCTCGAGGAATTGTTTAGTAGGGAAACAATGAAACCGATATCTATAAACAAAGGAGGTCTTCTAGGGAGTCAGTATAGGGCCTGGGACAGTAGCCGACCTGCGATTGTCACCATTTTCTCCTCAGTACTGAGGTCTGTCATACAATTTCTGTGGCGTCAGACAAAATAAGCTTAAACTTCTTTGATGGAGCACTACATACTCACCAGGAAACTATTTCTGTTATTCACTGGTTTTGAACCTGTTTCTCATCTTGTATGTTTGTGTATCCAAAATTGTGTTTTAAAGAGGTCCCAATCTAAAGTAATAGAAAGCATTTTGTAAAACATGAACTGTTGTCAGTCATATAAATTATGTGTTACATTTATGATGCACATGCTCTTACATATATTGCATGTACTGTATATTCGGAGGAAAGATACAGAAATTTACAGTGTGCAACAATAAGGACTAAGTAATTTTTTGTGGTATTGATACTTAACCATCATCTGAACATCTTGGGCAGAACGTTCATTCCTCTTTACACAGTGTGACTGTAACCAAGTGGTCAATTAATTATTTGCTGAATTAACCAGAATACCCCTGCTCTGTCAGTCACTCTGAGCATTCAGCATGAAGAGGTAAGTGAATCTTGTCCAGGGTAGACAGAGCATCTGCAATTTGAGTTATACTTAAAAGAATGTTGTGGCTATGGTGCACATGTGCAGTATTCATGGCCTCCCTGAGCTGTGAAGCTTTTACCATAAAAAATATGGGGTAACCTCGCTTAGCCGGACATCACATTACACATGCTACAGTATCAGACTCATGGAGGTTGATACTGCTTTGTCAATTTCCAATAGTTATATGCCACATAAATGCAGGACAGATACACAATATTTTGACACAGGCATTAATTTCCATTATAGCAACCTACACTGGCAGGCCCTGGTTGCTGCCTGCTACTCAACAGTTTGATTGCCAAACTGGAGCCTTTCTGCATAAAGTCTGCATGTTCTCCCTGTCCATGTATAGGCTCTCTCTAGATTCTCCGGCTTTTACCCACAGTCCCAAAAATATGAATGTTTGATAATTTTTTTTTTTAAATTGCCTTTAGGTGTCTCTGGTTAGTTGTGTGTTTGTTTTTCTGTATGTCTTGTGATGAACTGGCGACCTGCACAGGGTGAACTGCCTCTCGCCTAATGACCTCAAGAGATAGGCAGCAGCCCCCTCGTGACCCTGCAAGAATAACCTAGTAAAGAGATTGAAAGGATTCTAATAATTATAATAAAACAAATGAGTCAGAAGTAAACACATTTAAAAAAACTGAACTGCAGCTTGTTCTTGGCCCAAGTTGGTGATTTTGATAAAACTATCCATGCCAGAAGTTTTGTGTCATCATTGTAGACTTCAGAGTAGCTGATCCTAAAGGCAAAAAGTCTTGCCGTTGCAAGATGTGTTTCATGCATGTACTCACAAACTTACATGTGATTCTGTGTTTAGATGAGTTTACGTAATACATTTACATAAAATGTCATCTAAAATTTTGATGAAACAATTTATAAATAAATTCATCTTAACCTCTGATGTCTTTACTGTGACTAACTGTATGCACTGTTATATATAATTATAAATCATCTTGTTTTTGAACACGTTTTTCTTTACTGGCTTTGCATATCCCAAATGTGAGACCCATTAAAAACTCTAGTCATTGCTGGGAAAATGAATGGTGTCTTTAGACAGTGATGTTAAATGTAATAAATTGATAGGAGCAAATTAAGCATCTATTATTAACCTCCTATGGTTCACCATCAATTATCTGTCCCATTAACTCTGCAATACTGTACGCAGTATGTGTTTAACAATGAGGAGATCTAGTATGGCTCATATCTAATCAGCACTTATGAAAAAGAGACAGAAATTATCACTTTTAAAGTCCATTTAGTTTAATTAGATTAAATGAAATGTTTAAGATCATTTACGTCTCTGTTGTGTAGTTCTTTGATGATTTATAGTAATAATAAGGTAGACTTATATAGATTAGTCATAAATTCTCTCATGTTCCACAAAATTAAAAGCAAGTCACAGAAAATGTTTCTTTTTTTCTGTAGAGATTAAGGTTCAAAGATGACATTACTGTCCACTTTAGAACACTCACGGTAAATCTATTTAAAGGCTTGGTATAACTTAAACATTTCTATAAAAATAGACTTCAACACTTGATGGAAAGAAATACACAAAAGCCAATCACCATCCCAAGGGAATGATGCATATGATGCAGTTCCGCTTAATGTTCATCAGTGCACCTCTGCGCCGGTGGGAGGAAATGGTTTTTACTGCTGTACTGACTGAGCTCTATTTACACAAACTCCCTGAAAACACTTAAGACAGGATATTTAATTGTGAGAGGTCTTTTTTTTCTGTGCCCCTTTCCCACAGCTGGCTGTCAGTGTAGTTTTTGATCTAAAAATATGAAACAACCTTGCAACGTTATTTATATGGTGAAAAAAATAAAAAAGCCCCGAAGGTTGCTAGAAACTCATCTGATAAGATGTGGTTTGAGGCCAATGTTTTTTTTTCCACAATGAGCTGAATTAGTCATGTGTGATATTTACTGTGCTGAAACACAGTGCATCAAGTGCAGTGCACTTCATGAGATCATGAAGTAGGCTGCATTGTAAAGTATAAAGCAGTGGTTGTGAGAAAACAGAGTTAAACACAGTGACAGTCAGTGATTCTTGTTTAAATTAAATTAAAGGACTACAACCAGAGATATTCTAAAGTGGAGGACACTAAAGGCAGACCTGCCAACCCAGACATGCTGTCATATGACCTCACTGTCTGTACAATATATTGCGTTTAGGCAGTATCTGGACATCCTCATTGCTGCCATGTCTCTTTGGCAGCATCCTTGCCAGCTCTTCCCTGAAAGGTTTATGATTCAGAGACAAAAAGAGACAAGGAGGCACGAAAAAGCCTGCAGAAAAAAAGCCTCGAGAGAAACATTTACAGTTGGAAAGATGCTAATTTTAAAATAGAAAGTCTGATTTGAAAGTGCTGACTGTGCAGTCTGGTAGAGGAGTCTGTTGCGTGCACAAAGTCAGGTTCACTCAAGTGTCATCCAGCAGTTTGCCTGATAGCATCCTGTCTTCTTCTTTGATCATGTCCTGAGACTGATATGTCCTTTCTGTTTGTTCAGTGAAGCAACCAACCAGTGGCACAAGCAGATGTAACAGGAGTCACAATGTGATTTAGGCCATGTTTACAGAGGTTTTCTGGCAAAGATGCTTCCAGCACTAACACTACTTCCGCTAGCACCTATGTCTAACTTTCCACTCAGGAAGTGAAACGGGAAACACTTGTACGGCCCTCATGTTCCAAGACTCCGGGAACCTGAACTTCTGAAACAAAGGGAAAGGAAACAAGAGACAGAAGGGAAAACAGAAAAAAGGGAAGGAATAAACTTAGGCACAAAACAAATGAATGAGAAGTGTTACAGAGTACCAAACAAACTGCCCACTGTCATTGCAGAGCTGGCCTGAGGTTTAAGCCACCAACGTTTACAATCTAAAGATCAATTTCTGCCCTTTCTTAATAAATAAAATTTGCCCAGAGCCAAAAAACCTATAGTAAATGAGTATCTTATACACGGACATACATACACACACATACATATACATATACATATACATATAGATAAAAGAAAATTGTTTATGAAAAACTAAGTTTCCCAAAACGAAAGATAAATTCAGGTGACATTTTAAAATTCAATGCTTTTATAAAAGCCTCCAATTAACAGTTACATTCATAAAATATGAATTGCCAGAGTATTATTCCCTGAACCCTCCCTGCACCCCCTACTGCAACCCCCCAACCCACCCACCTAAATTTGTCTCTAAATATTGTTGATCACAGGATTTTCCAAGGAGTTACAATGCAGATAGGAAGAAAGAAAAATATCATACTTTTAATAAAACAGCCAACTTCTATTATTTTCTATGCTCAAAAATCCCTGAGATTTCTTTAAATTGCTCTAAATTCAGAGTAAGCCTTCACATCTTTTTCCTCTCCATGCACAAGCAACATATTGCTCAGTGATTGTGCTCTGATTGTCCATGTTTAATGGCAACTTCCATCTGCCAGCCCTGTGTGTCTGCAGGCAAGCGGCCCGTGGCGCCCCGCATTAGAGTCTCTTGGCGTAGGCCCCAGGCACATTCTGCTTCTGGAAGTGTGATTATTGAGGCCTGATTACAATGTCTGCGACCACGATAACAAACCGAGCCTCAATGAGCGGTTGGCAAGCTCAGTGCAAAACAAAAGCGGCTGGAGGATTAATGACGCTTTAAACTTGCACAGGTTTTTTTTTACTACTGATAATCTGGATCTGGGGTAATTTGCACCAATTGGTAGCATATGGTTTGGATTTTACACTTCATGTCCAGCAACAGATATGAAATCTGTTAGGCTGGGAACACTATGGCCGCACATATTCAGATCCATTCAGTGTAATTTAGAGGGACTAGATAAACAAATGTAAAAACTAAACAAAAAAGAGTGATTAAGAGTCCATTATAATATGATTAAAAAAATGCACAGAAAGAAATACAAAGAGGAACTAAAAGAACTCTGCAATAGTTCTTTTGTCTGACTTGTAGTTTATAGTGGATGTCTTGCGGGTTGGTTGAAGCGTGTCATCATGGAAAGGAAGCAGAGAACAGAGGGAATGGTGCTTAGTGTCTGACACACACCTGCAAGCCCCCATGTTCGTCCTCTGTAGAAATGCCTGTGGTGGTCTCCAACTGCCTGCTAGTTTTTGAGGGGTTCGCCCCTGCCTTTAGGCAAAACTTTGCCCCAGTCCTACATCCTCTATTCTTTTTTTTTTTTTTTTTTGCTCTCCGCCTCTCGTCACTCATCACTTGCCTCCTGTGTTCAGATTACTCTCACTTCTTAGTTTCTCCATCTCCTCACCCCCTCAGGGCAGCAAGTTCAGCTAGAAGTCTATTGTGGGGATCAGAGCTGATAACCTGTGTTCTGGACAGGCAGGCCCACATGGGGCCACACCTTGCCTTAGGATATGTTGATCCATGCTGGGGGCAAGTAAGGCACAGGGGCTAAGGCCGGGGGCTAGGTCTGGAGTCAGTGTTGAGATCTTGAACTATGGTGGGAGCGCAGAGGAAGTATGCCGGATGCTTGGACGTCAGCTGTGTGAGCCCGAAGGCCGCGGCAGTGGAAAGGAGGGGTTGCTAGTAGCAGTGAGGGGCAAAGCAGTGGAGCCAAGGTGAGGGGAGAGGGTCAACATTCGTGACAGAGGTCTGCTCGGTCTGCCTGAAGCTTTACTGATGCATGGTGGAGTGGAGCTGACAGGTGAGAGAACAGCACCACCCCTAATGATGTCAGCCAAGGTAAGAGTTAGGAGGAGATGGCGTGTCGTGTACATTGCAAGGTAAGTTTAATGGAGTAGAAAGATGGCAAGGTGAAAACGAGGCGAGAGTTGGACATGGAACTGTGGAGATTGATATTTTATAGTTTATAGCCAGCTGCGTGTAAAGTTTTTGTTTATACTGGTGTTTCGAATCAGATAAATTCTGGGAAAACCCTCTCACTGTTTCTGATGTGGAGACATTGTTTGAAGAGCAAACACCACATCATTATTTTCACGCCTTGAACTTTTTCACATTTTGTTATATTACGGCCTGAAACCTCAGTGTATTCTATGGGGATTTTTATGTGATAAACCAACACAAAGTGGTGCATAGCTGTGAAGTGAAAGGAAAATAGTGCATGCTTTCTTAAATATTTTTTTAGAAATAATAATCTAATAATGTGGCATGCATTTGCATTTCATTTTAGACAAAAGCTGTTCACCAAAATGTATCAAGAGGTGGAAATGGGATGAAAAGCACCCGTAGCTCCCACAGATCATAGAGGGCATTGAGAGTAAGGCAAAAGCCAGTACTGTTTAGTCTTCTTGGATTCAGATCAGTTCTAAGAATTTAGTTCAAATTAGTTTGCTGATGACTGAGATTATAAGAGGACAAAAGAACATTATCCCATCATGCTCCATCATGTGTAAAAATGAAGATCTTCATATGTGGATTTAAGCAAACAAGTACAAACATCAGTTAGTCCAGTGGTCTCCTTTTACTTATAACACGCTAATAGAAGAGGTGATGCTTCAGTAGTTGATCCCATGGGCTATCAAAAGCATTTAAAGCTGTCTTGGGTTGCAAATAAAAAAAAAATGAGGTAACCTGTAAAGTTTTAACAGATCATTTTCACAGTAACTATTGCCCAAGGTAAAAACACCTCTTTTCGGAACCATTTTTATAGTGGGCTAAAACAATTGAACACTGCACACCACCCTGAAAACACCACCCCTATAGTGGAACATGGTGGATGCAGCATCATGCTGTGAGAAGCTTGTCAGAGTTGATAGGAAGACAGAGGGAGCTAAATTCATTTAAATCCTTGCAAAAAACACTTGTTAGAGGCTTGACAAAGAGGTCTAGGTCTATGTTCAATTAGTACATTCAGTTTAAACCTACAGCCAGAGCTACAATGGAATGGTTTAGATCAAAACATAGTTGCATGTTTCCAATGGCATAGTCAAAGTCTAGACCAAAATCTTTGGCAAGAAAATCTGTGGCAAGACCTAAAAATTGCTCTTCACTCGATGCAGTCGGACTGAGATTAAAAAAGAAAATTGGGAAGAAATTTCAGTCTCTAGATGTGCAAAAATGCAGGAAAAGGTAGTTCTACACAGTATTGATTTAAGGGCCTGAATGCATAACTGCAACAATTAACAATTTTAAAAGATTTGTTTTTTTGCAGAAAAATTCAAGAACCATGTATAATTTTAATATGTTGCTTTGTGCCAGACTAGATCACACGATCCATAAAAAACATAGTGGGATTGTAATTTAACAAAAAAAGGAGTATTAATACATTTGGAAGGCATTGAAGCTCTAAAAAAATGATCTAAGTAGTACAGTTTTTAGTCCATTATGTGTGATGGCAAGACATTTGTGTCTCAGCCACCACTAAGGCCTTAAAACTAAACTTCTATGTCAGTTTGTTCAGAGAGCACAAGCTGTAGTTGGTCAGAAAGGTTACTGGACTGTGTTGCACATTTGTGCATATATTCAGCATGTGTAACTAAATTAGATATGTATGTGTTTTGCAGAGCAAGGCCATGCTGCAACGCTCCATCTGCTCGGCTGTCTGAATTGCCCCAGCATGCGCTGCCCTGATTCCATCACCTTTCATGGCTTAGGAGGCAGTGCTCAGATGGGGGGAAGGAATGGTGGCGGTGGAGAGTGTACACAAAAAGTCACCCTGAATCTACCAGCTGATTAATCAAGGGTGATTCGGCAGCAAACGGAGCCTACCCGCTCCTTCCTGGCTAGTCTGTGTGTATTTATCTAGAGTAACCCGTGGCCAGTCACGCCTGACCTCAAACCATCAGGAGCAGCCAAAGTTGCGCCCAAGCATAAACATAAAAATGCGTAATGAAAGTAACGGGACAGCGGACTGGGTGGTGAGGAGGGGTGAGCGCTCAGTCTTTTTCACTGAGATAGGGATCTTGAGCTGCACAACAGAGCTCGTGGGGTCCAGGCTTAGCTGAAATGGCTGCCTGTGTCCTGGTGTTTACTTCTCAGCGGACATGGGAAGGGAAATCATTGACCTCTGTCAGAGCAGCCAGGGTCCATCCATCTTCTAGGCAAAAGTTGTTTTTTTTTGCTGGGTATCAAATACCTGGCAGAAAAAGGGGGAGCCAACAACATGTCTAATACTTTATCTTGCAAAAATGTTCATTGCTCTGGACATTTTTCATGTTTTGCCACACATAAACAAAAACTTCGATGTGTTTCATTGGGATTTTATATGAAAGATAAAGTTATGTATAATTACAAATCAAATGGATAAGGATAAATAATTTTCAAATTTGTTTACAGATTAAAATCTGAAACGTGTGGCAAATCTGACCTTCATTGAAGAGTGGCAAAAAGAAAGACACATTGGAATAAAAGTCATAAATGTGGACAGTAAACCTTTGGAAGAATATACTCTGGTCCAGTGACACAAAAATGCAACTTCCTGACCTATATGGAACACACTATGTATAGCGGTGGTGGCAGCATCATGGTATGGGGATGTTGTTCTTCATAAGCAGTCAGAGATCATTGGAAGAATAACGGAGCAAGATATAGGAGAGTCCTGAAGGAAAACCTGTTAGAGGCTATTAAAGACTTCAGATTAAAGCAGAGGTTCAAATATCAGCAAGACAAACCTTAAACATACATTTTGGAGCTCCCGTGGGATGTTTAGATTGTCTTTTTCATGTTTTGGGAAATTTGGAATCAAAGTTCGGGGTCAAAATTACTTTTGGGGGCCCAACTGGGGAAAAAGCGGTGAACATTCCCGGGTTCAAAAAAACAATTTTTAGATTTTTTTGAAAAAAAACCTGTTTTTACTTTTTTCCCCCCCAAAAAATTCACAAAGGGTACACGATTTTGTTTTGGCCTCTAAACACTTTTAACAAAAACGGATGTGGAAAAAAATGGTAAAAAATTTAAAGGGTTTTTTTAAATATTTTTTGAAAGGGCACTGCCCTTACAAAACCCTGTACAGACATTTATATCATAAATACAAAATTGGTGTGGGTTGGTAGTTTACTACAAATAAAATCTGTTTTCGGTTTGTTGCTGTTTTCCTAGCTGAATTGTTGTAGTGCTTGTTGGGTTAAAAGCAAGTTTGATCAGTTTCATCATCTTAGCTGTGATGTAAGCAGCAAGCCAAGCAAGAGAACAGAAACAAACTGCAAAGAGGAAACCTCTTTGGAGGATTATTGATCAAACATGAAGGTAAGCCAGAAGTTATAGAAAGTCGTCTCTTTGTGGTCCCAGGCGGATCAAGGAGTTCAAATCTTTCTGTCTTTAATCGCACAAAACAGGAAAGAGCAACTATAGAGGATAGCTGAGAGGAAAGAAAGAAAAAAAAATAACAAAAAAAGGGGCATTTTTTTGTAAGGGTTGGGCACTTTTTTTGTGTTCCCAAAATTGAATTAAAACTTTCAAAATTAAACTTAAAAACATTAGAAGTCACTGTTTAAAGGGCAGGGGGCAAGAAAACTTTCTGTTTTTTTTTAAACTTGTTTGGGCCCCCAAATGTCTGCCCAGTACCCCCACCCCGGGGAAAATAAAACTACTTTTGGGAAGATAAAATCGTCCAGGAGAGGCAGACTGGCATTTTAGGTTGAGCAGGTGGAAGCAGGCATGGAACCACCTGGTGCCCTGAAAAACAAAAATAGGAAAAGAGACAGAGCACAGCCTCCCTGCACAGCTTGTTGGGTTCTGACCCACTGCAACCCTCACGCTCCGCAAAAACCCACCCACACTCGCTTCTCCCTGCCGTCACATTTAGATCAGCCACGCAGCACCTGCCTGACTGACGCAGGAGGGGGGTCCGTTTCCCATCGAGGCAAACAGAGACTGGGAAGGTGAAGGGAGGGCAGGAGGGAAAGAACAAAGTGGTAAACAACAGCACCTTTTGTCCTGCCTCTGTCTGAGGCTGGCATCCTACAGTGTATGACAGTTAGAGATGCATGAGGTGCATTCAGCAGGTTCTGACACAGATGTTGAGTCATCCCAGATGGTCATCACCTCCTCAGTTTGTTTGTCTCGTTCACTCCCTTTCATTGTGTTGCCTTCACTATTGTCATCAGATTATGGTTACTCTGGTGTGGCTTTAAAGGGACAGTTCAGGATTTTTTTTAGGTTTAAGTAGCTCACATCTCACCTGCAACAACTTTCTTTTGTCTAAATCCAGATTAGTTGGTCCTAGAAGCTGACCAACTAATCTGGTCCACTAGTCTGGGAGGGGCTAATCTCAACTCCAATCTCCAAAACATCATAGTGGTTTATGCAAAAACTATTTTATGAACCCTTACGCTGTGGTAACTTCTGCATTGGGTGCTGATTAGTTACACAGCATGTTGAGGTAGAAGCCGGTGCAACACAAATTATCTTCCTATGTAAAACACTGAGAACCAGAACATGTAAAGCATTTCTAGTCACAGTCAATTATCTCGTGTAAAAGTAAAGCAGCGTAAAAAGCAAAATATTAAAGTGATTTATTAATGCAATCATTTAATAGTACTAATAATTGTCTAGCTGCTATCTAAACTACAACCCAATGCAAATGTGAATCTGGAACTATCTCGAAAATGACATTGAACAACTAAGTTCATCGCTACAATTAGATATGAATACATACACACATATAAAATGACTGTAAAGCAAAGTGATCAAAGTCAAATTCATTTGTTTTGTGCACTTATCTAAAACTATGATTCTAACTGCTTGAAACTTGGTTGTCAAGCTAAAACCCCTGACAGCTTCTCAATTCTTACTGACAAAACATGAAAAAGGTAAAAAAACAATATACAGAACCTTTTTGACTTTCCGCACTTTAAATTTAGAAGTCAACTTGACAGATGATATACTTTTCTTCCCGTCGAGATGACGGAAAAAATATGAAATGCTTAATTAATTTCAGTCTGTGGATATCACCATGATTCCCAGAGAGCAAAGGAAAAACAGGCGGGCAGACTGGCGCATGTGCCAGCTGGTAACTCTAACCTTGAGCTTTCACCATCTCTGGTTGACATCTGAGAAAACATACTCTTTTTTTTTTTCCCCCAAATGTGGATTGTCTGCAGCACTGTCACAGGCATAGAGGGGTGATGTTAAGTAAAGAAGGACACTTGGCTTCTTGAAGAGGGGGTGGCGGTGGGGGGGGTCTCTGTAAAGTCACTCACAGAGCTTCTGTCATGCTTAAGTAGACAGGTGCTTACTGTTAACACCCCACTAATATCTTTATGCATATTTATGAATCCCCCTCCCTTATAAAATGGTGCTCGTTTATGTCACAGCTGCCAAATATTGACTATGACTTTCTTTTAAGAAGCGCATAAATAAAACAGCTTTTAAAGAGTCTGACCTGCTTAAATACATCACTTTTCCCTTCCCTTTGATCAGAAAGCTTTTTATAATTTAAGCCTCCACGCTTCGTTATATTTTGCCACCTCATCTGCTGCAAATATGTAATATATCTTCATTTAGTGTTGGTAACTCTACATTTACCTAAGGCAACGCTGGTTAATCCTTCCACTTGTCCTTCTGCAGAAACATGGTCAGAGACATCTAAGTGCTCTTATTATGGGAAAAGTTTGTTGGAGGGGGTAAACCTTCTGCAGGGTCTCCTCAGTGAGAAGGGGTGAAATAGTTTCATATTCTCTGAGGATTTGCTCTGTGAGTAGACCTTTTCTGTTCCCATGAAAAATTGGTAGAGAACTGCAAACCCCTTGCATAATTAGACATTATTCTGCTTCTTACTGTAAGACACTGGTAGAGTTTATAAGGCAAATATTATAAGGCAATATTGTCATTCCACTTACTATGAGGCACACTGACAAAGAGACTGAACGGAAGACAAACAATCAAAGCTACTCAATAAATGCATTTTTTTTTTCATGCATTTGTGTTTTAGTGGCATCGAAAAAGCTTAGAGTATGAAATTCAGGTGACATCAGTATTTTATACTTTAATTTGGTTGGGAAGCAGAATGCAAACATTGAGTATATTCAGACTCTACATACCCCTGTTGAAATGTCAGGTTTGGTTGGTGAAACCATGTTTAACACGTTGTAAACTTTTCCCATCTTTACTGTGCCCAAAATCCTGTAACATTCAACACAAATCGGTTAGAGAAAATGTACAGAAATAAAAAAGCGTTTCACATAGCTGTGCTTACTAGTCCTGTATTGAAGAACCTTTTTATTCAACATCAGCATTCAGTCTTCTTGACTTACACTTGCCATCAATTATACTGAATCTGATTGAACAGTAATACATTTCAGCTGCCCTCATAGGATTTTCTATAATTTGCTCATTCATATCCTTTAGAGAAAGCCTTAGTCTGCAGAGAGGTCACAAAAAAATATTTTCATTGTACAAAGGCATCAGTCAAGGAAAATGTATTTAGCATAATATATATATTCAGGGGGTGCTGTGAAGAAAATTAGGAAATTATTGCACAGTAGCAACATTCCAAATTAAGGTGCTCAGTCAGGATGGAAACTGGTCAGGAAGGCTGCTGAGAGGCAGACAACAATTTATTTCTATTCTCCATATAACTAAAGAAAAGCAAAACATCCAGAGAAAGCATCTAAACCTAAAACTCATAAAACCATGAGGGATAATGTGGTTTTGGTCTGATAAAACCAAACTTGAACTTTTGGACAATAATTCTTAAATGTACTGGTTTGGCAGAAAAACACCGTACATCACCAACATTTCTGATCCCATTTGTCTCTTTAAAGGCTGGCCAAAAGGCAGCAAGGATGAGTTAAATGAATTCCATTTATCTGGCATGCTTAGCCTGTTTTCAGCAGTTCAGCAGTCCTGCAAATGTCCTGAAAATGCTCCCACAACTAAAATGATGAAATCAACCCTTTGCAGTGAAGAAAAACATCTCATAACAAAGCAGAAGTGCACAGAACCACTGAAAAGCATTCAGTGTTATGCTATCTGATGGGATTTTAGTTGATTATTTCTCTGTCTCTAAGAGTAAACAATTTACCCATATTAAACCATCGGTGGGGTCAGAGGTCAAGCCTGACACAGGAAGGCATGGCGTGACAGGCTTAGGGCCCTCGGACTTCTTGCCTGAGGAGCAGATGTTTGAAGAGGCGGTGTGATTATCACCGCGGTGAGCTGAGGAGCCGGAGCAGTGGCTCTTGGATGGATGCTGGTAATTACCCAGGCTCCCCTGGGAAGGGGATGAACGTGCCCGCCACTCTCGGAGATCACAGGGGCATAATTAAAGCTGTAGTAACAGTTGTTAATAGGGCAGCAAATAAAGGTAGAGGAGGATGAGGGGAAGGCAAGCAAGAGAGAAGGGAATCATGGGGGCATAATAGAGGATTGTCTCCCTTTCGTCCTCTGCCTTGTTTGTTTTGCACACTGCGACCTTCCTGTAAGGCAGCAGATTCAAATGAAGGACACTTCATTGAGACAGAAGGGAAAGCAAACCTGATAGAAATAAAATCTAACCTTTTCTTTGTTTTCCTTTTAGTCAAACACAGCATATTTAAGGCTTTACAAGTGCAGTTTTACTTTTTCAGAACAAAGCCAAACTTCTCTGCAAACATAAAATAGAACTTTTTGTTCAGCAGAAGAAAAAAAAAAGCATACATCAAAAATTTCACAGTCACAGTAAAAGCGATGCTTGTTGGTAAGTGACAGGTATGCTTTTGTCTCGCTCTGCAGTGTGTGATGCTCAGAGTGCCCATGCAGAGCTGTTAAAAGCACCATACAAGACCCTAAGTGTCAGAGCACATCACTACAGCCTTTTAGAGCCACAAAACCCTCTGACAGCACCAAAATGGCCTCTCTTACATGTTTTTGTGCTTCAGTCAGCTTTGTACAAATGACCACATTCAACCCTTATGGTATTCTTGACAGGTTCATGAATTCTTCTTCCAAAAAACATCCAGCTTTTTGCAACATTGGAGGTTATTCTGTAGAGGTGTGTACTTTGTATGAACAACTTAAATGGCTTTCAGCTTAGTTCTCTTTTGGATGTCAGAGAGAGCTGAAAATGGTAAAATTTTTGAGGGCAGCTGAGGAGAGGCCAAAACATCATGACATTGTGTATAATTATCCCAGGTGATGGCATTTTGATATATATATATATATATATATATATATATATTATATATATATATATATATAAAGCATTTACTACTACTATAGTTAATTAATGCCACAAATTCAGTTTTTAGAAAATCAGAGTATTACATGAGATTTCTAAGAAAGACCTGTTTTGTTATGACTCTGTTATGGCCTACACAATCACGGGGAAGACTGCTGACTTGACAGACACCCTCCACAAGGCTGGTATTACAAAGAAGCTGGCAATACTGCATCTAAGCATATTACTAGAAATCTGAGTGGAAGGAAAAGGTTTGGTAGAAAAGCATGAACAAGCGACAAGGAAACCAGCATCCTGCTTTGACAGTTATTCATTATTTGGGGAGCCTTGTCATCTGACGTGTTGGTCTACTATTTTTTGTCAAGCTCAAAATCAGAGCTGCTGTCTACCAGTAAAATTTGGAGTACTTTTTGCTTCCTTCTGCTGAAAAGCCTTAGATGCTGATTTCATTTTCCAGCAGGACCTGGCACCTGCCCATATGGCCAAAAGTACCAATACCTGGTTTAATGAGTGTGGTATCACTTTAATTGATTGGCCAGTAAACTCATATAACCTAAACCCCACAGTAAATCCATGGAGTTTTTTCAAGAGGATAAGAGACACTAGAACCAACAATGCAGATGAGCTGAAGGGCGCTAATAAAATAACCTGGGCTTCCACAACATCTCAGCAGAGCTACGGTGCAGTGATGCAGTAATTCATGCAAAAGGACTACAGACCAAATCTGGAATGCATATACTGTGCAGTACATGGACCTACTTTTTAGTAGGTCTTCAGTAGGTATTAAAAATCCCTTTTTATCACTGTTATGTGTCTTATAATATTATTTTCTGATAAACTGAATTTTGTGTTTTCGTTGGCTATAAGCCATAGTCACCAAAATCAACAAACACTTGTGCAATGCATCTGAACAAATTTATTCGATTCTGTGAAGAGATCTCAGAATTATAAAGTGGAAGGATAAGAGACAGAGGTGGATCAGATGACTGCGGTGACAATATGGGAGTTTGCCAAACAGACCTTTCTTCCATGGCAGACGATCGTCCCGGAGAGAATCAGTCATGCTGAAATTAACACATTATACCAGATAAACCATGAGGTTCTGGCAGCACATATTTTTTGGATTAACTCATTGACCCAAAAGAGTGATGTCCTCAAAATGACATAATCAGAATCACCAGAAAAGAAGCAACAACTTTTACTGCATTTAGAGATAGATTAGAATAAAAAAGGTTAAGGAAGAAAGCATTTATCTGGCACCAATTTTGCGATGAGGACCTTAATGAGATGATTTCTTCCTAAAATCTGCTTTTATTTAGACAAACAATATTGTTATACTAGTATCCTTTCCTCTAACTCTGTGTTTCTATCTCCCTTGCTCGTTTACTCTCTGTGGTAACATTCACACTTCACCTATTGCAAATGACCGCATGGTCTCTGTTTCTGGTGATGTTGTGTTGTCAGCATTTCATGACTTATTTACTCATTTTGTCCCACTCAGGAAATCAATATTTAATGGGGTTGGAAGCATGCTTTGCCTCGGCTTAATAAAAGACATACCGTGCATGAGAGATATTGTCAAGGTTTGTGTAGCGGAGGACCCCGGAATGCAGACGGACAGGCAGCATGACGGTAGGTGAAATGATTTATTGAACAAAAAACTTACTTCAGATGGTGATGGCAAAAACCGACATGGGCAGGCTGGCAAGACAGGCTTGGCATGAGCAAAGAACAAGGCATGAACAGAGTGAGTGAATGATCCAAAATGTTTCCGCGAGGAATGAACAGCACAGATGTGTATGTATGGATCAAGAACCAAGAGAAACGAGGAGACTGAATGCTAGGTGCAGGTGAACCGAATGAAGATGCTTGAAGACAGGAGAGAACAAAACGTGGCTGGAGCAAAACAGAGACTCTTGAATACAAACTTAAACACAACTAGTAAACCATGAAACTAAAGCATAACCAGATCCAAAAAACCTAACTTGACAAAACATGAACTAGAAGACAAAAACTAAAGCATGACCAGGAAAATAACAGAAGCATGATTCAAAACCTATTTATAATAATAGTAATAAGAAGAAGAAGAAGAAGAAGATGTTTTTTTATTTTAACAAAACATTTATTTACACAATTCAATTAAAACCATGTTACACATTGTCAGAAGTAAATATAGTAATTACATTAACAACTTATTATATTGCAACTTTCCTTCATTTAAAATGGTGCACAGCACTTTTTTAAAACCCCACAGTTTTGTAAACTCTTCCATGCCCCCGGTGGCTCTGTGGAAACAAAACTCCAACCTTATTCTAGCTTTCACATTGCACAGGGCCACGACATCAAGTTGAGGTCCTGCCTGCAGCTTGTCTCCCCGAGATAAATAAATAGCCATTTTTGCCTCTGCCAATAAAAAAATTAAAATCCGAGACTGAAAACTGGTGGCTTTACTATAATATACACCAGAAATAAAAACTGAATTGGTAAAACACACTCCGTAAAGGCTGAAAACTTTTGCTAAAAAATGTAAAAACTCTCTCGGTCTCACACACTCAACAAAAACATGAAACACGCTCTCAGACATACTGCAAAAAGGACACTCATTTAAAACCCCAGGATTTATGACCGATAAAAACGAATTGGTCGCAATGGCGCCGTGAAGAATCCTCCACTGTAAATCACCAGTTCGTTTTCTTATCGGAGGTTTATAAAGCGTCCTCCACTGCGGTTTTTGTCCCTTGAGTTTTTCTGTCCACACGCTGACTGCTCTCATGTACAGAGTTCTTTAATTCATGATTTTAACGCAGCATTTGTACATCGCTTTTGGACCTGCTGTGCACAAATCCATCTATGGATCCGCCTTGCGCAGCAGGGGACCGCTGCCTTCCTCAAAGTCTGGGTCCAAAAAGACTTTTGGGAATTGGTCGAACAGATCAGGCAGACGCTCCACCTCGAAGCGCAGCTTCAGAAGGCCATCCTGGCAGACCAGATATTAAGCAGGGAACTCACTTGCTCAGTGTCAGCAAAATCCGGTCATGCCACCGCCACCAGCTTTCCCACGGTCACTGTCCTGGACCTCCTCAGCACCTCTGACAGGCCCGGGACTGTCCCCTAAATAAATACCAAGATACTTGAAACCATCTATTCTCCATTGGAGGTTTTGGGGGAGAACTGGAAGCCACAATCTCCCAGTATGCTTTATAGAGCTCGACAGTGAGCCCATCGAGTCCAGGGGCCTTTTGGCCCTGCATACTCAGGAGGACTGTGTGGAGTTCCTGCAGCCCCAGAGGGCGCTCCAGCTGTGATCTCATCTCCTCAGAGATGCTGGGGAGTTCATCATAGAACTACCTCGACAGCTCTTCGTTCCTCTTATATTCACTCCGAAACAACGAAGAATAGAACTCCACAGCCCTCTTCCTGATCTGCCCCGGTTCACTCAATCGCTTCCCTGTGTCCGACACCAAAGAGTGGATCAGTTTCCTCTGACCACTTTTCCTCTCCAAATCAAAGAAGAAGCTGGGCGGTGCATCCATTTCCTTGATGGTTTGGAAACGGGACATGACCCATGCGCCTTGCACCTTGTTTTCCAGCAGGTTTGCTAGCACAAGCTTTTTAGATCTGAGAGCTTCTAAGTGCTCTCGTTTTCCCGTGGCTTCGCTCAGATGTTCCAGTTCCACTATATTCATCTCCACATCTCTTATAGACCCGGCAATGTCACGAGTAACATTGAGGGTGTGCTGCTGACACAGCAGTTTTATCTGAACCTTACCATAGTCCCACCACTGTTGCAGACAAGCAAACTCGCCTCTTCTACGTCTAAAACCAGTCCAAAACTAACTCAGGATTTCCTTAAAACTAATATCATGAGTTAAAACTGAGTTAAAATGCCAGTAAGCGCTTTTAGGTAAAATGTTTTTAATAAAAACATCACCTAAAACCAACGAGTGATCCATAAAACCCACAGGTAAAATCTGGCAAGATTTAAACACATTAAAATGGTGTTTAAAGCAATAAAACCGGTCAAGACGAGCCAACGAAATGCGATTGTCTTTCATATGGGACCACGTATATTGCCTGGAGTCTGCATGCATCCTCCTCCATACATCCACCAGGCCATGAGACGCGACCAGCTGCCGTAGAACGCGCTGAGCTGCCGGATGCGGCTCTGCATGATTACGGTCTAAAATCTCATTCTCAGTGCAATTAAAATCCCCTCCTATAAAAACATAGTCCTCATCCCCACAATTCCTCACCATCTCCCCAATTTGTTCTAAAAAACGCTTCTTCTCTGCACTGGCAATAGGAACATACAGGGGTTGGACAATGAAACTGAAACACCTGTCATTTTAGTGTGGGAGGTTTCATGGCTAAATTGGACCAGCCTGGTAGCCAGTCTTCATTGATTGCACATTGCACCAGTAAGAGCAGAGTGTGAAGGTTCAATTAGCAGGGTAAGAAATGCACACAACATTATGGGTGACAGACCAGAGTTCAAAAGAGGACAAATTGTTGGTGCACGTCTTGCTGGCGCATCTGTGACCAAGACAGCAAGTCTTTGTGATGTATCAAGAGCCACGGTATCCAGGGTAATGTCAGCATACCACCAAGAAGGACGAATCACATCCAACAGGATTAACTGTGGACGCAAGAGGAAGCTGTTTGAAAGGGATGTTCGGGTGCTAACCAGGATTGTATCCAAAAAACATAAAACCACGGCTGCCCAAATCACGGCAGAATTAAATGTGCACCTCAACTCTCCTGTTTCCACCAGAACTGTCCGTCGGGAGCTCCACAGAGTCAATATACACGGCCGGGCTGCTATAGCCAAACCTTTGGTCACTCATGCCAATGCCAAACGTTGGTTTCAATGGTGCAAGGAGCGCAAATCTTGGGCTGTGGACAATGTGAAACATGCATTGTTCTCTGATGAGTCCACCTTTACTGTTTTCCCCACATCCGGGGGAGTTACGATGTGGAGAAGCCCCAAAGAAGCGTACCACCCAGACTGTTGCATGCCCAGAGAGAAGCATGGGGGTGGATCAGTGATGGTTTGGGCTGCCATATCATGGCATTCTCTTGGCCCAATACTTGTACTAGATGGGCACTTTGGGGCGTCACTGCCAAGGACTACCGAACCATTCTTGAGGACCATGTGCATCCAATGGTTCAAACATTGTATCCTGAAGGCGGTGTCGTGTATCAGGATGACAATGCACCAATACACACAGCAAGACTGGTGAAAGATTGGTTTGATGAACATGAAAGTGAAGTTGAACATCTCCCATGGCCTGCACAGTCACCAGATCTAAATATTATTGAGCCACTTTGGGGTGTTTTGGAGGAGCGAGTCTGGAAACGTTTTCCTCCACCAGTATCACGTAGTGACCTGGCCACTATCCGGCAAGAAGTTGACGCTGTATTGGCCGCAAAAAGAGGCCCTACACCATACTAATAAATTATTGTGGTCTAAAACCAGGTGTTTCAGTTTCATTGTCCAACACCTGTAAATGTTAATGAAAACCACGCTAAAATAATCAAAACATGCCTTGACTAAAAGACACCGCCTTTGAATAATGTGCTTGATTTCAAAAGAGTTTGGGGTGAACGCTCTAGAAAAGAGGAAACCAACCCCTGCACTCTGGGAGGTGCCATGGCTCATAACAACCTTTCCTTTCGATTCTTTGTGCCATTCTACCTCATTTAAAGGGTCGCTATGAGTTTCTTGTAAATAAAGTACATCAATTTTCTTTTGATCTGCTGTCTGGTAAATGAAAGCACGTTTCACAGCTTCCCTAGCCCCATTATGATTCAAAGATGCTATTTTAAAAGAGTCCATATTGGGTAAGAAGCTAAAAGAAACAAAACAACAGACTATAAAAAATATAAAGTGCTTATGCATTTCACTTTTATTCAGAATTGCTTTCTAACTTTACTCATCATCTTTTTCAGCCTAAAAACCTGTTGTTCTGTAAAACTCACTTCATCTTTGTGCCTAATATGGTTACTAGCTGAAAAATAAAAGGTTCTTAAATCAGGGAAAGAAATCTCAATCTTCACCCCTCTCAGGCCTTTTGTTTGCTGCAAAAAAGTGAGAAACGACTCTGCAGGGTATCTTGGATCTGCACTACTAGTTTGTGTGGCAGACATTTCGCTGACGTCGGAAAGTAGCTCTCGCTTTCGCTACTGTCTGAGTCCTCCTTCCGTCCTTTATTCATCTGCTTGCTAACCTGAGTAGCAGCCACAGCATTCTTCCTCTAACTATGCCGTGTTAACGGGCCCGAAGCCTCCGATTCCATCTTTTCCTCAGTTCCACCCCTCTTTTGTTCCACGTCAGCCTCTGAAGCTGCTTCTGCCCTGTGCTTCTCTGAGCTTCTATTCCCTTCCTCCATCTGTACTTCACTTTCCTTTTGCATATCTCAAGTACTCATCACCACCATGTCCCTTGTTTCCGTCATCTATTTCCCCACCGTCACCGCCGTTTACACACCTTCCACCCCCGCTCACATCCGTGTCATCGCCCTTCCCTACGCACCATTTCACCAAAGATTTACCTCCATACATGTTTGGCACACTAATAAAACTACTTAAACTTTCCCCAGCGGGGGGGTCGACCTCGCTGGGCACAGGCCCCCCTGTAGTGGCGGCAGGCACTTCTGCCACCCCTCTACCGTCAGATGGGCCTCCCATCTGCCCATCAACAGCAGCAGCCTGCCCTTCCTGACCACACCCAAAACACTTCATGTTCGCAGACGTTGCAAACAAAACATAATCAAAATTATCCAGTCTAATGTGGAACCTCACGTTAAACTCCTCATCACGTCGGCTCAAATTCATGTAGAGGTGTCTCCTATGGGAGACAATGTGTTTTAATAGTGGGGATTTACACCCAGACAAAACCTTTTTCATGGGAGACACCACTTTCCCGTGTATCGACAGTTCCTTAATCAAAAAATTATCAGAAAAGAACGGTGGAACGTTCGACAAAGTTATTTTTGTCGCAGGTAAGGTGAGTGGCGATACTTGTAAAAATAAACCATTTACCGAAAGGCCTGACTCGACAAGCTGTTGGGCCTGCTCCACCTTCTCTACAAACAAAACCACCGCTCCATTCATTCGGGCTGCAGATTTAATGGACCCATGACCAATAATCTCAGCTACAGCTAAACAAACATCCTCCACGCTGCACGGAGACCCGGCACCCACTTTGATGCTGTTCCTCCGCGTCAGCGCGGAGAAACCACCCATCAGTCAGGGAGAGAACCTGATGGTCATACCCGAACTACAAACACCAAAAACCACCAAACAAACAAAAAAAACAATTAAACAATAATATAAACAACACCCAGTGAACACTCACTGTTTAGAACAAACACCCAAAAGAGGAAAGAAAAAAAGACACTCTCACTCTCGCTCTTCCTCCGCTCTTCCACTCACACTCCTCTCACACGAAGAAGAACCCAAAAACACCCACAAATCATGACAGATACAGCGTGCACAAGCTGTGGAACAGCTGTTTTTAGACACAAGTTCAGTAACTAATACAATTTAATTTGAAACAAATAATCGATTGAAACTGTTGTTAAGTGGAGCTCTTTACACAAAAACAAATGCTTTATGCCAACATTTTGTTGTGTGATGCTTTATTAAATATGGGCCTATATAAAATCAAAATAAAATTAGGCTTTTATTTCACATAGTAAATGTTAGGTGCAGGGCAGTGCCATGCAGAACCACTTTAAAATGTGTGTTTATGAATGCTGTAGGTTTTTTAGGGAAGAACGTCTTGGAGGTACGGTAGCTCATTTATTGGATTTGATCACATAGGCCATCTAGGACCCTAGAGTCAATGACCCAGTTGCTACTTCACCACTGTTCATTTGTTTGACCACTTTACATTCAGGGTTAGAAAGGACCGGTTTCAGCAAGGTAACATGAAAAACAGGGTGGATCTTTAAACTAGAGGGAATGTTCAGGAGGACAGAGGTGGGACCGAGTACAGACTTAACAGTGTAGGGACCAATGAACCTGGGAGAAAGTTTCTTCGCAGAACTTTTGAGGTTAATGTCCCGAGTGGACAACCATACCTGCCACCGTCCGCCTCCACACTCCTTTACATCTGCGGATGTGGTGTTATACAGAGGGAACGGCAATAGTCCGTTCGTCCCTAGGCAGGAGCGGCGGTTGGTAACCCAAAGAAATCTCATATGGGGACAAGCCCGTAGCTGAGGGCACATGACTATTGTGTGCATACTCAACCCAGGACAAATGTGAGGACCAGGAGAATGGGTTGGATGAGCTCACACAACGGAGCGTAGCCTCAAGCTCTTGATTCATCCTCTCTGCCTGACCGTTGGTTTGGGGATGAAAACCTGATGTCAAGGCTACCATAGCCCCTAAGACTGAGCAAAAACCCCTCCAAACCTTGGAGATAAACTGGGGCCCCCGATCCGATAGGATCTCCTTAGTTATCCCGTGTAACCGAAAAACATGTCTTATTAGTAGTTTAGCTGTCTCAAGGGAGGACGGAAGCTTATGTGACGGGACTAAGTGACACGACTTAGAAAAACGGTCTACAACGGTAAGAATGGTGGTGAAGCCCCTGGAAGGGGGAAGACCGGTGACAAAATCCAAGGCTATGTTAGACCAAGGACAACCCGGGACAGGTAAGGGCTGTAGTAAGCCAGCGGAAGGCTGGTTGCGTGATTTATTACGAACACAGGTTTGGCAGGTCTGGATGTATGTTCTAACATCCTCGAAGGGGGAGGGCCACCAGAAAGAACGCCTAATGAGTGCCACAGTGCGGCTCACACCAGGGTGACAGGAGAAACTAGCTGTATGGGCCCACTTAATGAGACGAGCTCTTACCGAGCTGGGAACATAGACCTTGTTAGGAGGACCCGACCCAGGGTCCGGTTCGGTCTCTTGGGCTCGAATGACTTGCTCCTCTATGTCCTAGGATAGGGCACCAACAATACAGGAAGGTGGAATAATGGTACTAACTGGGACCTCCTCATAAACAGAGAACTGTCTGGATATTGCATCTGGCTTAGTGTTCTTAGACCCTGGCCTATATGAAATAAAAAAGTTGAACCTGGTGAAAAATAATGACCAGCGGGACTGTCTGAGATTGAAGCGTTTGGCTTCCTGAAGGTAAGCAAAATTTTTGTGGTCTGTTTAGACCACAACTGGATGAACTGCCCCCTCTAACCAGTGACGCCACTCCTCAAAAGCTAGTTTGATAGCTAGAAGCTCCCTGTCCCCCACATCATAATTTCGTTCAGCCGGGTTTAACCGGTGAGAAAAAAAGCACAGGGATGGGTCCTATCATCTGACCCTGACCTTTGTGAAAGAACTGTCCCTACTCCTACATCTGAAGCATCGACCTCTACGATGAACTGCCTAGAAGGATCTGGCTGAGAGAGGATAGGTGCATCTGAAAATCTCTGTTTTATTTCTTTAAATGCTGCTTCAGCCTTGGGCATCCAGCAGAATGGTCTCTTAGTAGAAGTCTGACGTGTGAGGGGAAGCACAACTTGACTGTAATTTCTAATGAAGCGACGGTAGAAGTTAGCGAACCCCAAAAAACATTGCAGCTGTTTCCGGGTGGAGGGAACGGGCCACTCCAGCACCGTTCTTATCTTCTCAGGATCCAACTTCACCTGCCCCCTCTCTAGGATGTAGCCCAAAACGGAAACAGATGTAGCGTGAAACTCACATTTCTCTGCTTTTACAAATTGACGGTTCTCAGAGAGTCTCTGGAGCACCATTCGGACGTGTAACCTGTGCCCTTCTAGGGTTCTGGAAAAAATCAAAATGTCATCCAGGTACACAAAAACAAACTGATTCAAACAGTCTCTTAACAGGTCATTTATGAGGCACTGGAAAACTGCAGGTGCGTTTGTTAGTCCAAAGGGCATGACCAAATACTCAAAATGACCAATGGGGGTCTTAAAAGCAGTTTTCCACTCATCTCCTTCTCTGATTCTGACCAGATAGTAGGCATTTCTCAGGTCGAGTTTCAAAAAAATAGTGGCTCCTTGAACAGGCTCAAAAGCTGAGGTTAAGAGCGGTAGAGGGTACTTATTCTTAATAGTTATTTGATTTAACCCCCTGTGGTCAATGCAAGGCCTGAGAGTGCCGTCCTTCTTGGAAACAAATTAAAATCCTGCCTCTAGTGGAGAAGTGGATGGACGGATTATTCTAGTGGCCAGAGATTCATTAATATATTTCTCCATGCATTCTCTTTCTGGGTTGGAAATGTTATATAATCTGCTGGAGGGGACTGTGGCTCCTGGAAACACGTTTATGGCGCAGTCGTAAGGTCGGTGTGGGGGTAAAGGTAAAGGCTTTAGGTTTACTAAAAACCTCTTTTAAATCATGGTAATCCAAAGGTGCATTAGTTGAACCGGCTGTCTCTTCTACCTTGAAGCCTTTGCTGTGTGTGGGATGCACATGAGCCGCCAGTAAACAGGAAGATTGACATGAAGTGCTCCAAGACTCAACGCGAGCCTGAGTCCAGTTAAACTGAGGATTGTGTAAGGACAACCAAGGGTAACCCAACACTATGGAGGACTGCGGGGAAGGAAAAACATATAAGGTTATCTTCTCATGATGATTGCCAGACATCACAAGTTCAATGAAAACAGTCTTATGAGTGATGTGGGTGAGGGATTTACCGTCCAGGGCAGCCACCCCAATAGGCTTGGGCAGTATCTCGGTGGGAATGTTGAGTTGTCTAACCAAGTTCTCATCAATAAGGTTCTGCTCACAACCAGAATCCACAAGAGCCTGAACTGGAAAAGAGTTCTTGTCCAGAATAACTGATGCAGGAAGTGTTAATCGGGAGGTTTGTGTGTTCTGATTACCCGCCAAGACTCCCGTTCTCATTGGCAGACTCCCCCTTTTGGCCAGGAGGAACACTTTGCCACGTAATGACCTGCCTGGCTGCAGTAAAGACAAACCTTACTATCAAAACGCCTCTGTCTCTCTTCTGAGGTTAGCCTGGCTCGCCCAATCTGCATGGGCTCCTCAGGAGCCTGGAAAACCGGTGGCTTAGGGATCCACGGGGACACGGAAGTGGATCTTAAAAGGCTCCGTTGTTTCCTGTCTCTTATCCTCTCCCGGAGTCTGTTGTCAATCTTAATGGCCAGGGAAATTAAATCCTTGAGGTTCTCCGGTTCGTCCCTGCAGGCCAATTCATCCTTGAGTTGTTCATTTAAGGCGTGATTAAAAGCTCCTTTAAGGGCTTGGTTATTCCAGCCAGAAGAGGCTGCTAAGGTACGGAAGTCTATAGCGAACTCAGCTGCAGTTCAGCTCCCCTAACTCTGCCCCCAGAGTTTGCGGGTTATCTCTGGGCCTGACTCAGAACTTCCGAAAGTCTGTCTAAACTCTGCTTCAAAATTTTGGTATGTCTGGTTCAGGAGTGACGGTGAATTAAACTTTGCTTCTGCCCATCTGAGTGCTCTTCCCTGTAGTAGTCCCACAACATAAGAGATCTTAGAGGCATGATCTGGGAATGAATGAGGAGATCTACAGAAAACTAAAGAACATTGTAGCAGAAAACCTCCGCATCTTCCGATCTCACCAGAGTACGGCTCGGGAGTAGGTGATGGCACCTCCCTCAGATGAGGAACCTGGGGTGGAGACTCAGATGGACTGGCAGTTGCTCTGGCTGTAGGAGGAGGCTGAACAGAAGAAAGAAGGCGGTTAGACAAACCCTGAAACGAGGCGGCGAGCTGGTCTAATCGCTGCGAGGTGTAATTTTGTTGCTCAGAAAGTAAATTTAAACGGGAATCTTGCTGGGAGGATATTTAGGACGGTTCAGAGGAGACCCTTGCGGGCGATTCTACTGGCTCATATTGGCCTGATGCTTCTTTCATATTAGCAGAGAGTTTCCTGACCCACAGGCAGAATCACTCAAGGACACCGGTAAGTTCCAAAGTTTAATTATCTCAAAGAATAACTGTCTCTGGTCGTCGATTCTTGGTTCTCAGGCTTGCGGTCTCCTGGTAGCAAAGATCTCGGGGGGGGTCTTGGGCACAATCTGTGGGCCAGAGGTCCGGAGAGTCAGAAGGTGTAATCCCAGTAATTGCTGGAGAGCGGGCAGGCCGGAGGATTTGGTAGGAGCCTGCAGAAGCAGCTGGTAGATGAGGTCCTGAGTTTCTGTCCGAAGGTGAAGGTTAAAAATTAGGGTTGTGATCCATACGACCTGAGAGCAGCAAAAACACGAGCTTGGTTAATTCAATGTTAGCACAGGAATTACAAAGATTCCGCCAAAAACTAGGGAGGTTGGTATCTCGGAGGCTTGAGTTACCACTAAACGTGGAGCATCAGGCGAAGAATGCTTGTCCTGCAGCACCTTAAAAACGCTCCAGCCAAAGATTGGATATAGGTGTGCAGAAGCAGTCTGCGCACCACAGCCATCAGCAATACCTCTCCAGGCAGACAGGAAGATCACACAGAGTAATACAAACAGATTGTGACAGTGACTTGAGATAACGTGTTGTAAATTGCCGCTGTATAAATTGACTTGAATTAAATTAAATGTTGCTTTTAATTAGCACGAGTTTCAATTTACTCAGCTGAAGAATAAGCAGAATTAGGATCTT
This sequence comes from Crenichthys baileyi, assembly GCA_036173005.1. Classification (NCBI taxonomy): domain Eukaryota; kingdom Metazoa; phylum Chordata; class Actinopteri; order Cyprinodontiformes; family Goodeidae; genus Crenichthys; species Crenichthys baileyi. The sequence goes on from JAHHUM010000593.1 coordinate 155,131, forward strand.
TTTCAAAGTTTCTTACTTTTAGTCAAAATTTCAGACTCATTTTTCTTTGCTACTGTTACAGCAAGAAAATATGTAAACAAGATCAGCATTATTGAGAATTCAGGAAAAATATGAATCTGTTCTGTGAGGATAGCATAGGCCAGGTTGCAAATTATATACAACAGTAATATTGATTTGCTAATTCACGTATGATGTCATTACCTGTATTTTACTTCACAAGAGAAACAGTTCTGTTCTAGCTACAAATTTTCTTCAGAATGCTTACAGGGTGTCCTTAGAATAGGAGAAATTTTTGATTTGTGTCATAAGGGCATTTGCCCAGGGCCACATTAGCAAAAAGGGAGCATGAGCACAAGGTTAAAAAATATGGCTTATCTGTAAGTTGTGGCCTGGAGAGGTTTTCTTTTGCTTTTATGCATGTACTGTGAATAAGATGTTGATGCCCTCTTGAATTACGTAAGCATGCCCTTTGTGGAGGACTACGTTGCATTTTATCCTGTCCCAAAATATCTGCTAATCATCTGCATTTTAATTTGTAAGGGGGAGTGGCAACAGGAGGGGCTCACCCAGGGTACCAGTCATGTGGGTACTGCCACAGACTGTGAACATGAACGACATTTTGTTAAGTTTTACCCTGTGTGAACTGAATCCGGAATCAGTTCTTGTTAAAGGAAAATAGTTTTTGAAGAAAAAATTGTGAACTTCATAAATTCAAATAAAGATGCTACATTTAATGAATTTATTTACAATATTTGTGTAAAGGACTTAAAAATAATTCCCAAATTTCCACATTCAAAAAGAAAATCATCACATTTAAAGCAAACTGTCAAACCATTGGGATTTACAGTTTATGTACAGCCATAACTCATAAATGAATTGAAATGCCCTTGATCTACAGTTGGGGTTAGTTTGTTGGAATGATCGGAATAACCTTATGCATTAAAAGGGCAGGCATGACTCCATTAACATACTGCATTACTTGATTAGCTACCGATCGGTACAGTCATGCTGTATCATTTCCACAGTTAACACTCATAAGATCTAACCCTCATGCAGCTTGCTGTCATATCCCATTGGCAGGTTGGATCTAAACTGATTTGGAAACCTTTAGTCTTCCCTAATCTGGTAAAATCAATAGAATAATTGGCTCTTGATCCAGCATGGGGGAGGGATTTTGGATCAATATGAATATTGATCAAAAAGTAGTGCTGGATGGTTTGGGAGGTCATTTGGTCCTTTAAGGTCGAGGCTAATCAGTTTAAGTTACCCACAAGCAGTAGAATTGGGGCTAAGCGAAGTTTAAGTGGTGACCTGGCCTGCAGAGAGGGTACGTGGCTCCCCCTGTGTTCTGAAAGCTCTCATAGTGAAAGCAGGAGGATACAGGGAATGAAAAAAGGAAGATTTGTTTAAGACGTTAGATTGTTTAATGTAACTATACAACAAAGTATTTCACTATAGTTTCACTCGCACCCATATAACAGCATGATTGTTTTACCATTCTGTTTAACTCCAATGTTTATGAACAGGTTTTAAAGATCAAAAAAACAGTACATTCGAACGCCATTTAAATAAAAGGGTGTAATTTACTGCTGTTAAAATGACATGCACTGAAATTTTAACTATCTTAGTTCATCCTCAGTAAGCAGAACCCACGTTGAAAAACATGGCACAGATTTTCATTTTAATGTGGAGAGCACAGAGAGCACAGTGGGTACAATTAAAGTCAGCAGATTAGGCGTGGCACTGACAAATGAGACATGGCCATAGTGTCGACACACACAAAGAGACACACACAAGCCTTTAGGGGGGTAATTATCACAGTGCAAGTGTATCAAACCCTGGAACCTGTTCAGTTCTCAGCATGTTTTTACAAATTTCCCGAGTTTATTTGCCAGGTATTACTTTTACTGTTCTTTTTTTTCTTTTTTTAATGTAATTTGTTTCATTTTGCTCAATCAAGGATGCATGTTTTGGTGTATGAACATTTCAAATGATTTAGAAAGAAGGTATACAGTATACAGTGTCTAGCAAAAGAAATTCTACTACCTGAGCTGTGGATTTCCGCAGCTCCTCCAGAGTTGCCATGGGCCTCTTGGCTACTGCCCTGTTTGCCTTGCCCGACAGTTTATGGGGACAATCATGTTTTGACAGGTTTGCAGTCGCGTCATCCTCCTTCTATTTTTAGATTATATGGATTAAACCCGCTTTATGACAGAAGGGGCAGAAAGAGGCTTCTTAACATAACAGACCATTATTCATAACATACCAGTGTTTTTGTAGCCAAACCTACAAATAACTTTTTAAAGGAAATGCAATGAACAGAAGAGGACCAGGATTTAGACAGAAAGGAGAAAAAACAAGAGCCTGGTGAGTCGTGGCAGAGTTGGGGCAACAGATGACCTTTTCAGAGAGCGGAGCCTTTTTACAGTCTTGGGTCGAGATGCACTTTTATTTATAGTAGGTATTTATAGAAACGATTTTCCCGAGGTTATCCTGAGCAAAATGCCAGTTCTCATTACCAGCCGGGGCCTGCCTGTGCCTCATTTTATGGGTGGATGAGCCCAGGCAGCGGGGGGCCCAGCATGCAGCACAGGGTCACCTATTAAATCCTCATGTCCAAGAGAGCACCGTCATGCACTTCTTGTTCTACACTGGGTGGGGCAGCGAGAGTGGAGTAAGTAAATGGCTGGCCAGGTGTGTGTATGCATGTGTGTGTGCTTGCAGTTATGTAGAAAATGATTTATTAAAGGGAGTACGCCATCAGCACTGAACTTCATCATCCTCTTGTTTAATCAGGTCACAATGATTACATGTTATTTTCATTACTATCAGTGAAGACAAAAAACTTTTGTATTGCATTTCCAAAGCTCCTTTAGCTGCATTTTCCTCTGTGACACAAGTTCTGAACAACATTTTCAATGGCACTATATAAAGAGGGCTTAAGTCTGCATGAAACTGAACGACTGTGTCTGAATGCATAAACATATTACTCTTCAGAGCAGCTATAGGTCACCCTGGTGAAGCACCTCAGGCTCTTCTAGTGAGGCCTGGGAGCCTCAGCATGGGGTCATCACAGCCAACGCATCAGGGACAGACAGAAAGACTAGAATGTCATCTCAAAGACACTATTAGATAAGTGTAGGTTCCAGGAGAAAAAAATGCAACAAAAGTAAAAACTTTTTCAGCTAAAAGTGTTAAGAAAAGCATAGCTACAACAAACAAAAGAGGGATTAAAATGCCTAATTGTTGAAGTTAAACTTGCAAAAGGAAGAGACTGGTGAACTAGGTCACAGGAGAATGCACAGTCAACTCATTTGTTTTGAAAACTTTATTTCATTTAGTTATTTGTTTATTTCAAACATAATTGGAAAATAAGAGTAAAAGAAAGAGAAAAATATAATAAAATGTCTAGTAAACAGAGATTTTACACAGTTTTTTACACAGAATATCAGCTGTCCAAAATGTGGTAGGAAGAAGTACTCATACTCGTCGTCTTCCGCTTATCTGGGACCGGGTAGCTGGGACAGCAATCTAAGCAGAGACAGCCAGACTTCCATCTCTCCAGACACCTCCTCCTGCTCTTTTGGGGGACCCCCGAGGCGTTCCCAGGCCAGCCGAGAGACTTAGTCCATCCAGTGTGTCCTGGGCCATTCCCTGGGGCTCCTCCCGGTGGGACCTGCTGGAACACCTCCGGGGGAGGCATCCAGAAGGCACCCGAAAGAGATGCCCGAGCCAACTCAACTGACTCCTCTCGATGTGGAGGAGCAGCAGCTCTACTCTGAGCTCCTCCCAGATGGCCGGGCTCCTCACCCTATCTTTAAGGTTGTGCCTGATCTCGTTGTTTCGGTCATGACCCAAGGTTCATGCCCATAGGTGAGGGTAGGAATGTAGACCAACCTGTAAATCGAAGACTCTGAGCCTTTCGGTACAGAGTAAACAGTGTTTGCGAAGCACTGCTTCCCTCTCCTGAGGCACAGTACAGTTTGCCAGAATGGCTTCAAGGCCAACCGATATTCCTTCTCCATGGCGTCACCAAACTACTCCAAGGCCCAAGTATTTGCCTCTACAACTGATGATTTAAAGTAATTCTTTTCTCACAGTCTAGTGTTAGGGAATGTAGTTAAATGATCCAAATAAATAACAACCACCAGCAGGTCATATTTTCTAATATTCAGCTGGCCCAAATGGGGATCAGATCCCTGATCAGAAATGAGTAGAAATAGGCAAATAATATAAAATCTAAATAAATTACATGTGAAATGAAAATAGGTGACTGCAGAGATAAATACACTGATATGCAATGGTTCAAGCACATGGGTACAAAATGCTTTTTGCAGGTTTATCTTACTTATTTAACTTCAATCCATGTTTGAAATAAACAAAACTAAACTAAAACTACGATTAGTTTTATCAAAGAATGATGACAAAAGAGTAAAACTTAAGCTTGTGATGTGATTATTTATTTCTCGCTACACTACATTTACTTTTTATTAGAATATCCAGGCAATAATAATGGTTTAAGGGTTCTGATGAAACAAGAACTCCAGTAAGTGGCAGTAATTTCAGTGACGAGACAAAAAAAATGCAGCATAAATACACTGAATGACTCCCAAGATGCATTGCATTGGCAGAGCATGACATCTTCATCTGAATGATCATGCTCTATTTGTCTTGCCAAATTAATAACAATGCCATCACACACCAACATTACACAAAGTTCTGACCATGCAGACTTCAGAGATTAGATTAGACCCACCCATTTCACTGGCTGTTCATCCATCCAACTTTCCAATGCTGCACAATTCCTGAGATTCCAGTGTTTGGAAGTGAAGAAGCAAGGTCTGTCCCCCTGGGCTGTTTGCCTGCCTGTCTGACATCATAGACTGCGGCATCTTATGATCCGTCGGCACAGAGAGACAATCTGACAGGCTTAATTTACAATGTCAGCCCTTTCAAAACCATTTCCCCCCTCATGCTGACACCAATCCTGCATTTATAAATTAGCAGAAACATTAACCTTTAGACTGATTAGAAAGACTTCGGAGGGGGGCAAATTAACTTCCATTTGTTAATGTCAGATTTTGGGTTCAAATGGTACGAAACAAAATGAAGTGAGGAGATTGAGTTGATAAAAATATGCACTGCACGTCCTGGAAATGAAACGTTTTGTCAGCCTTTCCTGATGAAGATGATTCTGTTTTTGATGTAATGTGAAGCTTGTTGCACTCCAGGTGAAGCTTGATAATTGCAGTCATGCACTCATCAAATACAGCACAGAGGTTTCATTATTTTCAGAAAAGAGGATATTTATTCTTCGTTTTGCTTTCTTGAAATGTCACCTTGTAAATGCATGCAAAAAATACAGAAATAAAAGATAAAAACACAATTAAAGTAAAAGTAACAACATGATTTGCTTCAAGGGAAAAAAAAACAAAAAAGACTGATATGAGGTCTCCTGTTTGCCATTAAAATGCAACATTGCTGTCCAGTTACATCAATGTAATTGCTAACTGGTGTCTATCAAACCCAGAAAAGTCTTCACACGTTGGCATGTAACAGCTTGTCATGAGGAACTGTTGCAGCAATATTTGTGGCTATTACCCTAATTAGAGGAAAGCGCACAGATGGTGTTGTTTCATAAACTCACAGACTGAGAATCAAAATGTCATCACTGCCACAATTAGTGATGGTCTGAGAAAAAAAAATATTTGAAAAAAAAATCCCTCCATTCTTTCTCACAGTGGCCTAACTTTAATTTTCAAAACTTCTTTCTTCTCTCCAAGTAAAGCTGACATTAAATGGGCTCACTTCCTTGACAAAAAAACATGGTCTTTAGCGGTGAAACAATGGTACTTGGGTACCATATGCTGCGTTTAAGCGCTGTAAGACAGCTGTGATGCCTGAGTGTTCCTGGATGTAGGCCAGCTCCCAGAAGAAGCGTATATCACTGCTTGGAAAATGTTTCCAGCAAGAACAGGAAGAAGCCACTTTTCATTGAGCAACTTCCAGATGCAGGACACAGAAGATGAGATGAGTGCATCTGTGTGTCAGAGCATTTGTGTGTGTATTTTTCCATGTGTCTGCCATTACAGCATCACATTGTTGCCAAGCACAGTCTATGCCCATCTCCCCAATAAAGCAAGAAGAAAACTATAAGCGGCACACTTTTAATTGACAGCTGACATTTTTTCTCTCAGTTTTGGTTAAATTTGCTGGGAAATTACTCTTATGTTATTGCTTTTCTGCTTTAACTGTAGTCTACTATATATAAATTATTTTTTTAAACTTTTATAACAAGAAAGATAGATTTCCAGCTCACAGACGGTAAAAAAGAATATCTTGTTTCTTTGCAACCACGCAGGGGGTGAAAGGCAGACACACTGCTGCACTGCTCTTGAAACTGACTTTATTACTAACCCCCATAGAAACTCTCTGTCAATCAAATCAGGCTCCTTCACAGACTAGCCCAAGGGTAGAGTACCTGCGCACTTTCACAACAATGTTACATTGTTCACTACATATGGCATATCTACCACAGAGCAGCAGAGGATTCAATAAGGAGGCCATACGGTAAGATGAACCTCTTTATTGAGGAGCAATGCCTAAGATTTTGTATTGCCGAGCGGAGCTTTCATGTGTTCCTTGAACATGGTTATGATGAGGTGAAACGTTTCCAATAACTGTATTTTGCCTTTAGCTGGGATTAAAGTGAATCTTTGCCCAATGAAGGAATCTTGGATTACAAATCCATTCCCTGCCAAAGGGGTGTTTAACTCATCTTTGTTATTTCTGAATCTCCTGGCATAACTCCTGTTTTAATGATGAGTGATTTTATGTCTTCGGCACAAAAATGAGATTTTACTCAAAGCTGCAAAACTTTCTGAAATATTTTTGAAAATGAATTTTGGAGGGAGTTCATATTATCCTCATTCATTCATCTTCTATACCGCTTATTCCAAAGTGGGTCACAGGGGAGCTTGTGCCTGTCTCCAGCAGTCTATGGGCAAGAGGCAGGGTACACCCTGGACAGGTTGCCAGTCCCTCGCAGGGTGACACAGAGACATACAGGACAAACAACTATGCACACACCCATTCACGCCTAAGAGCAATTTAGAGAGAGCAATTTAACAGTCATGTTTTTGGACTGCAGGAGGAAGCCGGAGTACCCAGAGAGTACCCACGCATGCACGTGGAGAACATGCAAACTCCATGCAGAAAGACCCGAACTGAGGACCTTCTTGCTGCAAGGCAGCAATGCTACCAACTGCATGTGTATTGCAGTGACCCACATATGGAGGCTGTAAGTTCTCAACAAAGCCATCCAAGATTTGATTCCAAACCTTGAGACCTTTGCTGCATGTCTAACCCACTTTTCTCTCTGCTTGTTTCCTGTATGAATACTCAAAGGTCAATACTCTCAAGTTCCTTAAAAAAGATATCCAATAAACAGGATATAAATTATGAAGGATGCTGAATGTAATAATCACAATTGAATAAGGGGAAATGACAGTCAAGCTAATTTTCCTCCTTCAGATAGGACCCCTTACAGAACTACATCAGCATGTATGATTGTTGAAAATATTTTTTTGACCAAAGTTTGCTTTAAGCAAGTTTTTAAAAAGGCAAGCTCCCTGACTGTGTTGTGAGTTGTAGGATACACAAGGGTTTACAGTTTCCTCTTTTCCATTCACTATTCCAGCACCGCATGGTTCCACTCCGCTCTACCTCACTCTACTTGGCACGAAACCTGTCATTCTCTTTGCTACCTCGCCGAGCCCCTTCTCATGTCACTTACGTATGACTAACCACGCTCATGGCCGATCAGTGAATAGCAGTCTGTTCACGTCACACTTTCGCCCTGCTGAGCCCCTGCTGACAGGCAGGTACCAAGAAAGACAGTGCGGGGTCGGAAAAGCAATTAATATAAATGGTTGCAAAACAGGCTGAGTGGAGTAGAGCTGGGCAAAGTAAAGCCCATGAAAAAGGGGCTATAGAGCAAGATAGAGAACGAACATCTATAGAACATACATTGGATATGTGGTAGATAATTGTAGATTAAAATCCATTTTTTTCTTACACTGTAGCCCACTTTTAGGCCAAAAGAAAAAGTTATTTTAACATACATTTTAAGGTTTTTACCTTTAAAATTAAAGTTAGTCCAAATTTCACTCATTTTAAAAATTGTTGGAACCTAAATTAATTCAGTGAAGTGTCCGTAAGCTGTTAAAATTAAAACATTTCTGCTCAGACAGACTGATTTAAATCTACCTAAATATAATGTATACACATTTTTGTGGCCAATGCACGTTGGCATGTTTGAGGGGCATTAAAAAATATGGCCATATTATTTTCTATCAAACAAACAGTACCAGCAGCATTTCACACAAATCACAACAATTAGCCTTCTTATTCGAGGCATCAACTCTTCAGACCCATCTCTGACTTTCAGTAATCTATTCTGTCTTGGCGCACTTCAAGACAACTATCTGATGTGTGTAAACACAAAAAAAGATTAATACCTTGTTTTGGTTAAATTTATGTTAACAGTTGACTTTCATAACTTTTTTAAGTTAATTAAAAAATGGTTGAAATTTAAATGGTAAATGGCCTGCACTTGTAGCGAGCCTGCCATACAATCAGCGCCACTGGGCCCTCTGACCACCTTTAATTTTACAGGTGAAACTTTAATAGTTTGTTTTATCAGCACTTTTATCAGCAGCGCAGAATTGTCTGATGATTCCATTTATCCTGTTAGGAGAAAAATCAAGGGATGAGACATTATTACGACCAATCGAAAGGTGGCCCAAGGTTTAGATGATGCAGGTAAACAGAAACTTAAAGGTCATTCTCTTAAGAAAGAGAATGAGATGTTTTCATTGGTTCACAGGTTGATTCCTCAGAGGCCTAATAAAAGGTGCTAAATTAGCTCCTTCTCATTACTATACTACGAGCACTGACTTTGGCCTAATGTCGTGACCAGTTAAAATTGCGTGAGGGCTTGTACTAACTCATTATTCTGAATTAAAGTATGTCTCCATGTAACCCAAAACTAGATGTCTACACTTCCACACAGGCTTCAACACTCACAAGTAAAAGCCAGTAAGCAAAGGGGGATACCTATAAGTATGCATGGACATGAAGGCTTCATGCTGTACTGAAACACACACACACACACACACACACACACACACACACATACCTAGTGTTTTATATCCTAATAGGGACCTTCCATCGACTTCCATTTATTACCGTAGCCTAACCCTAAAACTTAACCTAAACCTAACCCTTATCAATATATACCCTAATCCTACCTAAACTCAATTTATACCTTAGTCCTAAACATATATATATGCATTAATCAGCTTGTGATTGCATATGAACACCCCCAACACACACACTTTCCCAGTCACTTTGCTATCTCCCAGTCACACTCAGTCACACAGTGTTGGTATAGTGTCTGGTCCTGACAGCTGAGTTTTAATTGGCCAGGATGGTGCAGCACGGGCCGCTGTCATGTGGCTGGCAGTTTGAGGGGTTGTGGGACAGGCCCCACAGTGGGGGCTGTCAAACGGCCCACGGTCTCCACGGGAACCCCCCACCGTGGGTGTCCCGCCTCATTTAGGAGTGTGCAGACAAAGCGCCAATTAAGAAGAGCTTTAAACAATCAAACAGAGTTCCTCAGGGCCCGAAGACACTCCACAGGGTACTGAGAAAGGACAGACAGACAAAGATCCGCACACATATTTTCATGGATGATGGTACACATGCAGGGAGGCAAAGATAGAAAGGTAAAAATAGACTGATGAGGACCTGATCTGAAGACATAATTAAAGCTTTGTCACAGCGTAGCTGGGAAGAATTTCTGCACAGATATTCTTACTAAACTTAACCTAAAATTAAATGTGACTGATGAGGGCACAAAGGAAAAAAACAATTAACACTAAATGTTATCATGGAACTGAATGTTCTGCATGTAACCCAATACTTGACTCTTTTTAATGTTTAGCAGAAATTTCTGCTGATATAAAAAGATTACACAGCTGATATTGTGAAATAAATCAAGAAGAAAACTTGCTAAAGGCTCTAAAACAACAACCTCTTGCATCTGGCTGTGTTTGCCCGCCTCTAGTCCCATGGAAGGAAGCATCACTGACTGATGCTACCAACCAAACTGATGAACCTTGCATTTTTAAGAGCAAAACAGTGCTTTAATGTATATCTCTGTCACTCCCCTCCTTTTGCCCCATCTTCCACTGTGAGCTTCCATATGCCACTTCCATATGGCCCTGCACCCTCTCCTGACAAGCCCATGGCTAAGGCCCATCCATCATTCGAGGGAGTGCACTCACTTGTTATCAGCTCAGCCTGGCGCTGGGGAGTGGGGAAGGAAGCTGAGGATAACAGAATTCAGGCAATCCACATGGATTTTTATTGTTTTGTCACAGATGCATCATTTGGTTGTAAACACACACACGCACACATGCACACACACACGCACGCACACTACTCTGGTAATTTTTTTAAATGATAGATTTCCCAATATGAGAATGAAGATGGAGATGTGGCTCTGAAGCTGCTGCCCACTCAAGCCACAGTGTTGAGGGAGAATGGGAACATAATCCAAGTTGTCCTGGAGGGGGAGATACAGGCATGCAGACAAACTGGTGCAAAAAACACATCACACTATGTTTAGGGAAAAAAGTAACAGAGAAATCTCTACAGCTTGCTACAATAAAGGATATTATTATCATTGTTATTATTATTATATTAATTAAATATCATTATATAAGTATTGTTAGGAATTAATTAGTATCCATAAAATAGTATTTATTATTAAATAAATATAGTAAAACTACTAGTACTACTCATCATCATCATCATAATAATAACAACAATAACGATATCAGCAGAAATATTGTAATTATTTTTATTTTACAAAAGCTATTGGGGTATGTTTACACAGTGCGCTCCATAAGACAAACTGGAAGGTAAATCAACTTTAGCATCCAGAATTGCAACTGAAACAGGGAAATCTGGACAAAATACATCATCCCTCTCGTACAGTAGAAAAAATAAACACTGTCCTTATGACCAGATGCTGCCCTAATTCATGATGTTTATCAAATCTCACATAAACACAGAGCACAGACAGTTTACATTTCTATTAGAGAGCATGTTCTGTGCTCTCTCAGTATTAAAAGAAAAATATATCTTCAAGTATGCAAGGGTCGAAACAGAGGACAACACTTGTGTATTATATTTCATTTATAAAAACATTACTGTAAAGCCCATAACACCATCTGCAAGAGTTGGACAGTTTTACAAAGCACATTCTATATCGTTTACATGCTTGATCCGTATTTCCTTAAATAAAACCAGCAGGGCCATCAGTCTGCTTGGTGCATACAGTGGAAGAAAGTGGGATCGATTCAGAAGGAAGGTAAACAAAACATACCTATAGCATGGTATCTATTAAAGGCCACATCCAAACACTGTTAGAGATCATTTACCAAAGAGCAGCTCCAACGTATTATAGTGCATTGGAAGAAAAGAAAATGTCGTGTTTGGAGCAACACTTTGTAATCGGAGGAAAAAACTGTGAAGAATGCATCCACCTTGATACTCAAGGGAAAGGGTGAGGAAGACCATGCGTCTTCCTCACCAAGATAAGAACGATGACAAGGGCGAAGTGGAAGTGGAGGCATTGTAGCCATTTTGTGGTATCAGTGGTGCCAGATATTCTATCTGGAGGGCCATGTTGCCTCCATGTGCTTGTATAGCTTGCATATTGGTCACACTAGCAGTTGACAGACCAGGGCATCAGTAATTTTAAACCCCATTAACAATCACCATATTTATTTATGAAGCCAGAGCTGGCTTGGTACGCATTGCTGCCCACAGAATGAGCCCTGTCTGAGGTTTCCTTGGGGAAGTGGGGGGGTTACTTACCTCCTTTTAGACACTGTTATAGCATGAATTATTGAGTGTAAGAAAAAGAGGCAACTTAATTGTAATATGTGGCCTTGTTATTGGCTCACACCTTCTTAGCTTTAATCAGCACAATGGGGACAGAGGTTGGTTGGTGAAATGGACACAGGTCTGCGGATGTGACATGTTGTCAATATTCATGAACAAATTGTTCTGGATAGTGGCAAATTTAAGAGGATGTGAGCCCATGGACTAGAGCCTATTGCTGCTTTGCCCACACATTTTTTTTGATTTTGCTATGTACGTAAATTACAATAGATTGATAGTTAGGTACGCAGGAACTTCAAGTTCTATAGGCTTGTCCACAGAAATTATCTCTGTATTTTTCATAGTTAAAAGGTGTGAAACCTGGCATCATTTTTAGAAATGTTGTTTACATGTATCCATATAAAAAATAACAATGAAAGAAATGCAAATGTTATAGTAATTATGCCAAGCTTGTATGTGGCGAGGTAAGGCAGTCACTAAAATATACCAAAAACAATAACAGAGGCATAGAGCATGCACTTAAGGTTTTATGTCTGTTTGATTAGGGTCATGGGCTGGGTTAAAATTGGGGGCTCTGACACATTTTTTTAAATAAACTTAGCACAACACATAAGATGTCTGTATAGTGATTTATTTTTTTGTTGTAAGAATGCTTCTAGGCAATGAATCTTGCACAGTTGGAAAACCTGTTAATTTCCCCTTATATGGGGCCACATTTGTAATGAAAATGCATGTATGTGCTGCACAGCACAGATGAAGATGTGTGTTGTGCCTGTGAAAAACTTACCGAATCCTGTCTGTCAATGCCAAAAAGTTTTTGATGGGGGCAGTGTGATGGTGTGGGTCCCTCACCAGAAAAACAAGTCTTGTTATCTCTGGAAGCAATCTCAAATCAGAGAGATTTTTAGATGAGATTCTGCAACTAGTGCCAATCCCATAACTCTACTCTTGGGCGCTGAAGTCCATCTTCCAAGATGTCAATGATCATCCACAACAGAATTGTTTTATTTTTTCAGAGACTACCACCAGCAGTGGCGAGGAAAGAGTGGCAGTCCTGACCTCGACCCCATTGAACATTTGTTGGTTTTGTTTTTAAATTATATATCTTGCTTCCTTGTACTTGTACTTCTAATATAATAAACTACACTCAACAAGAGTCAATAGCAAAATGACCGGACACTGGCAGGGAGGATTTGATTTTTTTATGGCTGTAACCCACATACTCAACTTTGCTGCTCAACCCACAAATGTAGTTTCCTCAAGTGTGCACTATTTCGAGGAAAATACAGTTTACAATGTTAAAATGATTTATTGCCAAGAACCCTCATTACAGCAAAGAAACAATCCAGCAAAAAAGCATTTCAATTCTTTTTTGTTATGTTTATCTTTAAACAATGCGAAGCTCCGCTTCTAAACCAACCCTTGGCACAAGCACATCAGACGTTAACAGCTGCAAGCTTTAAGTTCATGTTTTCCCTGTTGTTTAAATACATATTGTTCTCTACCCAACAATCCAACAAATGAAAACACCTCATAGTGACATGTGCTTAAAAACTTTATTTAGAAATTCAATATTTGCAAAATATCCATTAATTAAAAAAATATTTAGATATTTTGGAGCCCCATTAACATCCTGCCCTAGTAAGCCCTGGCTTTAGTCCGGCCAATTTGATACAAAGTTGTTTTCTTTACATTTTTTGCCCATATTAATAAATTTAGCAATGAAATTTTAGATCTCTTTAGATCTTTCTCTGTCAGCCAGAGAATGGTTCAAATCCAAAGTACTTTGACTTTAAACAACTTTGCTCCACTTTTTTAATCAGACCAATCAAAAACCCACAGCGCAGCTGGATGCTCATCCTCCCATGCCACTGAGGCCGAAAAACTTTCCCCCGATCAAACACTGTGTCTGATCCTGCCCATGTGTCTCCAAACAACAAGTGCAGCCAATATGGTCACCTCTCTTCCTCTCCCTGGGTGGGAATCTCCACCATTGCCCCCCGGCGACTTCAAAAGACCCCAGCATGATGCGCACAACTGACAGACAGGCGAGGAGGCTGCTCGATGGAAACAAAAACTCAAGCGTTTTTACCATCAAAGAGCACAAAGCATTGTTGTGGTCAGCCCTGTGTCACGTGTCATGTTGGATGACGTGGCGGGGGCTATGTTGGTTGTTTTGATGTGCAGTGGGAAATTTTTTTTACAGGGTTGCGGAGACTTGGACATGTGTTTAATAACACTGCTTAGACGCTATCTATCTAAGTCAAGTGTCAAAACAGACCATTGGGTGATAGCGTATCTGAGGGGTTTCTCTTAAAAAAATCATCTGGCTTTACTTCATAATACACACATACTCTGTTCAAATATTTGCTACACATGTATATATTTAAATCTTTGAATTCAAACTTTAAAAACAGGATTTAGAATGTTTCCTGCAATGGCTCTCCAGGCTGTCATTCAAAGATTTTGTATTGTAAGCACTTTTCTCTTGCCCTCTTCTACTTTTCTTTCTCATTTTCCGCGTGCCACTGGCGACCATCACAGGAAAACATTTCTGTTTATGTTTTCTCTCATGAAACCGCCTCTTCTCCCTTTTGCCCCGTTGTCCTCAAAAGATGTGTCATCTTCTTACATGATAGATGTGGACCTGCAGGAAAGCCCTCCCTGTCCAGCGATTTGTTCAGCTATCAAAGTCTAGGGAGAGTTATTGGGGGGCTCATATAGGGGAAAGGGAGGAGGAGGACCTTGGGAAGTCCCCTTGGCGGAGAACTCAAAGGGGAAAATATGAAGAGGGCCTGGGTTCATACTTCCTTCAGTCATGTCAGCTGTGAAGATGTGTTTGTACATATAGAAAAGAAGCCCTGAGAGTGAGAAGGAGAGCTGAGGTCTGAATAATTTCAACCTGGCCCTCGCAGCAAAGATATTTCTACATAGCAGGTGGTCTGGCTCAGCAGCCATCTGGAGGCCTCGATGGCAAGATAAGCTTTGCTATTTACAAACCCCAAACTTTGTTTAGACAAACCCTCTAAAAGCTATGTGATGGCCAAAAGAAACACAAGCGCGCTGTTGTTTTTAACCACTGAGAACCAAAGGGGAAAAAAGAATGTCATGCTGAATTTCAATAAAGTCAATAAACAGAGCATTAGAATGAAATTGTACTGTTGCTTTGCAGATGTTTTGAATACCAGAATGTATAGATCATGAAGCTTGAAAGTCAAACATTCATCGAAAATGCTATTGGAAATGCATGATACAGTTTTGTGGCAAAAAAGAAGTTAGCCCAGGAAATAAAAAAAGAGGGGTTATTAGGGATGCATCAATAAGGCATTTTTCTCACCAATATGGTCAATTTCCCTCTTCACAAATTTGTAACAAACTTTTTGTACTCATGTTCTTAAACTGATGCGTATCTGGGCTTTGTTTTCTTTGTAGTTCAGTATTTCTGAAGCATTGATGAATACCGGATTTGGTAGTTGCATTTAATTTAACATTATTTTCTGAAAACTTTATATTGCACCCTCTTTCTATTTAGTCTGCTACTGATCCCTGTTCAGGCAACCAGATTTATGAAAAATGACCTAATGTAAGTCTAAGAGTCCCTCTGCAGGTGGATTTTATTTATTCTTAGAGTATAAAATATAATAAAAATTAGGAAAATGCTGCAAATCCTTGGTTGTCAAAGTGGGTACACAACGTCTTGCGGTAGATGGCAACACTTCGCACCCAACTTTTTGGGAACAATAATGGTGATGACCAAAAGTAAAAAAGTATGGGCAACAATTCACCCACCCCTCGCTCTCACAATACTGATCTAGGTCAGTTAGGAATATCCACTTGCTTATCATTGTCCTGAATCAATACCATGTATGGAAAAGAACACATTACATTTCATCATTATTAGTTTTTCTACATTAGTATTGTGTTGCACATACCTGACTGAGTTCCGGTTAACCATCCATACAGAAAACTAAAATAAAAAGTGCTGCTTCATAAAATTAGCACTTTGCTTTGAACGTCATAAAAGGGATGACTTGTGTTTCAATTGCTCTCTGCAGTCCTCCAGTTACAGCTGGGGATATCTAAGCACCGCGCAGAGCAGGTCACATGACAACAGCACTCTGGGAGCTGAAGCAGCCAATACAGTCTTAGGCCCTGTTTACACAACAGTTTTCTGGTGAAGATAGGAATGTTTTGTTGCGTTTCCACTGTTCCTCTACTTGACAACAGCGCACGTTTTCTCTTAAAATGGCACAATTTGGGATCGGCCATTGTAACGGTTTAAAAAGTCCCAGTCTCCGTTGTCGTACAGATGGGAAAAATGGAATCTTTCTTATGGGGAAGCCCTGGCTCATGCACAGTATGACTGAAATCAGTAGAAATGAGTGCATACGCGCACTACATAATGGCTGCCAAACAGTTTAAAACCCATGGAGGATGAATTAACAGAGTACTTATTGCTGACTCCTTTGAATATAACAACGGTTCTAAAACAAAGTGCTAATTTTTCTGTAAGCATGAAGTGTTTGCGCATGTTGTTCGGTGTCAAAGAACATATCCCCTACTAGTGGCGTTGCGGGGAAATTACACCATTGTCACGTCTACTGTTGTCTGAACAGAGATTGTCATTAAAATGTTGTCGTTTAGACATGTCAACACAAACAAAAAATTAATCCCGTTTTCAATGCCGTGTAAACCGTTTTACATTCAAGGACATTCTTAAGAGTTGTTCGAGAAAATCTAAATTCATTAGCTCAACAAAATTGTTTGCACGGTCTACAATACAGTCTCACAAACTATAGATATTAAACTAAAACTTGATTTTTAAAAATTGGTTATACAAAAAGCAGCCATGTGTCTCCCTTGAGGTATAACTGAAACATTCAGGTAGAAGGCCAACAGAAGTCATTGGAAGTTGGAACTCAGATGCCATCATTTAAAAGCATTAACTGGGACCTTGAGTTGATATCTGAAATAGATGGGGAGATCTTTTTCATGTGTGGCTGTTATGTAGTTTGAGATAATTTTAACCTGCAGACTGATAGAGCTCTACATCTGCATTAAAGAAATCTAAGAATTTTGGTCTGACTGGTGCCAACCGCTGCCGAGCTGGATGCTCACCAAGCCATGCCTAAGCCCACTGAAATAAATGAAATTTTAAAACTTTTACACCATCAATTGAAGTTTCAAATTAGTTGGTAGTGACAGTTCTGAGTGTTTTGATACAAACAAGGTCATTGTTATTGCCGACACGCAGGAGTTCAACATTCTTTGTACTAACTTTGAATATCTATCCCCCATGCAGCTCTCTTCTCTTTTCCAGTGATTGGGATGTAATGCAGGCCGACTGCATTAAGCCATTCCCACTAAGTGAAATATGTGTCCTGTCAGTGCTGCTCATTCATTATTAATCTGTTTGCTCACATATGAAACAAACCTGAAAAAAAGAAAAGCTGTTTATAGGCCTTTATGTCGGAGGAGCAGTCGCTGACGTCATGAAGAAATTGTGCTTGCATGCTGATTTTGTTCTAAACATTCGTAATGCAATCTTGCTTAGATGGCTCCAATCACATCAAATAGGATGTTGTGTGATTGGAAGGGAAAACTAATCAAAGACTGCTACCCATTTATTTAGGTAATGTAGGAAAGCACTGTTAGCCCAAGTTCAAAGTACATGTCATACATTTTTTCCCCTGTCCTTTAAGTAACTATGAAGATAAAGTCGATGTGATACTGTCATAACTGAGCATACTTGCTGTGGATGATTTCCAGATGTTCCTTATACACTAATGCATTTGCTACAGCAATAAAAATACTTTTGATTACATTTTTCCCCCTCAAAGAATAGCTAGAGCTCTCATTGCAGCTGGAACAAAAGCAGATGAAAAGGCAAAGGAAGATCAGAGGGATATGATGAGAGGCTGGAATTCAAGGAAAAAAGCATTTGATAGAATTTTACTGCGGCTTGAGAGAAGAGATGGAGTGCAGCTTTCAGTTTGCAAGCAACCCAGAATTTATCGCCTTGTTGCAGGAGCAAGCAAGGAAATTAAGTGATAAGAAAATCAATTGAATCCTCCTGGATTCTTTGCAAATGTTTAAAATTCCCAGCCAATGTGCAGAGAATGCAGACAGGCAAGGGAACACGAGAGAAGTAAAGGGTTCCAGGAGAGGACATGGCTGGGAGTGGGGTGGGGGTCGATAGGCGTGGAGGAGAGGGTCATCAATCACATCTGGGTGACACACAATGAAATCTGACCGCAGCCCAACATGTTTTAATGCGGCATCCATTAGAGCCCTCAAATAAATTGCAATTTGGAAAACAGAACACAATACCGGCCAAGTTTTTCTCATCCATCTTGCAGTGTGTCATGTAATGTAATTGCGTTGTTAATTTATCCAAGAATTTCCTTGGTACACCATTTCATCCACATTGGTTAATTTCCCTGTAGAGTATATTTTCCCTTTCCCTCAGTCAGCCCTCCCCTCCTCTAGCTGTGCAGCCAGCAGGGGCAGAGTAATGTTTCTGCTTAGCGTGGCATTAGTCGAAGGGCTAATCAAAGCACTGAAGTCCATGACACTTTATCAATGTTTGGCTGCGTGCCGACCAGCCTTGCTGTAGTGCAGATCCAATCAAGCCTCCGCTGGCTGTCATTACGTCTCGGTGACAGCAGGATCACTCAAAAGTGCCTGTGGAGTACATCGATAGTATTGACAGAGTTTGGGGGCATTTAAAGCTGGACAGCAGCAGCACCCAATCGCAGAGCAGAGAGCTGACACTTCCTGTGTTCGGACTGTGGCTTTAAAGCGTGCCGGGGAGAAGACAAGAGTTGGAAAGATGTATGAACATGTCTGGGATAGATGTAAAAATCAATGCTCTGCTTAAAATAAAAAGGAGGAATAAAGTGATGCACTGTGAGCGGTTTAGGGTTTTTTTCACGCAAAACTCACATTTTAGCTTATAGTTAAATAGTTCTTCCTAATATTTTAAATTATAACAACAAATTAAGCCAACAGAGTGGTCTAGTAGTAATAGACTCAGGAAGTAATATGATTTTAAAACAAACTTCCAAAGTGGCGAGAACATGTTAGTAGAAAAGCTGAGGTGATCAGCGGTCAATGGCAGTAGAAACCTCCAAAGGAATGGCGGGCAAACTCTTTCTCACGTTACATAGCAAATATCACCTCAATGATCAACACATTTTCCACCATCTTGACAGATATGTAAAAATAGCAGAACTTGTACTTTTTAGGTTGTTGTGTCATACCACAAAAAATACAAACATTTGTATCCATTGGCATAGCTTGATTGGTTGTAGAATGTGGTTTTATTTAATTATGTTTTTTTTCTTCTGAGAAGTTCAAATTCCCAAGTTTTAAGTTGGAAAACTTACCAAGAAGTTCCTTAAAAGCAAGAACTCAGAACTGGAAAGTCTGAGGTTTCTCACCGGCTGTAGTCTCTAAATCTTATATTACCTAATACCTTTGCGTATTTGTAAGATTTGTGACTGATGCAGTAGAAACAGGTTATTTGTATTTTTATTAGCAGTTAGCCTTAAAAATCAACAAGTTGATCAGCAAATCCCCTTGGTTGTTCCAAGTTGGACTGAATGTTATTCCCAGAACTGGCTTGCAAATAAATAACATACAAAAAATGTCTTCTGAGTATCACTAAAGCCAGCTCAAGTACCACAGTTTGAGAACCATAGATCTGTTTAAATTGTGAGTACATTTTAAAATCCTTTACTGCCCACAAGACATTATATCCCTTCATAGAAACCTCTGTACTGTTTTAAGGAAAACGACAGGTATCTAACACAGGTATTTGCACGAGAACTCTAATCCTTTTAATTTCTCCCCCCCATCACTCGACTTGAGAGCTGGAGGAAATGGGAGCTCAGAGCTGAGGCTAGAAGTGGCCCTACGGGGGGAAATGGACGACATATTTTTGTCTCTCTCTTGGCGCAGTCGTCAATGCATCTTCTCCCCCCATCAACCACATGAGGCTCAAAAGACAGTGAATAAGATAGAAATGATCAAAGGATGACAGAAGAGCGAGAGGAGGAGAATCGACCAAAACAAAGACTCATTCTAAAGTTCCCCTGTGCAGGGTTCCTTGGCGTCTGACAGAGAGGGAGAGACATGAACTCCACCCTCCAGGCAGTGCTCATTTCTATCAGTGGACACATCACAGACAACAAATGAGGCCCTGTTATATGATTCACCTGAATGCTGCAGAAACAGTGCCTCGGAAAGGTATTTGTGCTGCTTGAACTTTTCACATCTTCTTACATTTAAACCAAAAATAATCAATTTCAATTGATTTGGAATTTAAATGATTAACCACACAAAGTGGTGCATGGTTATAAAGTGGAAGAAAATTGGTGGTTTTCAAATTTTTTACCAAGAAAAATCTGAATAAAGAGGCATGCATTTATATTCAGCTTCTTTTACTCCGATACCCCGTTTATTTGTATAGCTCATTTCAGCAACAGGGCAATTCACTGTGCTTTACATAATCAAAACATAAGATAAGAAAAACATATAAAAGTGCATTGCAGTGGCAAAATAAAGGAGTGTAAAGAAAAGTTGCACTACAGACTGAAATTAATGTTTCAGTTGATAGTATAAAAGGAACAGTCAAAGCACTAACAATGTTAAATTTGGTTCAAGCAAGGTCTGATGTCAGACTACAGACATTAGAAATCTGACATGGACAAAAACTGAATAAATACAAATAAAAAAAATAAACAAAAACAAACAAACTGAAACTGGTTTACAGTCTTACATAAGTATATTGATGAAAAAGAAAACTATATAGAGTAATTTCTGCATATAAATTTGAATGACTAATTATTGACATAACTGTCTAATGACAGTGGTGATTGAAGCTTCACCAAATTTAGCTTTTGTTATTTATTTATTTGTATAGTTTTTATTTTATTTTATTAATGTTTTTATCTGTCATTTAATAAGAATACCCCCGGCATATAGACAAAAATGGCTTTTCTCCTACCATCAAGAACTCAAACAGATAGCAAGTTGTGAATCCATAAATAAATTAAGCAGAAGGTAGGGAACGACAAAAGGTAGAATAAAAGTACATGAATTATCTACAAAGGACACAAATATAACCCATCTGAATGTGACTTTAAATTGCAAACCTAAATGATAATATCACTGTTAATTGTTCTATATTTTGGAAAAGAGGAAGCTTTTATTTTCAGATTGATAAAAGGACATTTCATTCTGAAATGATGTTGATTGGAATCATATCCTTTGAACGGAAAACCCAAAAATAAAACATGTGCTTTTGTAAATTTATCCTGTATGTAGTAGGATTTATCTGATAAAAAACTCAAACTCTTGTTGAGATTCCTAAATTTGTATCAAACAGAATGATTTTTGTCCCAATTTGGATTTAAGTTAAAACGTTATTGCATAACTGGCACATTCTGCTAGACTGTCCTCTCGGTTTCCTACAAATCTATCGTTAGAACCTGAGTGATTTACACAGAGAAAGCCTCACCATTTCCACTAAAATCACCAAAATAAAGACGAACTCTTTCATGCACATCCAAGACACAGCAGCATCTCAACCTCACAGACCTCAAAGCCAGGGCTGCAGAAGACATATTTATTTTCATGGTTTTGAGAGGTATAATTTAATGCTATTATGTGGATTTGGCTTCGCTGCACATCTACATCAGAGAGGAGGGTTATAGTTCGGAAATCAGCAAAGAAAAAAACTCAAAACAGACATCATCTTTCCCGAAAGATCTAAAGTCTCCCATGGCTTTCTTTTTTGGTGATAATTTTTCCAGTTTCTTTTTTTTCATTTAATAAAATTATTCCAGGGTTAGACGGCACTTAGAATTTTATGAAAAACAGAAGGTTAGGGCTTTGTGCGTTTGTAACATAACATGACATACAGATATATATATATATATATATATATATATATATATATATAATATATATATATAAAATTATATATATAATATATATATATTTCATTTAGTCCTTTTTTACCTGTCAGTGTCACAGGACCATTTGGTCTAAACCGAGTAAGAATCCATTTTCCTCATGCTAAAAGTTAGCAATGTGTCAAAAGCTTCAAAAAAAATAGTCAGTTGTACTCTTTTTTTTACTTCCTGTTTGAGGTAAAGTGGGCTTAATGTTTAATATGTCTGTGCAATTTTGGCCATATTACTACTGCTCAAAATCGTGTCATCAGTCATCATTTCTAAATAACAGTGACTGCTGCTTCTATCTGCATGGTACAATATTGGTTTGTCAACAAATCTTTGAGTAATAGTCTTTTTGTGAGACTTGGCTTCACATCCAAGCCCGTAAAATCCAGAATGGAAAAATGTGCCATATTCATCTGATTGCAGATCATTTATGGGCAGAGCTGAAAAGGTGTGTATGAGACCAAGGAAGCCAAACAAGTTGTGCAAGGGGGATCGGGCCAAAAACTCTAGAAACTATTGTGGGGAACTTGTGGAAGGATAACCAAACATTTGGCCAAAATTATATAGTTTTAAAAGGGAATTCCTCGAAATACTGAGTCCATCCATCTATGTAAACGTCTGAACTTAAAGAACGTTGAAAAAATAAATCTGTCAAACTCATTTTTCAGCATTTAGCAAAAAGAAATAATTTTGGTAATCCTTACCTACAACAGGAAATGTTTAGCCTGATTTAATATCGAAGAGTGAGAAAATTTTATTTTTATACATTTTATGCAAATTTCTGGTTTCAACTGTCTATTAACCCTCCAAAAAAGGAGCATCGTAGCACATGGAGCCAAAAAAACATCCTACAGTTGAGGATGTACGTCCTTGAGCACGAAAGGACGCTGTAAACATTCCTAAACCAAGAGTACATAGGTTGAACGAAAATATCTAACAATATGATCTAAGTACCGTTACAGTTAACTGCCTAAGTCCTTATTTACTACAGTGAGCATCACTTGTGAATCTCCTTCAATGTGTGCTCTTTCAACTTTTAGATATAACTTGTTCCATATTAAAACTGCTAAATGGCTCAAAAAACTCCTTTTTTTATTGGCATGAACACAAATATCAAGAGAACCTCTTTCTTCCTTAAACACAACTGTTGCCATAGCAGTCATCTGAAATCTCAGAGGTTAAGGTTTTTGCAGTGTAGCCTTCTTGTGTAATTTTGTTGGCCTCATTGTGAACCAGCCAGCTTTCACGACCCTTTAAATCTTTCTGTGGAATTCTACTGGCTGGTAAAATGGTTATGACCTCTTTATCTGTTTTATGGACTCTCTGGCCATCATAGATGGGTAAAAATCAATGGCATTTTTGACTGAAATCCATTGAATTTACTGGTGATAATATGACCATGCAGCAATAGAATAGAAAGGTGAAACAGCAAACCTCTAACTGAGCAATATGAACCTGGTAAATAATAATTAGGAAGACACTACATACTTTGAAATCTTTTGTTCTGAAAGTACAGTAAATGTAATTTATTGTGTTGCTATAGATGGATGGAGTATACTTCACCTCAGCACATTCCTGGTCAGTTTGATGTGAGAGCCATATTTCTTATCATTTCTATTTTGCTAAAACCTGTACTGTAATGTCAAATGATGCTCAGATTGAGCGTCCAGCTCCTCCCCGCTTCCTGCTCCTCCTTTCTGCCCATCTGTGTTACAGATCTACGCAGTGCTGCTCTGCCTCCCAGCCTGGGAGAATAAGAGGGGATTAATGAGACTGATTTATCTCTTTCTCGTGATACAAAGACCTTTGTTTTCTTCACCCTTTTGCTTAATGCATCATAGAGTGCATCAGAAGAGTGCTGCACAACAGAATCCTGCTACCTTACTGTTATTATTGATTCAATCAGGATCAAGTTTAAACAGTATGAGTAACTAATGGTAAAGATTCACTAGGAAAATTATCTACTTGACCTGTATGCTGGACAAATAATTGTGAAAAACAAATTATATGGTTTAAGACATCAAGTTAAAACCGTAGTTCTCTTATAAATGTTACATAAAATGGACAGTAGATAATTTTTTTCTAATTTATAAGTGAAACTCCACCAGTAAAAAGCAAAAAAAAAAAAAAGACTTTCCAATGACCCAGCAATCCATATCGGTGCAACCTATGATTACTGAGAAGGCATTCATGAACCAATCAGAGCAATGTAAAATAACCTGGAACTACATACCTAAATAAAAAATAAAATAATAATGTTCTTAGGAGAGTAGTTAAAAGAGGCTAAGGGTCTGTAATGACTTACATGGTGTTATTTGTTTTTGTGAGAGCTCTTTCCCACTTGGAAATTGTTTTTTATTTTATGCTGAACTGCCTCAAGGATGATGGAAACGAGTTACTACAGCTGCTCAGATAAAATTGCAAAAGCTTCATCTCGGAGAACAATTAATTGATGTAGATGGTGGATTTTAAGCGACAAAACAATAGAGTCCACCTGTGTTTAATTTAACCTCATTTCAAAATATTATAAATCTCATAAATTTTGTAAAGGCTTCATACAGTATTAGTGAACAGACCCCATCCTGAAGATTAAGGAACATAACAGAGAGGTTAGGGGTAAAAATGTCTGAAATATAAAGCCGGGGACACTAAAACAGTTTTCAATTTATCGCTTCTGAGAATTCTGTTGAGAAGCTTATGGTAACTCTGGGGGAGCTACAGAGATCCACAGTTCAGATGGGAGAGTCTGTTGACAAGACAACTGCTACAGTGTTTGCGGTATCCACCAATCAGGCCTTTATGGTAGAGTGGCCAGACAAAAGCCATTGTTGAAAGAATGCCGTAAAAAGTCTTCTTTACCAAAAGACATAAAGGGTATACAGCAAACATGTGGAGGATGGTGCTCGGATTTGATGCCACTTTTTGATCCACATTAAAAACAGTGTGGAGGAAATGCTTCAAATCAATTTGAAAACTCCATCCCAATGGTAAAACTTGGTGATGGCAGCATCATGCTGTGGAGAGGATTTTCTTCAGAAAGGACAGGGTTGGGGCAGAGCTTCACCTTCCAGCAGGACAATGACCATAACCATGCAGCCAGACCTATATTGGAATGGCTTAGATCAAAGCATCTTCATGTACAGTTACAAGTGAAACGCGTTACATGATTAATTACACAGAGACGGATGTGTTCAAACTCTTATTTCTGTTATTTATGATGATTTTTCACTAACAGCTAATGCAAAACACAAGATTTAAGATTAGAATATTACATCAGACTAATAAAAAAAAAACATTTGAATACAGAAATGTGTGCCCTTTGAAAAGTATTTTAACACCTGCAGGTTTTTCATTTTAATCCGACAAAGAGCCTCATTGGAGCTCATATTCTAATTTATTGAATGGCCCAGTCAAAGTCCAGACCTTAATCTAAATGTAAATCTGTGGAAAGCCTTTAAAATCGGTCTTCACAGAAACTCCCTAACCAATGACTGTGCATAAGATTAGGCCTATTTACAAAACTGCTAAACTCTAGATTTTCTAGACATACTCCATAAGACCTGCAGCTGTAATGGGTGATTCTACAAAGAACTGACTCAGGAAGTGCTGATTACAAATGTACAGCATACTTTTCACAATTTTATTTTGTAAAACATTTTGAATTGCATACGTCATTATACTTCTTCACAATTATAGACTACTCTGTGTTGGTATGTCATATAAATTCCCAACAACCCCATTAAAGTTTGTGGTATGAATATGACAAAGTGAATAGTTATGCAAGGTGCTGTATTTCTAAATTTATGCAGAATGTGAGAAAAGGCCATCTGCAAAAAAAAAAAAAAAATGTGTTAGGGGGCATTTTCATACCATTTGTTCAAATCGTCAGCTGCTAATAATAGTGCACAAAAACTGTAATTATAAAGGCATGAATAACAAGAATTATCCTGTGACTGAAAAGTATTGCTGCCACGGTGGTAGACCAAAGAAAAAACAAGCGGTGATCCCAGGGAACTGAGGGTGATCTGCTAACAGGTGAGGAACTAGCTTTCAGCACACCCCAGATTAAGTTTCTGGAAAAAAAGCCTGCAAAAGAGCACCAAGGCATTCATGATTGTTAATGTTTCAAGTTCAAAGTGAGAGGGTGTTTTTCTGTTGATAGCACATATTTACACTCAAAGGTCCTGTCCTAAAACGCTAAGTGGCACATCTTTTGGAAATGTAAAGCTGGAATGATTACTTCATATTTATTGTAGTTTTGGAGCTCTCAGTAAAGTAGTTGCTGGTATTAAGTCGTAACATCGTTAGCAGGACGTCAGCAGCTCAGTTCACAACTACAGAAAGTTTTCATGGACACAGTTTGAGACTTAATTAAATACATGAGATTTTTCACATATTTACCCTAAATTTGGCAAGCTGTCCTTCAATAAGGCACTGCAGGCTCACAGAGATTGATATTTTTGCCTCTCCTTCCTGAGCCCCAAAGGCCTATAGTTAAAAGAGCAAACTCCATACGCTGGAACATGCTCATACAGGTGAGGAGATGAGGAAATGCTCAACCAGCAGCTTCCAAAAATACAAATGAGTGATTGCTCCACTGGAAGACTTTCAGCCTCAGTGTCACAGTAAATGTGAGCGCCTGTCTTAACTTGAAGTGCCGCCCCGTTTGAGGAGGAATCTCTCGCTCCTCTTTGCACATGCACACCCATCAGCGGGTTAATTAGCTGTGAAAGCCGCTCACTTGAAACCTTAAATCACTCGTTCAGCGTTCGTGTCATGAGCCACCGGCTTAACCACGTCGACGGAGGTTCCGCCTTGTTTACCGAATGTGGGAGATGCCGGCGTGTATCATGGGGGTGGGGGCTGATTTAGGGGGAGAGGTGCTGCAGAAGGGGCATCGAATTTTACATCTGGTAAGTCTGAAACTATGTGTAGGAATAAAATAGTAGGGATTGCAGTAAATGTCCGCTCTGTCTCATATCTCCATGACGGCAGACTGATGTTCTTTGTGCCCCTGGAAACATAATCTGTTGATTCAACTGTTAACTGAATAAGAGCAGGTGGATTTCGTATGAAAGCTTTAGGTATTTTGGAGGTGAATCAATCTCACCCACTCCACCAACATCCTCCTAGAGCACTCAAACACCCAGGGTTTCTTTGTCTGACATAAATAGTATCTCTGAAGCCATTCTGTCTGCTGCAGGGCACAATGCCACCGAATTCCCAGCATTCCGAAGGAAATTTGGAACGGACTTCTCGGGTGATATCTGTTTGCCAAGCAGCCAGGGCCCAAGCTGTGATCTTTCGCACTCTTCAGATCCCCTATTATTCCTGCCTCCGTAGGGCGTCTGTGATATCCAAATATGTTTGCTCTGGAAGAGCTGCGCCATTCGCCAATCCTCCCTCATTAGTCAAAAGCAGCCGCGCCTGGGTTCAGATTCTCTTTCGTATGGCAACAAAAAACCACCAGAGAGGTTGCGTTCATGTCGACTCGATTCTCCTTTTAACAGGTTGGACTTCTCAGAGATGGGTTCATTTTGTTCTCACTGCAGGGGTATCGAGCGGTAATGGCACCCTGGGGAGGACTGGACTAATATGTAAGAGCTTTCAACAAGAGCGTATATCAGAGATGCAGATATAAATTCACTTATTTCATGAAAGAATCCATTTGTTTGGAAGGATGAAAACCAAACTGCTCTATTTAAATATCCTTTGGCTGTGGTGTATCTCGCTCTGCCTTTGCTTGTCTTTGCACTGAATATGACATCCGTAAATCACATCCCATGGAAATAATCTCATAAACTTTTTTTTACACTGCTCATCAGCATTCTTTGTTTAACATTTATATTTATTGATAAATGAAGATAGGTTTAAATAATTCAAAGCAAACATTAGCTGTGAGCAGGGAGATTAATAATTGATGGGGTGTGTGAAGGGCTGGGCCACTCTGGGAATACACAATATTAGCTTAATGCAGACTGTGTGAACAGGGGAAGTGTAATGGACCCGCTGCCTTTAACTGATAATGGTTATTGTGGCTTGAAAGTTGTTGCAAAAGGAGAAAAAAGGGGGTCTGTGTTGTACAGAGGAGGGACGGAGAGAGTGTGGTTGCAGATTTGACTCGTAGGAGCTGACAGTGCAAACTGTGGTTTTAATAGCAGGAGGTTTACACATTCTACCGGGAGGCCCTAATGGCTTGGCGTGTTCTTAGAGTAAAGGGAAAAAATGGTCTGGTGCTATTAAAATGAAACCTGAGATGGCCTTTGCTCTTGGTTAGGTGTTTTCTTTTTTCCCCTGGTCAAAATAGGTCTCCCCATCACTCATTCTGATCCCCTCCTGTCCATATCCTGTTCAGGATCTCTCTTAGGTTTGCTCACACACCCTCAGCAAACCAGGATGCTATGACCCTGTGTGCAGCAGGCAGGTCTATTTCACAAAGGCTGTGAGACCAGGTGATGTATGGGACAGTCTGAACCTAGGTAACATAAAATCCTCTGAGAATAACCTTGGTACTGCATTAAACATACATTGCCCAAAAGTAGCCATAACCCTTGAACCTTTGCAAATTTTGTCACCTTACAGGTTGCTAACTTATGTGTTTGGTTATGATTTTATCTGATAAATCAACACAAAGTGGAACATAATTTTAAATTGAAAGGAAAATGATACATAATTTGGTCAATACTTTGTAGAACCACATTTTGCTCCAATTACAGCTGAAAGCATCTTTTGGATGATAAATAGAAGGATTTAACAATAACAAAGGACAAAAACGTACAACCACACATAAGAAGGAGAACAGGACAAGGACCAAGGGCAGTGTAACAGGAGTATCCAGTAATGAACAATGAGAACCAGTGAGCTTGTATACTGAGGGAAGAGTGGAGAATGACTTTGAATGCAGGTGATTTAATCAGGTGATAATGTGCAGCCGAGGCAGGGAGACTAATTAACCAAGAGGGAGCTCAACTAAGTCTCAAAGATACCCCAAACCAAGGGGAAAGACTATTACTAAACTCAGAGATATAAATCCAGATGTACAAAGAACGAGTGCAAGAGTAAAATAAGAAACTAAAACAAAGGAATGAACAAAGATGGCAACACCTTAGATAACCTAAAGTAACAGGAAATGATGAAAACACACACAGAAATTAAAACCAAAACCCAAACACCCAAATTTGGCTCTAACTATATATGTAGTCGCTGTCATGCTGGAAGGTGAACCTCCACCCTGTTTACATCTTCTGGCGCTTTTAACAGATTTTCTTCTTGAATTTAGCTAAATTCATCTTATCATAAACTGCGATGATGTCCCTGACTCTGGTGAGGAAATGCCTCCTAACAGCATAATGCCACCACTATGTTTTGTTGTGGTGTGTTGAGAGTCATCTGCCATGTTAGTTTACCACCACATACAGAGTTTTGCATATAGGCCAGAAAGTACATTTTTGCCTACCGTCTTCCACATATTTAGTGTGACCCTTACATGGCTTTCTTTCAGCAATGAATTTGAATTTCAAATAAATGGATATTGTTTTATAACCTAACCCTGCTTCAAACCAAAAGACAAAGGCAAGCCACACTTTTCAATTTTTGTATTTGTAAAAAAATTTTAAAACCATGGATCTTTTATTGACCACTTTGTGTTGGGCTATCACATCATATCCAAATGAAACACACTGAAGTTTGTGGTTCTAAAGTTGCAAAGTGTGAAAAAATTCAAGTGGCATCAGTAATTATGTTGGGCATTAACATATACATGTAGACATGCTTTCAGACCCTTTAGAGGTGCACAATCCTCCACAAACAGCATAGTCATATTAGTAAGAGATCAAGAAGAAAGTAGGAATTTCAGATATTAACCATATGCCTATAGTGAAAGCAGCCCAGTGCCTGCAGGTCAGCCTGCAACAAAAGGGTCTCATTTTCTCTCCAAGGGATACTATTCTTGTTGTGCCAGGCTAGTGAAAAAAAGATGCAGAGGATAATGTTTATCAAAGGCAGAGGACCCCTTCATTCCATATTGCTATCACAGCAACATATTAGCATCTAAACAAAAGAAGTAGAATCCCCTGCAGCGCAGCAGTGTTTCATGTGGTCACTCGCTGCCTTTATTTATTTCTCAATCCAACACATTTTATGCTGACTGGTAAAATTCTGCGCAAATCTCAGCCCCCCCACCCCCACATGGAAAAGGGTTGAAAAAAACCCTATATTCTCGTGTCTTGAGCGTAAAAGTGTTGAAGTTGCTTCTTCTTCTCTCTTTCCTCTCCCAGCTCTCTCCATTCTTTTGTTTGACTTTATCACACAGATGACAGCTGCCATCACTCCTCAGCAGGTCTTAGATCTGCATTTCAAGGTTTGCAGGTTCAAGGGTTCACTGGCTTCTGCTTGGGCAGCTTGTCTGACATATACTCTATGATAGGTGTTTTTTCTTAAACAGTCAGTCCAGCATACATGCAATATACAAAACTGAACAGACAAAATATTTTGTAGTTAGTCATAATAACTGCAAATATGTATCATTTATCTTGTAGAAAATTTTGGAACTCTTGTTTTTTCTAAGAATATTATGTTGCAGTTTGAGACTGGCCAAGCACATGTTCGCAGCAGGCTCTCTTGCTCCAGGAAAAGTATGTTTGATTTTGGTTCCATATACTGTGTTGAGGGACATGTTTTGGTTTTCTTCATACTCATGCAGCTTCCATAAACTCATGTCCTGCTCCTGCTGAGGATGTTTTCATCTAAAGCCTATAGCTGAAGTGCTTGGATAATGGTAGCATTTTTACTCTCAGTTTTGATATGACTCTTGGATAATATGCCTTTTAGCATTTCTCAGTGCAGTTCCAGTAAGGACAACATTTAAAGAAAAGTTATCCTGCTGTGATAAAATGTAATTAATGTTACAGCTGTCTTCTCTCCCTCACACTGAAAGCTATCTGAGCACAGAGTGCATTGCAGGTCATATGTCACAGCTACTAAGGTGCAACAGCCAATATTGTCTCACCTTCACTGTGAAAAAAGGGTAAAAAAATCTCAGATTGTGAGGGAAACCCCAGATTTGCTAGATTGATAAATAATGTGCACAGCTTTTGATGCTGTTTTATAAGCTGTGCAGATAAAAATAGACCACAATTTAAAAAATATTTACAAAACATTGCTGAAGTGCACTTTGGCTAAAACTATTGGTTCGACTAATATAAAATCAAAGGCAGTACATCAATATCGGGAGTTTTTGAGGTACTTTAATTTAAAACTGCCTTGATCAAAATCCTTAATTTCAATGATTTTATAATGCTCAGGTCCTGTGGTTGTGAAAGAAGCCCACGTCTTCATCCCTCCCCCATC
Organism: Crenichthys baileyi; assembly: GCA_036173005.1. Lineage (NCBI taxonomy): Eukaryota > Metazoa > Chordata > Actinopteri > Cyprinodontiformes > Goodeidae > Crenichthys > Crenichthys baileyi. The sequence goes on from JAHHUM010000593.1 coordinate 186,423, forward strand.
GAGCCTTACAGCTGATCTAAGGTTTTTTTCTGAACTGCTGAATTTTGTTAATTAGTTTTGGCAAAGAAAAAATCATAGCTTAAATTAAAATTGGTTGTGGTTTTTGGAAGACCACATGTTCTAGTGTCTAGCTTGGAAGAGATATGGATTGAAGATGTTGAAAAAGGGAACTGAATAATATGTCAATTAAATAAATATCACTGCCATATCTCTGTGTTGATAGCTCTGGTTGGGCATTTAAATCAGCATGGGGACAAGCTACTTTTTTCACCAACAAAAAACTGATTCGTCAATAATCGGCTCAAGGTCATTTTCTAAATTATTAGGCCATATAGACTTGTGTGAAGTTTTTGCTTATAGATCATAATAGCCTAATTATACATCTATGCAAAGTTGAAACAGCAGTGAAAACTGGCACCGCTTTGTTTTAAAAGGAGAATCAGGTGCAGCAAAGAACCCCCTCATCAGGTTCCAGTCCTGACAGACAGACCTGTTTGCTTTTGACCCCAGCTGCTCTCCCCTGATGCTGTCACTGTCAAAATTGAATTGCCCTTTAAGATGAACATTTGACTGGTCAGCTGGTGACCTGCCATGCAGCTACTGTATGGCTGGAAAATATGCAAGGACCAAGCTCACAATTACCCTGATATAGCTTTGACAGCCCATTGAAAAGGATCAATAGTAACCTGTCAGGAATCAGCACCCGTTCTCCCTCATTTAGAGGTAAAGGTGAGTTTGATGAGTTGAAGCACATAGATGGCACAAGGGAGGTATTAGAATTGTTTTTTTTTTCTTGTGTCTTTCTGTTAATTCTGTTTTGGTGGCAAAACCAACGTTTCAAAGAAATATCACCAGTGTCATTAGACTGGCGTGTGACCTCTGGGCATGAGGAGGACTCTGCCTATGCAACCGGGCTAATTTAGACAATGCTCTGAGCAAGCCTTACCCCATAATTCACAAGCGTCTGAATTATGGGGTAAAGCTTGTTTGAACCCCTTTTCTCCCCATCAGACAACAGTAGGTCTACGCAACGTAGGCGCCTCAGCTCATGTGGATAGCTGGAGGCCAAGTCAGACATAGATAATAGACCAAAGGTACAAAGGCACACACATCCCAATAAATGCACGAGAGGGATGTGCAGGGTCGTTATGGTAGCCTGGGATGGCCCCAGCCCCATCACTTTCTCTGATGTGTGTGTAAAGGGGTGACATATCATTGTCCTCGTGCCCGGCCTAAAGCAAAGCTCCTTTGTTATTGTCTGTGAATTCATGAACCTTTCTTGTCTGCACCTCAAAACAGAGGACGAGGCAATTATACAAAAGAAAAAAAAAACATAGGGTCTTTAAAATACTTTTTTCTCAATTTTTTCCAGTTTCTTTTTCAAAGATGCACTAAAAAAACTCTGATGGATGTTTTGGTACATTTATTATTACTCAAAAGAGGATATTCCATTCAAAGCATTAAAACTAAAACAAATACTCTAAGGTGATTGTTAAACTAAATCCTCATGCAAACAAGCAAACATCAAAACCTTTTTTTGTTCCCTCAGCTATAAGTGTTAAAAAATATAAAAAAAACCTCTCAAAGCTAAAATTTTTGATCACTTTGGTGAGCCTTCAAACAAACTTTACTGCTGCCAAACTCTCAGAAACATTAACAGGGTTCCTCTTTTCCTCTGTGAGCGTGATGACGGGCCGCTCTCCCTCTTCACAGCCTTAATGGTGTCTGTGGAAGGCGAGCGGCATCGAGTTCCAGGCTGGCAGGGATGTGCTTGGAGCCGCACACTTGTCACAGTGCATGATATGAGAACTCGTCTGAACTACAGCCGTGAATAATTTCTTCAAGATCCAAAAGTCTCTCTCTCTCTCTCTCTCTCTATACTCCAATCTGTAACTGTAACCATTTCAACACTCGCAACAGAGAAAGCAAAGAGATGGAATACAGTAGTAGCCTCTCTTTGTTTAACCGCAGAAAGTTTGCAAAACTGCTTTAGAACTTGACATTAAAAGAAGAGCATATGTAAGTGACGATGCAGACGGGTTTGTCAAGGCGGTGGGCTGTGAAAGGAATTCTGGGAAAGGGTTAGCTTATCTAATTGTAAACCAGCACAAAAGTGTGTGGACACTCATCATCCACTTGTCAAAACATGGCTGCCTGTGATTTTGCTCTGTTGCAGATCTGTTTGCATCTAGACGGGCCTTTTATGATACCAGTTTGAGGGTACAATTGTAGCAATTACTCCCAGAAAGGTGCTGTGCAGCTGGGGAAACAACGGCATGAAAAGATTTATCCCAAGCACCCCTTACAATTATTGCATCATCGTTGGGCTTTATTTTTTTTTTCTTTGTGCGTCATCTCATAGATATTCACTTTTTCCACTGCGGTTTCAACTGCGAAAGCTGAAACTTTTCTTTTGTTTGCTCCTTTGCTTAGCCATATCAGTTAGTGTGGGTTATTTCATGAGAAGAAACAAACTTGTTGAAAGTCAATCAGCCCACATGAATGCTGAGAAAGAATCATAATTACAGTTTTCTTTTATTTAGGCTCTTGAATGAACATAGGTAAATCTAATAGCAAAGACAGGCTTAAAAACAATATGGCAGTGAGGCTGAGACACTGTTGACCTCCAACATAGGCATTGTGTTTGTTCTGAAAGCGATTGAGTAGTAATTGTTCAGTCACAGCACATGTGAGAATAGTTTCTATTGCTAGGTGTGCAATGATATGGTTAGAGCTGTACTCATAAGACTGGATCCATCAAGTTTAATGTGAATGCAAGGCATAAAGATAAAACCGACTGCTCTTAAATCTTCTGATTTGAAATTAATTTGTTTGAACTGAATTTGTTCTTTTTTGTTAGATTTTTTTGTTGTGCCTAAAATTTAGAGATTTAAATCAGAGGCTGGTCATTTTGCCTCTTTGCCATTTGGACTTTAGCAGTTATGGCTGTTTCACACCTGGCTATTTCAGGTACAAGAATCAACTGTCTTCCACAGATTCTCCCATATGTCTCTTTGTCTCAGTTTGTGGCGCTGGTCATTTCATCCCTTCAGCATTTTGTACCCAACTATTTTAGGTACCAAAACGGGGGATCCGATGTTTGGTATTAACCATGATTCAGTTGGTGGTACTAATAATTTTATTTTTTGCTATTTTGTACTTATTTGCTCTAATCTGCTGACGTTCTGTGGTGTATTGTTTATTTGTATTGTGTATAAAAGTACTTTGAGACATAATGGCAATGTGGGGTTACGAATTGACAAAGAAACGAACTGACTTCTTTCGAATACGCCTTTTGGACGCATTGTACCTGCTTCGACAACCGATGTTTTTAGGTAATTTTCAAAAATTTCCTCAAGGCCTACTGTAAGGAAACGTTGTTACATCTACCATCAGGAGGTTGGGATTTGTTGTTTGGCTTGTTCAAGAGTTATCATCTTTCATATTTTATAGGGTTCGACTTTTCCAAACATGGATCAGAGCCAAAATCAATTAAACTGGAGGACAAATTGGCGAAGAGGCAAATTGACCTAAGTTCATTCCACCTTAGGGATTTTTTGTACCCAGTTTGACAACCCAGTATTTTATGTAGTTTTCTATTATCTACTTATGTCCTCTTTAAGGATATCTAGTTATGCGGCTGTGGTAAATAAAATCTACTAGAAGAACTTTGCTCGTAGTTATTTTGGTCTTATCAAGGGTCATAACATCATGTTTCATATGAGTCCACTAGAGCAAGTAGGGGTCATGGGCTGGTATTAGATTCTCACAGTATGATAACCTTGAGTAAAATACAATGGTTTCATGGAATTACAGCATTAACACAAAAATTTAAAACTACATTTATACTGTGATCCAAGAGCTGTTATCAAAAGAAAAATGTTGCTGCTAAAAGGATATGTTGATTATTACAATAGTAATTTTTATATTTGATTATGTTTATATTATTGTTTTTTTTCATTTTGAAACACAGTGTGTTAACCGTCAGTGTTTGAAATGAGAGTCAGCTGTTTCTGTCAAGAAACTGATTGAATTTGAAGTCAGTGCCAGATGAAAAATGTAGGATGTCTTCAATATTTTTTTTTTAACTTTAAACGGATGTTTACACTGGTGGAAGACTGAAGGAAAACATGTCAGTCAGTCAGTCATTTTCTTAGTGGGTCGCGAGGAAGCTGGTGCCTATCTCCAGCAGTCTATGGGCGGGAGGCAGGCTACACCCTGGACAGGGAAAACATGTAATATCTAAATTTAAAACAAGTTTTATCATTAATGTGCTGTACTATAAATGTGCTCAGAATTGTATTCCTTTTTGCCTTTTTGCTATTTATAGAATAGCGCTAGGAGTCAAGCAAGCTGATCTTAGCTGGTTAACTAGATGAACTATTGCTCGGTTAGCTAGCCTGCGGTCTGCTGCTTAACAGATATGACATACAAGCCACTTGGCATGCCAACTGACTGTACTTCCAAAAAAGAAGTTGTTTCACTCTCTACTACCAAGAAAATTAAATGCTTTGTTTAGACGTTTGAAATTGAAGTAGGCTGGGATGAAATAGCACTGACTGGGTTTACTGGTATTAACAGATAAAATGGCAAAAAAGTTTTAATCCCTTGTGCATTACGTTTGAAATCAGTTTGGCTGGTACTTGCTTTTCAGCTAGATTAAACTACACAAGTTACTACTATCAAAACCCTGGCTTGCAGGCTTGACCATCTTGGCTATATAAAGAAAACAGACAGATGGAAATAAGCACCAGATTTAATAACATCATGAATCTTACAAATGCTCGAGGAAACATGAGAAAACCCTCCTGTTGCCAATGTTTGCTTCTCTTGCAACATCTCTAGCATCTTTTCCAAATGAAAACACCCTGCTCAATCAGTGTTCTTTTGGGTTCACTGGAACATCCTCGCTAACCAGGTGTCACCAGTTGAAGGAAGAGGCCAAAGTTGAAGGAAGGAAGAGGCCATTTTGTTTTCATCATGTATCCAAAACTGCTGATGGATGCACTTCCTGAGTCTTTGCATCCACACACATGCCAGAACAAATGGTGCGACCGTATGCTAATGCTTTTGCTCGTAGCCAAGCATTATGTGCTCAACAGAGCAAGAGATTAAAAACAACCTTAGATCACTTCTGATTTGAACAGGAAAAAAGATTTGTTTGACAGCATTTTGCACTTCTCCTTAAATGCCACAAGGCATCAGTGCCAAGTAATGATTAATCCGTCACTGGTTTCTGTGGCTTTGAGCATTAAAACTTGATGCTTCTCCTCACTTCACCGTAAATGCCTGAGAACCTACTAATGTATGAGCCTACAAACGTCCTGCTAGGTTGGATTGACCGTAATGGGTTTGGTCCAATGACAGATATCCTGCTCTCATAAATTGATTTGATCTCAGAGGATGCAGAGTGAGGGATAATTTTTACAATTGAGGAGTCGATGGAACACAAACCACAAGTGAGGAGATGGAGAAACTCAATCCCTGCTAAATCTGACACTGAATAAATTAAAATGATGCTGCTGGCTGTTACAACAAATGTATTTTAATTTTGCCTGGTAACTTTGAATATCTGCTTATCAGATAAAAGTATTTACTAAAGTTTGTAAGGAGTTTGTGTTTTTTTTGTTTTTTTGTGAGAATTATTGTAATCTTATACAAGGAAAAAAACATTAATGTCATCACTGTTAAAATCGTATTATTTATCACCCGGTCTAGTTTTAGAATAGCCTCTCAGCCAAATAGAGTCTGATTGGTCATAAATTCTGCCTCGAATAACGTGATCAGATTACATTTAATGCATTTTTTTTGGGAACCGAAGGCCTCTGTCATAAATTAAAACCATCTGAAAGCGTCCGAAGTGCGTTTCATTTTGGCTTGATTCATGTGCTAATATGAGGCCTCTCTGATTCCCTGTGTGTCATAGGACAGCGGGCGAGTGAGCCGAGTTCGTCAGGAGATTAAAACCTAACCGTGAGCCTGAACTCAGGATGTAGGCATCAGATAATACAGTAGAGATACAATAAAATTGCAAACCAAAACCTGGAACAAGAGAGAATGCCTGCTTATAAAATCTTCTCTCTCACTATTGTATGTCTGACAAAATAGCATCCACAGATGTGGTGTTGTACATCTAACAGTGACTGAATTACGTATCACTTTAGAACTTGAGTCTAAGTTTTATCTATAATGTTTCTTTGGCAGATATTGCAGATGTCCTTTTAAGGACTAAGTAAAGTACGTAGGGGATATAATTAATGAGCTGTTTCTAGCAAAATATCTTGATCTTACAAAAATTGTACTAAAACTATAACATAGCTGCCAAAATATTATTTTTTTATGCAATGAGCTGTGCAAGCTACTTAACTCGTCTTTTGCAAGCCTAAAACACAAGATTATGATGTGTAAAAGTCTTGCATTCTATCAATACTGTACGCTGGGTTCACACCTTTGTGTCCTTGTGCATCTGGCCATTGTAGTGATAGATTGGTTGTTAGTTGCACGTTAGGAGCAGCCCTGAATGAGACGCCTGCCGGACAGCTGTGCTGGCACACAAAGTGATGCTCGCTGCCAAGTCGCAGAGCCTTTTTACCCCCACCACTCTTTGAGCTCGGTGCTTACCATCAGCCTCTTCCCCCGTCGTGCTGCAGTGACAAAACACACGTCAGGCATTAACAGCTCACTTTGCACTGGCTTGGCGGTCCCAGTTCGGCTTTTAGGATCCTGGCAGGGTTATTATCTGCAGTGAGTGGCAGGCCAGAGGAGTACCCAAGCTCATATTTGTAGTTCTGGTGGACTTATTACCAGGATTATTGTTAGGACAAAAAAACTTTAATTTCTTATTAAAAAGAGAAACATCACACAAACCTCTTCAGGTAAAATAACTTTAAAAGGTTGCTTTTGTCTGATGAACCATTTTAGTGTTGATATGGCTATAGGCCCTCGCTCATTATCCTGTTGAAAGACACAGTAAAGACCCATTTTTAGTTAAGAGGTAAGGTTTATCAAATTTCTCTTAAAAACTTCTGGTTTTACAGCCAGTAAGTGATGCGATGAACGCTGAAAAAGTTTATCAAAATTACAGTCGCGATACCATAACTAACAGTGGACATTAGATGCTTTTCTACAAATTTGTCCTTTCCTTTACACCAGATCTGAATGTTTGTCGCTGACGAGCTCGGTTTTAGGGTGCTTTCACACCAGAGCTGTTGGTCCGCTTTAATCGGAACAGAGTTTGTTTCCTTTGACAATCTGCTTCATTGGGCAGATCTGAAACTTCATCTGAACGATGGTGTAGACCAAACTAATTATTAACTAAACCAAATGGGGTTAGTGATATTTGTTATATGTATGATTTATGAACATAGATGTGATCTGAAAACGTTGAAATCCTTTCAACAACTTACTCCTCGCCTGTGTGCCAACCATGTCGAAGTGTCTCGCACTCTGGTGTCTTTTTCAGTACAGCTTTATTCATCTCATGTATACAGAGAAACTTGCTAGATAGCTCGCTGCTTTCCCTGTTGTCCATATCCGGAAGCTACTTTTGATAGCGTCTTAAACTCTGTCACGTTCAGTCAGTTTGGTCTGCTTTCCAAAGAGCAGTCTAAAGGTGAACCAAACCAAATGAAAGTGTGAATTATTCGGCACCACAACCACCACAACAGCTGGTCTCATGTTTCCATTTCTAATGGTAGGACAAAAAATAGTGGATTTTGTGAATGGATGGACAGATGGATTTTTTTCTCCATTGAATAAATGCACACAAATTCCAGGTCTAACATTTTCAATGTGAGGTGATGCTACTGCGATAAAAAGCTAGTTTTACACATGATACATAAATGTGGCTGGCCCTTTATATGTGGAGAATTGTGTATGATTAACTTTTGCTGCAACACCAGACAGCATTAATAAATGATGATGATGAATCAATAGTTGTCATGTGCAGGATAAAATATTAACTAGTCTGGAAACTGACCTGAAGAGATTTCTATTCCTCCTGCAGTGAAGGGTTCATGTGGTTGTTGGTAATAAACATCCACAGTGGTCCAAAAGCTAGCTAGGGAAATATCACGTATAACAAAGAGAGGCAAGACAAGCAGTTAACCTGCGTTTTATTTAGATCAACCTGCTCGCTTGTAAGTTATGTCAGTCCATTAGAGGCAAGAAGAAAAAGGTGCTTGAATGATCAGTAATGGAAATGCTGGGAATTTAGTTCCTGTATTTGTAATCTTAAGCTAACCGCAGACTTCAAAACATTTATTAAAATTACATCATGACTTTATGCAAACATCTGTCTGTGTCATCTTATGGTTTCACATGAATGCAGATACTTTGATCACTCCAAGCTACTTCAAGATCCAATGAAAAAAATCTGTTTCTGTGCTGTGTTTTGATCGCCTTGTATGAAAATTTGGAAAGAGGAAGCAGATGATGTCATTAACCAGATTCTCCATACATTGTTCTCATTTTCTCTGCAGTTATCCAACCAGCCAGTTCCTCCGCCTCCTCCTCCTCTCTCCACCTTTTGTGAATGGATTCCCAGTGGAAGCATCGACATGGATTTCACAAACAATTTATCCCAAATTACAGGAAAATTGGCCACAGATCTTAGAAAGAAGAGCGGGGGGAAAAAAGACTACAGCAGGGTTACGATGATCCACAGGGTATTTATTCACCAAAGCTCTCATGGTTGTTCCACAGAGTTCTCCTCTTTCAAAATAACTCCATACCCCCCCTCAAAAGCCCTAGCAACAGCCCCCTCCTTTCATTCGCTGTTTCAAATGTATTAATGGGCCGGAACCTTCCTGGATGATCTTGGCCCTCTCCCTAATGAAAACGTTCTGCGCCTGGATCCCAGAGCAGTAATCAGGCTCTGGTCTCCAGAGCACTGGGGCACGCAGCACACAGAGAAGGAAGTGCCCCAGCGTGACCTCACACTGCGTCCTTGGGTCACCCCATGTTGCTCTTCGCCCTCTTTGGCCTGGGCCTCTTCATCTCCAGAGCCCTCAACGCCGAAGGCCACAAGCCTGAACTTAGAGTGGAAAAGACAATCCAGCAGTTTGATAGACTGGCAACACTATACTGTTTACAGTATGTCAATGGTGTGTAACATTCTGCACTATACAATTTACAAAGGGAAAGCAATAAATACTAAAATGTTGTAGCAGCTGATGTACATTAACTTGAAATACTTAAATAATAAGTCTATCACGTAATCTATCAAAAACCGGTCCTGAAGGACGTATTCTTTACCCATTCCATTTAATGATTTTCATCACTCATTAAAAGAGGCACGGAGCTTTTGTATATTTCTCAGATGAAGATTTGTTTACCATTAACTAAATTAGTTTAAGGTTATAAAGGATTATATTGTGTTTATTATCAATCACACTAAGCTCTATTTCCTCATTTATTCCGATTAATTTTTAATTTAGTAAAAGAAACTCAAAACAAACAAGGAAAAACAAAGATGCCAACTAATTCTGCACCAAGTCTTTCGAATAAGAAATTGAATGTTCAAAATATTGTTGAAGCTGATTATAAGTTTACTATAAAAGTTTACTGGAGTCTCTCTGGACTTTAAACTAGGGATTTCAAATGTCACATTCAAGGTTTTACACATTTATTCACAGCACTGGAGAAAAGACAAGCTCACTTTCGAGTTTAACACATTTACTCACTATTTAAAATTACCCAATTAGTGATTGTTTAAAAAGCTTTTTCTGAATTTTTTACTTAGCAAAATAAGATCATTCATAGAAGAGATAATCTAACACCTAACGTACAGCAACTCTATGAGCAAAACACTTCAGGGGCATGAATCATTCATATGTTAAGGTCTCAGGAGCACTTGTTTTGGCAAATTTAAAAGGTCCAGCAAGAACGTAGGGACTTCAAAAAAAGCAGGTCTTCTCGGTGAAACATCTAACCTTGGGTGTTCTGTTAACTGCAATGTTAATGTCACACCTTTAATATCTTACATTGTTGTGCAATTGGTACACTTTGTTCTAGCTCTCTTTTTTAGCGCTCTCAGACCATCAAATCACCCCGTAGCTACTGTAAACAGAGGCTAACCACTTATTGTACACAGTGAAATGAAATCCTTCCCTTCCACCGTAGGTGTCATCTTTAAAAGCACAAGCAGAAACCATGCACTTGGCTCTGTGTGTAACCTGTCAGTAGCCAGCAAGCTTTTGTTTGGTGTGTCCCGACAGATCTCCCTTAGTCTCAGCTCTCTGCCTCTCAAGGCCCCCTAGCTCTCTTCAACCTTGAGGTAAGCCCAGCCAGATGCGGCAAACCAAGGCTTTTTACAGCTGCATGTGCAGCAAGGTACTAAAAGATGGGCGAAATCACTGGGATGCGCATCATCTGTTTTAGCTTGTCTGTCTTCTCTGTCAGACTGGCTAAGTGCTGTTTTCATTCCTCCTGGGTAATTTCTCTTACAGTTTCGCAAAACTGTCAGTACACCAAAAACACACCGATCCCCACCTGGCAGACCCATTGCCCATCACCCCTAATAATAACCAGGTACCCTCTAAGATGGGGCAATAAGGTGTTTACTACCCCACAGACCTGTGTCTAGCACACATTTACCTACTCATATATTCCAACTGGATGGGAATGGTTAGATTCTCAAGAATGTTTTAGGCAACTGAAAATCGTCTTGTAGGATTTTGCCTCGGGTTAGTCAAATTTCATATTCAGCACTGTTCTATTTCTTAGGTGGTTTTGTTTTGGTCTTTTTTTGTATCTCCGTTTGAATCATCTTCCTGTGGTTTATTATATTCTGAAGGTTCTTGCCAAATTGGTTTATTGTTTTAGGTTTAATTTCTTACTTATTTCCTGTGTTCTATTCCCTGTTAGTATTAGTCTTTTCCTATTGTTTAGTAGTTTCTTTGTATCTTAGTTCAGCTCCTTCTGTGTTAATTAGTTTCCCTCCCTCAGTTTCCCTGCTTCTATTGTGTCCCAGCTGCTACATATTATCATCTTATTTACTCACCTGGATCCTATGTCATTTTCCATTCTTCCCTCAGTATTTAAGTTCCTAGACTGTCATTGTTATTTGCTTGATCCTCTCATTACTATTCTTTTTCCTGCCTGTCCCTCTATTGCTCCCATTTTCCTGCCAGTTATTCTTCCTGTGCTCCACCTCCTGTTCCTCTTGTGCTGTTTTCAGTAAGTTTTCTTTATCATCATTATTAATCCATCTTCACTTCATCTTCCTATGTTCCTGTCTGTGCTTTGGCACAACTCCAAACACACACATAACTTAACAGGCAGCCCTAGTGAAGATGTGCAAAAGTTATTATATTATATCTCATTTGTTGGTAACCTTAACAGCTCCATTAATCTAAATGTAACAGTGGCATCTTCTTTAGTTTTACTTTGTATTTTTACAATGATCAAAGTGTCTTAGACCATTTGATTAGCAATCTATAGTTTTCTGTTTCCCTGGGATGAAACTATGACATGACACGTAGGCCATACAGCTGCACAAGGACCCATCATTCATCTTGCCTCCATGCACACCATGAACAGGATGGTAAGGGAAGTACAAGAAAATCTTCAGAGCGGCATCTTAGTGTCTTGGGCTCGTTAAGTCTACATGACAAACAATGGGGCATACAGAACAAAGCTGGAGTGCCCTTATCAATTTTGAGCTTTTAGTGCACAAACCTAATGTAAACTAACAATTCAATATCATCTCTTTCTTTATTAGAGTCAAAAGTGAACACAGCATTAACGCAAGTGATTACTTGAAACAGGTGTACAAGGATCATTGGAGACACGGTTAGGTCATACTTCAAGCCTGATGGTCAGACAAAGGCAAGCAAGTGTAACATAAGAATTACATTTTTATAAACCATTGAAAACAACATATGTAAAACATCAAAAGATCCACCGTATCAATAAAAACAGTCCAACCCAATCAACCACTGGAAAGGCATTTTGTAGAAAGATGTTTTGCAATAGCACCTTAAAGAAGACTTGACTGATTCAGTTTTTCATTAATGCCAAAGGCTTTCACTGGAATATAAGAGTAAATCCAGTTTGCTTTGCTAAGCAAGTAATATGTTGAAAATCACGTCTTTATTCCTCCAAAACTCCACAATATTCATTAGTCATTACCTACATTTTTTGGTCTAGCATCACAAATATAAACAGCTGATTGTCTAGATCAGACACTCTGATCCAGACAATCAGTAAACTCCTAACAGACCACTCAAAGCGCTTTACACTAGAGCCACAGTCACCCAATCGCACTCACTAACGCTCACACATTAAGTGCCTTGCCCAGGGGCACATCAACATATGGCAGGAGGAAGCTGGAATCGAACCCACAACCTTCTGATTGCAAGACGACTACTCTTCCTACTGAGCCGCAGTCGCCAGTTTACCAACAGGTGCTGTCCTATTGGCAAAAGGGGTATGTAGAAAGTATTTACAGCAGGGATAGCAATAATTGTGCTACCAGGTGTTAAAATTAAAAACAATTATTTTCTAAGATGGTATTTTTTACCATCTTTTATTACAGGATGAAAGAAGAGCCAAACCTCACATGTGTTAGCGAAGCATGTGACAACTACACTATGGTCTGCATTTGTTTTTCGTGGGTCCTTCCATTCTTTCTCCCTGACCTTGAGGGAACAAGGACCACTGGGCAATTGTCTGGTGTCTTGAATAGTTTAGTCAGACATTTCTCCATTCTGCAAAGAAATGTAGCCCCTTTTACTGCTGAAGAAATTACAGAGAAACGATAAAAGAAAATGTGTCAGATGTAAAGAAGACTCAGCTTTTTAGTGTCCGTGCTCAGCTAGGCATAAAACGCTCCATTTAGACCCTTTTCAAGGAACAAAGCTCTCTGACACAGACTTACAGATAGTGATCATCTATAAATGTAGTGAAAATGTCCATTCCCTTTCTCTCTCACATTTCCTGCACACCTTCAACCTTTCTTCTCCTGTGAACCGCCTCTTGAAGGTAAGCAGCTCAGCCCAAAGTTGTGAAGCATACCCACTAAAAACCAGCAGGAGATGAGTCTGTTTAAGTCCTCTGAACAACATAAAACAAGCTGGGCTTCCATTATTCAGGGGGCTTGTGCTGCTTGTTTACAGTGCAGTGGGCCCGCTGCACCTGCTCTCAGGATAGCCTGACAGCTTGATGGGGCCTTCGATGGTGATTCATTGACCAGATCTATGTGGATAAAAATGGAATTCTGGGAGAGCAATCAAATAAGAAAATAGAGGGCTGAATAGTTGCCATGGCTGTGGATGGGCTTGCTTGGACACTGTTCACCAGACCATGCTGCCTGGAAATCATATCTAAACTTTGATCTTGGGGGTTTATCACTTTAGCTATGAATTCCTTCAAACAGAGTGTTGTAGGGTCAAGTACAAGGTACTTTAGTTTTACCTTATAAAACATGGGCTTTGACCTTGTGTTATGTAAAAAGGAACTGAAGTGTTGAAGATTTGCCAGCAGCAGATTCCAAGCTCTATATCTTGGAAACCTGATGCAGATAATTCTCTTAATAAAACAGAGTAATTCAGAGAGAACATTTTACAGACTGATACACTCTAACTGACACACTTTACTATATTATACTAATCTTGCACTTTCCTCTTTAGTGTAGCAGTTCAGTTACAGTCTTGAAGTTTGCATAAACTCATCAATGGTATAAATCTCATCCTATATAACTAAATATCCAACAAGATTGTGTTATAATTCCAGCTGAATATTTGATCACTCTTTTAAGATAGATCATGTAATTAGTAGGTCTCTTGCCACAGATTTAACCTTTTTTTTTTTAACCTTTAACCTTCCAGTCGGGACTCAAGGCGCGCGCTGTACCCCTACGCCACCCCCGCATCCCACGCATAACTGATATTTGCAGCTACCTGCACTAAGAATCCAAATGTCCTTTGGAGAAAAGAATAATAATCAAAGTAGATAAAGATAAGATTGAGTTTTTTGGCCACGTGACAAGAAGAATGTTTGCATTGGTGCAATAATGAATTAAAGTTAGACACAACTGGGCATTTTAATAACATAGTGATCCCAAACACAACGTTTTAGAATGGAATCAGGCTGACATTAAACTTTTGGAAATTGCCCCAACCTCAACCTCCCAATATGCGCTTTAAGCTGGGTCCAAGGTTTAGCTGAGGTGCAATTTGCTAAGGGATGTTTGTTCAATCATTTTTGCACCTAAAAAAAAGAACAGTTCAAATGCATCAACAAAAGTCCATAATGAATTTGACATTCCCTCCCATGATGAGTAACTATATTCAGCCCAGCGCTGTAGGCGCTGTGGAAATGCTCAGACATCCAACCTCTTCATGAGATGTAAGGTATCCAGAAGTAGGCTTGAGTATATGCTGTTCAACACCATGTACTCAATTAAGGCAATGCACAAAGAGCTGCACCCTCACAGTAACATGAACTTATAAGCTTGCACTAGCTCACACACACAGACACACTAACATGCACCAGGGACAGTAACGTGCAGTCTGCATTGATTTCCCTTGTCATATATCATTAATGAGGGTATTAAATCCATGTTTAGGAAGCAGAAGGCTGGCTTTAAGCTGTTTTTTTTTCTTGCATAAAAGGCCTTTGCCGAAATCCCCCCTAAGGAAAGGCCACTCTCGGGCTCTCTTTGGCTGAGGAGCACATTAATGGAGTGATGTCATGGTGGCTCGTATGACTGCTACTCTGTCCAGGGACAGAGAGCAAATTTAAGTTCTATGAAGTGTCTGTTAACTGGTGAATTATTATTGACAAAAAATAGCAAAAGCATAGAGTCTTTATACGAGGTGCAAGTTCCACCAAAGCAGAGCCAGTTATTATATTATTATTGTATTACATTATGTATGGAAGCCGCAAAACTACAGTGAATCCTAAGAAGCTACCTTGTAAACCAGCTGTATTGATCAGAGTAAACTTCACCCGCCCTGTGCACCTCACCCCTGGGTTATCATCGCATCATTACCATCCGGAGTTTGCAGAGACGCTGCCGTATGATACAGCAAATGGACCTACTATTGATTTTGTCAGAGCAAGAGAGAATGGCAGATGGAGTGGAAGTCAAAAGAGAACATCTGGAAGGGGACAAGGGTGCGTGAAGGATGATAGATGATACAGAGGGATTGCGCTACAGATAGTCCTTTTGAAGTCTGGGGCAGAGTCAGAAAAGTAGTAGGAATTTCTGAGTGAAAAACATTCAAAATCTCTGCTTCTATAAGTAAAAAGTGTATTTTACCATCTTAAATTTTATTACACATAATCAAAAATGACTAAATAATCACTTTTATCATGCTTGAGAAATAAGGCAAAGGCTGTATCGTATTAGAAATAGAAACTTTTCTCAGACTAATCCCACTAGAAGAGAGAGTCTGCTATGCAGGAAAACTGCAAACATGATGATCAGCGTGAAGCTTGGAAAAAAATGGGGCAATCTTTCCTTTTGGGAAAGGGATATCCTGAGGCATGGCTATATAGACCTTAAGTGCTGACAAAGAAGATATTGTATTTTTTCAGTAATCCTTTTAAACACTACAGGGCAGAATCATACACTTCATTTCACATTAATGCTGTTGAGTTTCATTGATGAAAGATTCTATTAATCATTTCTTAAATGCCTAAAAGCTGATAGTCTCGTGCAAAAAAAGTGTGCTTTTATGAAGCCTGACTCTTAGAAAGTAAAGCAATTCCTCCAGAATCAGAATCAAGCCATCCACGAAGAAAAAAGCTGGGGTTTTTTACGTTTCTTCCCACTGGCTCGGTTTGTTTTGTTCTGCTTGATTAATCAAGAATACTGGAAACTGTGTGTATTGTTTCCGCACCGTGAGCAGTGTCTAAAATATTTGCTGTGTATTAAATACTTTAGCAGACAATCAAAATCCTTTCAGCACTCCCCATTACTGTGAATAGGCTTAAGGGAAAATAATGTGCTGGGCATGCTGGTTAAGGAAAACATGTCAACAATCCCTCATCAGCGCCAGTTCCTCGCTGTCAGGTGGAGCTTACTAGGGGCTACGATTAGCGTGGATTTGTGTGATGCACCGTAACCTTGACACTGAACTGTGAAACAGCTTCATAGAACGTTCCAAAGCACCTGTCAGTCAGCTCACACCTACAAGGATAAGTATCCATCTGCAGGGGTGGTGCTTTTAAAGACATGCTACAATAAATGCCGTGTGGTTGTTTTAGTTACACCAGGAACATGTTTTGAGATATATTATTGGCTCCATGTTTGAGTGTTGTTTCACTGCTGTCACTGTGATGTGAAAACATGAACATTTTTGACAAATTGACCCCACCATTTACCTGCAGGGAGCAAACTGGTTGATTATGGCTTGCTTTAAAGGGATAGTTTAGGATGTTTGAAGTTAGATTCTGTTAAAATGTTGTAAGCAGTTAGTATCTTATCTCCAGCAGATAACTCTCTTCTTGTCCTAATTTAGCATAAATTCATATTACCTGGTCCCATAGGCTAAAGCTAACTGCTAGTCCAAGAGGAGCCAAGACCAAAGCAAACTTTTACTGTCCTAAAAACTCCAATCTCATAAAACGTCACAGTGGTTTATGGCTATTTTATGAACTATTATTCATCATGTTTTCATTGGGCACTTATTTACACAGAAGCTACTTCTTATTTACATGGAAAATTGAGGTAGAAGGAATTGCGCCACCAATGATCTTTTTGTGTGAAACACGTACTGAGAACCAAACATTAAGAATATTTTCTGTCAGGATAGCTACCTAATAACTATTGTTAGAGTGATCAAGAACAGTACCAGACCCAACAAGGCTCAAGGCTGCCAGGAACTGGATTCTGCTGGAACACCAACGTCGCTGTCCACTGTGAAGCCATATTTACATCTTGATGGGCTTCTGACCAGACATTCAATTCTATTGCTTCAAAACTGACCCCTTCAAAGTCAACTAAAACTGGATTTAATTTTGGAAAATTGTTTAATTGTGAGATGAGACAAAGATCTAGTTGTTCTCAATGAAAAGAATGATCTTTTGGAATAGTCAAGGTAAAGCTTTTAAACCTAAGAACATATTACTAACTGTCGACCACGGTGGTAGCACCATCATGCTGTGGGAGTGTTATGCTCTCACTGGTACTGGTGCATTTGTCATGTTGTGTTAAGGTAGGACCCAAATGCAGAGCGTAGTGGAGTAAATTAGAAGGATTTAATGGGAAACAAACTTACAATTTCACCAGGTACAGGAACACAGGCAGGTGAGTGACATGAGCGGGATAATCATAGGAGAGTAGGAATAGATGACATGGAATCAGGAAGCAAACAGGGTAGCAAACAGGGTATTTTCCAGGAAGATATCAGGAGGAACTGGTGGCAAAGAATGGAAAACAGAGAGTTTAAATACTGAGAAAGGTGGAGAATGGACTAATGAACTGAGAAGGATAATCAGGGAGAGAATCAAGTGCATCTGGTGGAAGGGAGACTGAGGAATACTGAGGGAGAGTGACTCATTAACACTGATTAGCAGGAGTGCAGCGAGGTAACAGGAAACATCTAGATGATCTGGAATAAGTAAACAATGAGACTGCAAAAAGAACATAAACAGGGAGGAACCAGATCTATAAGGAAATATAAACTGTATCTAACATAGGAATCCAGGAAGTAACAAAACTTCAGAAAGAATCTAATAAACCTAAACGAAAAGAAATAAAGCAAGAGAAGAAACTGGCTGTGCAGAGAAAGTGAACAGAACACAAACTCAAAAACCTAACACAGGCAGATTATGACAGCATTGCACAAAAAAGATGGAATCACGATGAAAAGAGGACTTGTTCCAAATTATTTAACATCTAGAATGTCTGAAAGTTGGAGACAACTGATTGTTCCAACAGAACACGTAAACCCACATTATCCCAATGGAATGGACAAAGCAGGCTTATATTAAGCCTCTGAAATGGCTCTACCTCAACCCCTTGCTTCAAGACCAAATCTATGCCAAGAAAACAAGGACTCAGAAAGAGTTCTACCATTTCCGACGTGAAGTCAAAATATCCAACCACAAAGAAGCCACAAGTATGTTGACCTCTAAAATTTACACAAAATTTACACAAAAGGCAACGATTATTTCCACTGGAAATGGATGTAGGAGATGATGCGCCATTGATGATCTAAAAGATGAGCTGAACAGATTAAGCATTTCCAGTCTTAGTAACTATCTATAGAAAAGTAGGGCAGAGAAAACTAGCTCTCCCTTACGCAGCTCTACTTTAATATCAGACAGCTACTCTGGCCAGAAACGCTTTCTCAGTACGTTTCACACAGGAAGGTCACTGGTGGCGCGCTGACTCCGACCTCCATTTCCACTGGTAAAAAATCATTGATTTCTTTGAATAATTAAAATATCTATTGCAAACACGACAATTGTTTAAAGGTTGACAACTGCTATGGCGTTTTTGAGATTGGAACTGCTTTAAGATGGCTATGGACTTGGCCTCTCTCCGACTAGTGGTTTGCCTCAGCTAGCTAAGATGTTATCCACTGCAGGTAAGATATTATTTGCTTACCTCTTAAATCTGCCCTTAATTGCAAAATCCTTAACTGTCCCTTTAACACATATCAAGACAGAATAAAAGAGTTTAAAACCAAATCCTCTGCCCTCGAGGCATGTGGACCTTGAGAAAAGCAGCTGCAGCGGATGTTGACATGAGTCATAATCATGTGACTTTCTGTTCAGACGGCACCACCACCACAGGAGGATCCTCTCAGCAGCCTGTTCTGTTTGGCCACTGTAAAAGCACAATTAAGAACAGAGGTGATGTGAAATGTGAAGCAGAGAGGAAACACATTTTTCAATACATTCGTTTTTAGGAAGCATCTTTCATAAATGGCTCTGCTATTGTTTGACCCAAGGGAAGCTGCTGAATGAATTTTAGCTCATGTTTGAAGTAGGATGGCCGCCTTTGGGATGAGGACAAGCCAGATAGCAAGGCATTACCTCTCTTCACCAAACACCCTCTTTGCCATTTATGCTTTGGTTGAACTTTGTATCTATGTACATTTGGATAAATCTACTAGTAATCCTTCAGATTAAAAGGATGTAAATTTCCCTTACTACAGTAGCCACAAGGAAAACAAATCTAGCATAAACCATTTAACAACTAGACGGCTGCTTGAATTTACTGCAGGATGGATGATCTGTCTGCCAACAACCTCACATGCTTTATGTAATATCTATTGGCTTCAAACTACAGGAAGTCTGGCTCCTTTACCAGGGGAAGCTGGACACCCCTGGTGAGAGGAAAGATGGACAGAGGTGTGGTGCAGTGGTCGGGGCACCTCACATGAGACCAGAAAGGATTTCACACCACTTGTGGCCAATTGTTCAGCCTCAACACAAACTTTGTCCCATGGTTTAAACAACTCCACCTCACTGGGAGACCAACAGTTCAGCGCCAAACAAGAAAGGTTAAAATTGTTAATCATTGCTGCCTCCAGCAGGGTCAGAAAAAAGTAGAACACACACTTCTGCAAAAAAACTTAAATGCCATTGGTATTAACACTCTCAAGATGAATGTGCCGGCCTCGCCTACTGCCATTGTGCCTGAATTAAGGGTTTGGCAGGTCAGTGAAGCTGTCAGTCACCAACATGTCTGGGCCTGTCATCCACTAATCATCAGAGTTTATAGAAGTCCCTCACCTGACAGATAGGGATGACTGATACCTTCCAGCAGCTGTGTCTAAACATGCACTTCAATGCACCAAAAACCGCTCAAAATCAAAACAGGATGAAATGACCACATACTCATGGCATGCTTTGGGATTAGATCCCCTTTGGGCTTATTATAATTTTTATTTTCTTGGTTTTTTTCTCTTGATGGAATTTCACCTTGAAGAGTTTGACAAAGGCTGGCTTTCTCTCTTTCACATCTTTTGAGGAGGTGTGCCATGGGGGCTCTGAAGGGAGCAAGATGAGTGGCATGACGAGGCACACATTTGGCTTGTGGTGTGACGTAAGGGCCATGTTTATGCAGCATCATAAATATGCATGTTGCCTTGTGTGGTACAGGGGCATTTATGACAGGGGAGTGACAGTATTTGCACTTTCAGAGGTCATTTACCTGTCATCCACTGTGACAGCGAAGATGAGCGAAAGCAAAGAATAACTGTACATTACAACCTAATGAAGCAAAACTTTGAAATGTAATTTTTTAATCTTTAAATTAGAATACAAAATACAAAATATAAAACAACCTTTGGAACTACTTAAAAGGAAGCTGTAAGGTATGAACTGTGCGCAAGAAGTGTGAGGCAGTAAACATTAAAAATATAGCCAGAAAGCAAATATGTTGGCCAAAATGTCATGTTATAACTTTTACTCATCTTCTGGGTCATTTTAAAATAAAAAAATAGAAATCCATTTACCAAGAAAACTGAGTGGAAGCCAAGGCCAAGCTGTGTGCCTTGTTTTCCAGGTCTGCAAATGTGAGTCCTAATCAGTCAGGACCATTGTTTGATCTCAAGTCATACTCCAGCCCTCCTCAGTTAGTTCACGTGATGTTCAAAGCTATATCGGATGCTTCAATTTGCCCTGCATGCTCTTGCACAAATTGAGCCATACAGGAAACCATGCATGCCCTCCCAGATGGCCTTCACTCCAGACAATCTTCTGTTATGGAGGAGCTATTTCACCCTTTAGCCGTTTAATGAGTTAAACGTAAATCTTAAAAGTTTTATCAATCTATATCTAATTGTGCTTCTTAGACATTTCGATTTGATATATTTATGGTGTTTTCCTAAAAAACACTGGAAGAAGGTCATGCAGGAAAGCAGGATTAAGATTTGGAAAAACAGCTAATCACACAAGTCAGTAAGCGGAGAAGCTGATAAAGCCTAAGAAAACCAAACCCTGCTGTGCTGGGCCTCACAATAGCTCACTGTTTTCCTTCTTGCATACAAGTCTGAGCAATCTCCTCTCGCTAGGTCAAAGTGTTACATGGCACAAGTCCAAACACAGGCCCACAGTAAATAGTCAGTGCTTTGGAGGGTCGGAGCCCCGCTGCAGAGGGACAGTGTTTGGATAGGCCCCCAGCTCTCTCATCTACATGGCCTGCAAAGCTGAATTAATGGGCTCACATGCTGCATGTCAGATTTATGTGTCTCACTTTGCTGCTTCGCCTCAGTCCAGCACTTACCGTATCATACCATAAGTCTCTCAACAACATAAATCTCATGCAAAACAGAAAAAAGATCAACTCTGTGATGATTTTGTCTGTCTTTTGGGAGGTTTTCCTTGTTTACCAAAGCAGGAGGTACAGTAAGTGGTACCCCTGGGGAAGGGGGTGTGCTCTGAGATTTTCCATTGTTTACGCTTTATGAGCAAATGGGATTAGTTTTGAGTGTGTATACATTTGCGGATGGGCACAACTGTAAACGGAGGATAGTTGTTGAGGGGGGGAAAAAAATCAAGTAGTGACAATGCCAACAGGAAAATTAAGTTGTGCGTGGTGTGGATATTTAGAGTAAAATTGGGCAGGAAGTTGAGATGCTGGAAAACATTTTTCCCCCATTCCTCTCTAGCTGCACAGAGCTGGGGCTGATGTGTCCCTGGCATGGGCCCCAGGCACTGAGAGTAGATGTCCACTCCCTAACATTTTCAGCCTGGAGAATAAATACAAGTCTATCATTGCTCAGCTGAAAGACTGCTTAGTGTTAGTAGGATAGAGAAAATGTAGAGGAGTCACAGTGTGGTGTGAGCTTGTGTCACTGCAGATTGGGTGAGTATGACCAAATGTAAAAAGGGGAGGCAGGAAATGATTTAAGGTTCTAAAGATATAAACTGCTGGTGATGCTTATTTAAAAATGGACGAAAGTCTGAGGCTGATGCCTTGGAAGTGACCTGACTCTACAAATAGCAACCCCTGCCCCTGTTCAAATGTCATTGTTAGGGTTCCGACTGAAATATGGATAGTTCCTACTAGGTCAGGATCCCAGGAGATTGATATTTCCCTTGTGTCTATGTCTACAGAGGAAAGGAAATATTAAACAACTCTGCCGACCATTGATGTTTCTGCTGAATGATGTATATTCTGACTAAAGTCCCACAGATCCAGGAAACATAATAGTAACAGAGCATGCTCTATGTATCTTTTAAGTCTATATTTACACCGAATGACAAAGAGCAGTATAAACTTTGACAAAAAGTAGAGGCTACGTTGCAGAGAGAAAGATTAAACAATATCAAACAGGAAGGTACGAGGCTAAAAGCAGACATCACACTGTCAGTCAGAGTCAGTCTATATGCAGCAGCTCCATAAACTGCTGAATGCAGACAAGCCCAGAAGAGGCCAGGGCCCACGTTCATGCAGAGCGTTCCATTATAGTGAGCCCAGGGGAGTGTTGGGCCCGGTAAAGTAAAATACCAGCCGCAGCTCTGTCTTCTGCAACTAGCATCACAGCATGTCTAACGAAGAGGACAGAGCACTTACACCACTGTCTCTCAGAGTCATTAAACATCCTTCACTTACAAAGATTTATTACCTCTTGATAAATGTGTGTGTGACTAAGTGCAATAAAGACACTTCCTAAGATAACAGTTTGTTTTTGTCAGTGTACCGGCCCGCATTGAGTACTTACAAAACCCAAATGAAACTGTTTAAAATAATTCACGACAAAAGTATTCACTTTTGCAATCCACTGGAACTTCCAAATGTTATATTTTATTGGGATCTTCTGTTACAGACCAGTGCAAAGAATTGCAGAATTGTGAAGTGGAAGGAAAGTTGTACATAATTTTCCAAAATTTTCTTCAGTGAAAATCTTGAAAGTATGGTATAAAATGTGTTTTCAGCCCCCTTTTCTCTAACAGTCCTAAATAAAACACAATGAAACCAATCGAATTATGTTCATATTAACCCTAAAATGAATACAACTGTGCTGGGGACAGGTTTCAGAGGATGGTTAGAGAACATTAGTGAACAAACAACATTATGAAGACCAAAAAACATAGCAGGGTTAGCTTATTAAGGAACAGTTGGAGGAAAAAAGAAGTAGAAAAAGAAGTCTAGTTTATCCACAATCAATGCATGTAACATGGCAAACTTGAAAAGAGGTATTCTGAGGTATTCTGCAGCTCCTCTACTTTAGACTTATGCAAAATAATCTGGTAAAATAATAACTATGAGTCATGCTTTCTGCAAATCAGACCTTTATGGAAGAGTGCCAAGAAGAAAGCCATTGTTAATAGAAGGGCAAAAGTATTGTGGGCCATGTAAGGGACACTGCTAGCATGTGGAAGAAGGTGCTCTGGTCTGATGAGACAAAAATTGAACCCTCTGACCCTCTGATGCAAAACTAGTCATATTGAACAAATTAGAATATGCGTTTAGATGAAGCTTCTTTGTCATATTAAAAGTACTTTTGTAAAACAATTTAACAATTTTCAAGCAGGTATTAAACATACTTTTTAAAGCAAACATTTGTATTAAAAATGTTTTTGATGGGTCTGATGTAATATTCTAGCCTTAAATGTTGTTTGCAGCAGCATCATGCTGTGGGGATGCTTTTCTTTAGCCATCAATCAATCACACTTGTGGTTTACAGAGGTTAAGACAGACCAATAACCACCAAAGACATATGTATGAAAAATAATCAAAAATGATCAGCAGGGAAAGGGAAACTGGCCAGAGTTGATGAAAAAAATGGATGGAATGAGGCACAGGGCAATAGTTGAAAAAAAATGTAAGAGGCTTCAAAAGTCCAGGCTAGCTCAACCCAGTTTCAGGTGCTGGGGCGGTCATCAAATGTGGGGCCTATTTCCTCCTCGCCACACACCTACTAGTGGTTGGTGTCTCTGTCCGTTGGTGTACTTGTGGTTCTCGGTGTCTGGGGCTGGGCGCTTTGGTGTGTGCCGGCTCACTCCCCGTGGAAGTGATATGTCCATGGGTCTCGGGTCTCTGGGTCCATGGCTGGATCTGCTCGGGTGTAGACGGCTGCCGGCAGGGCCTGTGGGCTCATCGCTGCAGCTCCCTGGGGCTTCTGCACAGTGGCTGCTGGGTGGTTCCCCTGGGACCCCCCCCCCCCCGGCTCTTCTCTGGGGGGGTTGCGGTAGTCCCGGCGATGGTTCTCCTGGGGTTCCTGTGCTCTGGGGGGCCTTTGGATGTCTATGGCTCAGATCTCCTCTGTATCTGTCCCAATCCAGGGAGGCAGGTCTGTGGCTCCTCACACTCACTATTGCATGTTTTTATGGAGAAACCTTGTATACAAAAGCGCACTCACACTCAGACCCAGAGGTGTTTAGATTCAGGTGTTAACAGAAATGTTCTATATTGAGCTGCATTTACCATTAAATATATCTTGCATTCATAAGTACCGTGCATGTTTTGGTAAAAAAGCTGTTAATATGAATGTTTCTGCAGGTGTAGAAGCAAGCCTTCTTTCTCTCCTCCATTCTCCTTCTTTCCCTTTTTCCTTTTGGCCCCACCTCTCTCTCTTTCGTGCTTCTTATTTTTTTCCTTTTAGTTTCTGTCTCTGTGTCCGTAACAATTGAAATAACCCCAAAGCAGTTTCTAATAAAGTTTCTTTTATAAATGTCAAGCAGAGCATTAAAGCGTTAGCTGTAATGCTCCACTTGTGAAAGTAAATCTGTTGGCCTTCTTCTTGGCACTCAGACAACAAATCTGAGTGCTACTCTGCCAGGTTTAAAAAAAAAATAATAATAAAATAAAATATTATTTCATTTGAATATGTGTTTTTACTGATCTGAATTGTTATATTTTTGCTAAACCTAAATATCCAAGCAAAAGCAATGCAAATCCACCCAGCATCTATAGGGAACACAATTTATGAGAAGTTTTTTAGTATAATAGCTTTAAGTGATGGCAAACCTGCTGTAGACCTACAGTAATAGGAGAGATACACAAGCATAGACCACCAGCACCATCTGGAAATAAACATCCCAGCAAATCTGACCTTGCGCTACTTTTTTTGCTACTTAGATGCCTTGGGAGTCCTCTAAGCACGACTCCCTGTCTAAATCCCTGGCAAGGAAAAAGAAACCACTGACTGAGCTCATCCAGGCCTGCAGCAAAGAGCTAATAGCGAAGCCAGCTATCACCTGTCCATTAAAACTCCCACTATTCGGATTTTTTTGTGTGTGGAAAGGTGTGTATGTACATTCTAGACGAAGAGGTGACTGTGCTCATGTGTGCACAAAGTCCTTGCCAAAAGCGCAGCTGCCTTTATTGTCACGCACGGTTCCATTCCATCCGATCTTTGTATCCAGAAAATGAACACACGACCCCCACCTTTTTTCCCCTGTGGTGTCTTTTGCTGGCACTCCTCTTCACTTCTATTTCTCCCACAGTTCTCTACTATTTTTATCTCCCTCTGCTCTTTATCTCATAATTTCTTCCAGTTGTACCGTCTGATTCTTCCTTCCAGACTTATTCAATGGAAAAGAACCTGGAGCTCCAGCTTTTCTCTTGGAATGTGATAAATCCAAAAAGTTAGACAATCAGACCAAGTTGAAGATTTAAGACCTATATTCTGTTGAAAATATCTCCCTGCCTTACTTCTGCTTGCAATTAATTTCTTGTGTAACATAAGGATTTGGTTTAAAATATAAAGAAAGGGGGGATGGCATATACAGTAGGTGCTTTTAGCCTGCATTTCTGTTATTTTCATACTGCAAAATTGTAAGTCCTTTAAATTGCTGAAAATTACAACGTTTCCTATATTATCTGCATATTTTACAATTCAGTTAGTTATTTTTGGACAATGGAAGATATACCCAGAGTGGGACACCACGGTCTAAAACAGCTTTGGTATTCAAATCCTTATCCTTAAGCCTAATTTAAAACAAAAGCATTTAACAATTTTATCTTTATCTTAATTTTATCATGAAATGTAATAGCAGAAGGTTGTGCTGTATTTGTGTAATTTGAAACTGAATGTACTGGTTTGAAAATGAATTTTACTAAATTAAAATTGAATTTAATGGTTTGAAACTAGACTAATTTGCTTTGAAAATGTAAATGACATCCGCCAAGCTCATGTATGCTCCACTACTCCAGCTCAAAATGCAGTGAAGAAATGTAAATCTGTGAATCTGTGTAAATACTCTGGGGTTTTTCAGAAGAGAGCTGGATGTGTGACAAAAAAAAAATAAAAAATTTTGGAATTGAATTTAAATTATAGAACTGAAATGGAAACAAGTCAAAGTGAATTTTCAATACAACAAAATGTATTTTCAAAGCAACTGAATTCGATTTCAAACCATTTAATTCGGTTACAATTTTGTGAAATTATTTTTCAGACCAAATTAGTCAAATTAAATGTATTTAATTTCAAATTACTTGAAAATTACAGATTCATTCTAAGCAATTCAAATTTTGTTTCTGACTGCACAAGTTCCTGCCCATAAAAATGGTATAAAGTGCTGTTAAGTATTTCGAAAATTAATTAATATTAATATTAATATTTACCACACAAAATTATAAATATGAAATTATATTTAAAGAAATAAGAGTTTATGTTGAATTTCTGAGTTAATCAAAAAGGGTGTGCTTTTATTCTAAAGATGTCATCGGATATTAAATGAATGTTATTTTATTCTAAAATGACCAAAAGACATTTAACACAGAGTTTAACTAGAGAACTATGTGGGATCATTACAATGAAGCCAAAGCTAACATGGACACGTTGTTATGACTTAACAGTCCACAGTCTACAAACAGCTGTGATTAATAAATTAAATGCACCCTTTCACAAGAAATTATGAGCATCTCTGTCAAACGTGTGGCCTGTCACTACCTGTTACACTACTGGATATTTTAATTTTGTTCAAATGGCATAGAAAGACATGACACCTTTGAAAATACAGCTCCATCACCATATTACACATTTGATGCTCTAGCTGCATCTGATTTTCAGGACATATCAAAGAAATATTGCAGTAAACCCCATATGCCATTAATACTCCACATGTGAACCAATGCACCAGCAATGACCCAATGACAACATTATTCAATGTTGCTGTGCTGAAGAGGAATTACTCAACTCAGCATGCCAGAAGCTTAAAACTGGAAGCAGAACCGAGGGCTATATCTACTCTGATTTATTTGGCTTATCATTATCTGACCACTTTGAGCCACTCATAGAGCAATCAAATTGACTTACCAGACATTGAGTTGATCTTTAAAGTTGAAAAATATAATAATACAATAAAAGAAGATGGCAAAAGTAACCACACCGGTGATTCTAATACCAATGAACTGTTCAACACAAGACTGCATCAAAAGCCACATATATTCTTCAAAGACATGACAAGACTTTGTGTTCCAAATAATGTGGTTCCTCTCAAGGGCATGGAATTCACTAGAGCTTCACATGTTGCCATGGGAATCCTCTTCCACTCCGCTGGTGGATGTTAGAGACCTTGCGCTCCTCCAACTTCTGTTTAAGGATGCTCAATATGGTTTAGGTCAGAAGACTTGCCTGGGCTGTCCAGCACCTTTATCCTCAGTTTCTTCAGCAAGGCAGTGGTCAGTTGGAGGTGTGTTTGGGGCATTATCATGGTGTAATACTGGCCAGCGGCCCAGTTTCCACAAGGTGAGGATCAAACTCTGCTTCAGCATGTAACAGAACATGTTGGCATTCATGATTTCCTAAATAAACTGTAGCTCCCCACAGGCGGCAGCACTCATGCAGCCCCAAAAAAGTGTATCTTGGTCTCATCAGACCTCAGGAAATGGTTCCAGTAATCTATGTCTTTAGTCTGCTTCTCTTCAGGAAACTGTTTGCAGGCTTTCTTGCGCATCATGTTTAGAAGATGCTTCCCTATGGGATGACAGCCATGCAGATCAAATTGATGCAGTGTGTGGTGAATGGACTGAGCACTAACAGGCTGAACCCACCCTTCGACCTTTGCAGCAATGCTGGCAACACTGATACGTCTATTTTCAAAAGACAACCTCTGGATGTGACGCTGAACACCTGCACACAAGTTCTTTGGTTGACCACGGCGAGAACCATTCTAAGTGAAACCAGTCCTGTTAAACCACTGTATGGTCTTTACCATGATGCTGCAGCTCAGTTTCAGGGTGTTAGAATCTTTATGTAGAGCAACAATTATTTTTTTCAGATCCTCTGGGAATTCTTAGTCATGAGGTGCCATGTTGAACTTCCATTGACCAGAATGAGAGAGTATGAGCGCGTACCACCAAATAAAACACACCTGCTCCCCATTCAAACATGAGAACTTGTAAAACTAATGAGTCACATGACACAAGGGAGGGAAAATGGCTAACTGGGCACAATTTAGACTTTTTTACTTAGGGGTATACTAACTTCTGTTGCCAGCAGTTTAGACATTAATGGCTGTGTATTGAGTTATTTTGACGGGACAGCAAATTTACACAGGTATACAAGCAATAAACTGACTACTTTACATTGTATCAAAGTGTCATATCCTCATTGTTGTCCCATGAAAAGATACAATAAAGTATTTACAAAAATGTGGTTAGTGTACTCACGTTTGTGATATACTATAATCTTTTCTTGCTTTTTTTCTGTTTTTCACTACAGTTTCCTAAATGAAAAGTGGAATGAGCCTGAAAGTGAATATCTAAAGCAATTTGGTCACTGTTTGAATTTTAACATCTTAATTCCTGCTTAATTCCTCTCTGACTGAAAGCTATCATGCACTCTGATCAAGATTAAATGAAAAAATAAGGATCTTTTATAGAACACTGTGACTCTATTAGGTCTTTTAACCAAACCACAGAAAGCAAATCACTTTCTTGATCAATGTCTTCAATAATTAAATGCCGGGCAATAGCTTTCTAGTGTTGCCGCTGTCAATACTGTTGAAATTTATTTCCCTTTGCCTGTAAAGGAAGTCAATTTTTACAGCTTTTCGATTTCTGACTGCGAAAGCAAATAATTATAATGCAGGCAGTGGTGGGGGGGTGGGGGGTGGGGGGGTAGGGGGATTAAACAGTCTGCCATGGATTTGCAGACGACGTCTTTAAAGGGGGGTTTTGTTTTCTCCTACTGCAGCATTGATCAATAGCTGAATTTAGATATGCCCTGTAGTCCTAAACCCCCTGTGCCATCCTGTAGGCATATCGGTACAGAGTGTCCGTGATGTGAAGCATTTGAATATAAAAACCATCCAGTAGTGGTACAATCCACAGTGGTACTACATGATGAAATACACCCTCTGAAAGCATTTCTGAAAAATTTTCTGCAAGGTTTTGATTCTGTCTCATGATGGAGGTTCTCTCCGGATAAAACAGTATATCATTATTTTATCTTACCCTCGGGCTATTTACAACACTTTTCTCTGATGAAATAACTTACTTTCGATTGGCAACTTGTGCCCTCTTTGTAAGGCAATATCCCTCGCTGAGAATGGAGCAACCAGAATGGGAACCGAAAGGAAAATTTATCAATGTCTGGATGGGCAACAACAAAGACTCAGGACAACTAAAGTAAAGCCAGGCACACAGGATAATTTCAGAAATGCAAACCAGTGTCTACAGAATAACAATGGAATATACACTGTTTGTAACTGTGCTAAAGCAAATAATTGCAACAGTCAGAAATAAATAACAAAGTTGTCACACAGTAAATAAAGAATTCAGTGGGGAACATAAATCCAATAAACATCACAGTGTTGTGACTCCATCACATCTCCCCAAGGATGGAATCTGGGCTCATTTAGATCCTGGACTTTTTTACAGTTCTGTAAATCATACTTGCAGTGTTAGACTCTCTTCAGCCCCCCACCCTTCAGACACAAGCCACAGCTCTCACAGCTCAACTGTTAATTCAACCCAGAAGTCACTACAGTCCATTGCTCCATCTCAGAGGACGCTCTTTAACCCAGGCCACAAAAGTCCACCGAGTTTAGCAACAGTTGGGAACCTGCACACTTTGGAGAGACCTGTCAAATGGCAAATGTGCATAAAATATGTATGGCACTAAGGTGGTCTGTTTGTGTTTTTGCCTTAAATCCCTGGCTAGTAGATCGCATAAACCGTCTGTTATCACCAAATTACAGATTTGTGCTACAGTATCAGTTTACCCTTGCGCAAGTCAGCCAATATGACAATCTTGCTTGGTGGTTCAGGGGCATAACAGTGGTAGGTAGACTTCAGTCCCCCTTACTGCTTCGGTCGTTCCCTGAACACACAGAGACAACAAAAAGTGAGTGTTTTGGAAGGAAGTTTGTTGTGAAAAGGGCAAATATCTTACCTGCAATACATAACTCTCTTGGTATTTTTATCTATTATCGGTGCAGATTAGCTGGTACCAGAGGCTAAAGAGAACCAAATTACTTCAATAGGGGCCAAGACTGCGAACTGCTACCATCTTAAGATAACTACAATGTCACAGCAGATTTTTGGAAAGCTTTTTTTATTAAACTTTAAACTACCATTATGTTCACATTTTTACTCAATAGCTAAAGATTATTTGGAGAGTATATTACTAATGGTCTTGTGGTCTGAAACACAATTAGAATTGAACATGTAAAGTTACTCTCGCCTTGTTGCCTTTTAGAGGAAGACATCGGTGGTGCACTGCCTCCTACCAATTCAACTTGTGCACACTCACACACCCCACAAATAACATTTACTTTTTTAAGTATGGCCAACACATAGAACTAATAGGCTGTAGAGGCTAATTATACTGGATTCAAGCAAAATGAGATTTGTTTTAACTTAACCTTAAAATTCTGAACAATCCTTTCAATATTAACCTACCCTGCCTCAAAAAAAAAAAGCTGAGAAGACTTACAAAGTTTAGCTCTAGGGGTAATATTTGCTCCTACTAAACACTTCTTTGGGACCCATGAAGGAGTTTTTTTTTAAAAAGGAGCTGTTGATGGAATGCAGCCATTTGTTTGACCCTTTGGCCGTCTGAAGGAGGAAAGCCGGAGACAGGTAGATATATGGCCGGTTTGTTATTGTGAATTCCAGATCCTGTGATTATCTCCGACTCTCAACCTTCTGGAGTTTTTTAATCTGGGGATTCCTGCGACAGTTCACTTGCAGTCTCTGACGTTGCCTCTCACTCACCTCTGTCTGACCTCCCCCTTTTGACCACACCGACGCTCCAGCAGAACACATACTCAAGCTCACACACACTAAACAGGATTCCCTGTTTGAGCAGAAACTCATGAAAGAAGGAAAAAAACACAGCACCTTACAGATTCCAGGGCCGGGGTCAGGTTTCGTTTTAATGTCCGTTTGAATGTCGATGGGGGGAGCTGTACTGGAGCTAGTGTGGAAGGGTGTGGGGTGAGCGGGAGTTCCCTGTGGCAGCACATCCATTCCGCACATGGAAAACTCCTAATGTCACACACAGCTACCTGTGAGAATCCACTCTTTGTTACAAGTTACACTTGTTCTAAAAGTGAATTAAAAACTTTGTGAGCTATAAAACACAATGATAGACAAGACAAACAGGACACCAATAATAGCAGAGACTTCTTGACAAAACGAATCAAGTTTTGGCACTTTTCTACAAAGCAGAACTGGCTGATTGAAACCAGATAATGTTCAAATGGAACTGTTAGGTCTAGTAATGAGATTCCCCGGGTGTATGTTTGGATTAGGTGATTACAGACTTTGCCTTCCTCCTCTCAGTCACTCAGACGTGCACATCGACACACCATGCATGCAAGGCCCTATGCATTCGTGCAGACACACGTGCCATGCAGCAAAGTTGTTAAGCATCAGGCTGTCACAAGGGTAAGAGTTCATGAAAATTGTGAAATACAACTCGATCTTCCTGTCTCTGTACTTTTATATGGAGGTGCAGCAGAACAAAAGGAGAACGAGTTTTGAAAATAGACAGCTGCAGGAGCCATAACAATGGGCCAGCAGGTTCTTTCTAAAGGCAATGATCGTCACAGCCTCTCTCGGAGATGTGATGGGGTCTGTGATGATGTCAGTAAAAGTATGGCTAAGATTAAAAGACTGGCAAATACCAATAAAAGAAGCTGCATTTTTTTTGAGAAACACCTGTTTTTGGGGAGGTTAACACTGGGTTTAGGATGTGAAGAGTAGGCTAGATGGGATATATAGTCCCTCCAGTGAGATCTGGGTCTTTCCAAGGTTCTCCTTCCAGTGGCTCATGCCTTCAAAACCTCAGAAGAGAGTCGCCCAGAGGGCATCCTGATCAGATCCCCAAACCACCTCAGCTGACTTTTTTTGATGTGGAGAAGCAGCTGCTCTACTTTAAGCTTCCGCTGGATGACAGAGCTTCTCACCCTGTCTCTAACGCTGAGCCCAGCCACCCTCCAGAGGAAACTTATTTCAGCCACTTCACTGGAAAAAATGGCACTTCAAAAATAAGTTAAAAAAAATTTAAATGAGATTTTTTTGGGAAAAAAAATCTGCCAATGGAACAAGTGAAAATTAACTTGACATGATTTCTAGAAGTAAGACATTGCATTAAAGCCTCACAAGGTATAGAGAATCATGAAACTAGCCACGAAAACTTATTCTGAGCAGTATTTTACTACAATTGTGAGCTTTTGCGTCTCATAATAAGCTTGTGATGGCCTTTAGGGCTTGGTTGTCCTTGGGGACTCCTGAAGCTTCCCCTCAAATGTAGCATCTTTTTTTCAGCTTGAATGTCATCCTCTTGTTTTAAAATTTATTTAACTCATTCTTAGTTTTATAATTGTGGCAATGCTCTGGATCCAGGTCCAAAACCAACTTAAATTAAGATTTGAACATTGCATTTTAAGACAAATTACCTTTAAGTATGCATTCCTGACTAGCATTAAGAAATGCATTCGCAGCATTATAACCCTTCTCCAACCTGTTTTCATCTTAATATTTTTCCCTCCCTAGTTCAAGCCAATATTTTCATGGATGCAGACAAGCGTACTGATAATACACCATACTCTTATGTGAATTTTAATAATGGCAAGTACATTGCAGTGAAATATGACCTCACAGATCTCATCAAATGTCTTGACTCAGTGCAACAGAACAGAGAATGAAATATTATTTTAGCTGTCTTTTTTCCAAATCACTTGAATGTTTGATTTGACAGAAATGTATTAAAATAGCTACACTTATAGAATGTTTTGTAAAGCACTGTGAGTTGGGCATGTTGTTGATATCCTTGTTGATTATCAATAAAGCAGATTTGTCTTAATTCAAGTTTTTCTTGAAACAACACTTTATGTTTTACAAATCTGTAGATGGTTTTGATTTATATTAAGTGTGATGAGAGGTTTTGACTAAAAGTTAGAAAAATATACTTGTAAGATTTTCCTTTTTTGCAGTGTTGTTTCCAGGATCTTGTTCTTTTGGTCATGTGTCATGACCATATGTGAGGGAAGGTCGACCAGTTAATTGAGAGCTTAGCTTTTTGGCTTAGCTCTTTCTTCACCACAACTGACCGGAGCAGCACCACAATCCTGCAGACGGAGCCCCAATCTGTCTGTTCATCTCTTGTTCCATCCTACCATCACTCATGAATAAGACGCCAGATTGCCTGAAGAAGCCAACAGAACCACATCATCTGTGAAAAGCAAAGATGAGATCCTAAAGTTCCCAAGCCAGACACCCTCCTCTCCACAACTAGGCCTTGGTAGCCTGTCCATGAACATCATTTACAGGATTGGTGACAAGTGGGAGCCCTGGCGGAGTCCAACATGCACTGGGAACAAGCTCAATTGTTCGAGATTACAGCACAACTCCTGCTTTGGGCATACGATTGGATAACTCTTAAAAGCCACCCACATACCCCATACTGCCGCAACACCCCTCACAAAATACCTTGGGTGACACAGTTGTAGGCCTTCTCTAGATCCACAAAACACATGTAGACCAGAGAAGCATACCCCACTGAGCCCCAAAGCTATTCCACAAGGATAAAGATCTGGTCCACTGTTCCATGGCAGGGAAGAAAACCACAATGCTACTCCTGGATCCGAGGTTCAAATATCATGGATGTCAACGTGTTATCAGGATGATGTCCCAGTCCCCCATGCAATATTGAAGAGACATGTCAACAATGACAGACCAACAATATTCTACAGTCTTTCTGACCACCTATCAGATGCTTCAGGAGTCCCCAAGGACAACCAAGCCCTAAAGGCCTCCTGCTTCAGCTTGACAACTTCAACACTGGTGTCCACCAGCAGGTTCTTCAGTTGCCACCGTGACAGGCATCGATAACCTTCCGACCACATTTCGTGGAAGGTAGATCTGCAATGGAGGTCCTAAACATCGCCCATTCCAATTCCATTTTTTCAATCTCCCACGGGACATGAGAGAAATTCTCTTGCAGGTGTGAATTGAAGATTTCTCGCCTAGGTTCCTCCGCCAGATGTTTCCATCTTACCCTCACCTCCCATTTAGGTTTATTAAGTCTGATGATACGATTACAAAATCGATCATCGACCTTCAGCCCAAGTTAGTCTGGAATCAAGTACACTTATGTATCAGCTTGTGCGCGAACATCGTGTTCATTCTTCTCACTCACCCCCCATTAGGTTACGTTGTTGTTGCCCACATGGGGATTAAAGTCCTAGAGGAGGACGACTGAATCCCCAGATGGCACCCCTTCCAGGACACCATCCGGAGAGTCCAAGAAGGTCAGGGAATCTGAACTGCTGTTCGGTGCATAAGCTCAGACAACATGATGCCAGCAAGAATTAGCCCATCAAGCCAGCGAGCTTCCCCACCCTCGTCTCGGTCCAGGAGGGTGCCTTGGTCTTCCTAATCCGGGCGAGGTTTGTCTCTTGTTGTTGTCAGCCATACCATCATAATTTTTTAATTGCTTTTAGTCTGAGCTCTCCCCTTAAAATGTTTCGCAAAGAGAAGTCTGAGATGTGTGACATTTGTTTGTGTTCACACCTTTATTTTGATGCACCAAAATAAAATCCTTTGGAACTATTTGACTTCAGAAGTACCCTAATTATTAAATATACTCCACCTCTGTGGTTTTTTATAACATCATAAATCCAGCTTTTCTGTGAAAGCCTCAGAGGTTTAATAGAACATCACTGAAAGAAGACCAAGGAACTCAGCACACAAATTACGGATACAGTTGAGGAGAAATTTAAAGCAGGGTTAGGTAAAAAACAAATGAAATGTCTCAACCTTTAAACATCTAAGGAAACAATGTTCAGTCCATCAACTGAAAAAGGAACGAATATGGCACAAATGCAAAGTGGCAATCCACCTAAAACTTTCCTGGCGAGGAGCGCATTAATCAGAGAAGTTGCCAAAAGGTCCAAGGTAAGTCTGCAAAGATCTACAGCTTAGGTGGGAGAATCTGTTGATGGGAAAACTGTTAGTCATGCACTTCGCAAATCTGGCCTTCATGGAAGAATGGAAAGAAGGAAACCCAGGTAGAGTTTGCCAAAGCACTTGTAGGGGATTCAACAAACATTTGCAAGATGGTGCTCTGGTAAAATGAGATACTGGGGCGGTGCGTGCCTTAGTGGTAGAATTAATAAACGGAGGCTATTGATCCTTGATGCAGTCTTCCAGGGTTTAAATCTCGACCCTTAAATCCAGACCTTTGTTGCATGCCTTCCCCTCTCATTTCTGTCTATAACTTGTAAATAAAGACAACTAGTGACTCCAAATGTATATATAAGAAAGAGAACAGTATTAGCAAAATGCTGGATTTGGTGGAAAATCTACACCCCAAATTACCTTGAACACACCATCACTATAGTGGAAGTGGCCAAATCATGCTGTGGGGATATAAATGCACACCAAAGTTTTTCAATTTTTATTTGTAGAGTTTTGACAGAGTTTTATCATCCAAATCCAGATAAAAGACATTGAGGTTTGTAGCTTTAATGTAACAAAAAGAGGTAGGAATGCCATCGCAAAGCACTGTAAATATTTTCAACATATGACTCTAAATGTTGTATTTAATTTAAAAAAAATTCTTATTACAGCATAAATCGTGAATTTTTTCAGTGTGTCGACAGAATGTTGACATACGTTGGGTTTGTCGGTTTAAAATATAGCATGCATAATTAGGTGATGTTTCCACTTTTTAACTGCTGGGACAACACTGTCAGAGAGACTTGCAGCAGCTCACTTCAATGAAGACGTGCGCGCGTGCATTGTTCTTTTGAAAAGTTTGTCACAGTGACAGCGTCACCGGGGTTTTTGACATCGCCTGTCATGCTGAAGATATCTTCTGCCTCTGTTGCTGTCACTCCTTATCAGCACTCATTTCTTAAGTTTACGCTTGCAAATATTCAAAACCCATATTACCATACCTACCGCTGCCAGGAGGGCAGAAATGAAAGGAGGCAATAATCTCCCTTTGTTTATCTGCAAGCTATCCTTCAGCAAAGTATTCTGAGCTCAGAATTTTCAGCAGGCTTATATGACAGAGAAGGATATTAATGTTGTGATTGTCATCTTTTTTTCCCCAAAATGATCCGGCTTGTGTTCTCTATAGCAAACACTCTAAAGTTATTCTTTTAATACTCCTCTAAATTATTCTACTTTACCCCAGGTTAAATGGCAGTGTTACAAAAGAGTGCATATAAAATTATTAAATACAGTACACAATAGTTTGGGGAGTGTGGGGGTGGCTTACATGCACATATAATTGCATTACAAGACAAACACTTAGTGCCATAATGCTAAATCACAGCAGAACAATTTCACAGTACTTCCACATAAAAACATGCTGCCTGGCATGCGTTGCGGCATATCCATCACAATGCTGCTATCTGCAAGGTGCAGGGTAACCTGATTTAAGGGCAACTTATTGGATTTGTGGGAGGGACAGAGAGGGGTGGAAGGGAGAAAAGAAAAACAAAAGAGAAGGATTAATCACGATGTGGTGGCATGACAGCGCCTACAAAGGCAGCCATGAAACAGTTGCTTGACGAGAGAATGATTGCAGGATCTGCAAGTAACCGGCTGCCACAGGCGATGTTCTTCCTCCAACTCAACTTGTCAGGTGTAATCATTTTGTTAAGCTTAATGTTTTATGCAAATGCACTTAGCGAGAGTTTTGTCAGGGGGCTATGTGTGTGTGTGTGTTTCTTGTTTCTCTGTTGTGTGATATATGTGTGGCTATGTATTGTGGTTTAAAGTGTGCACATTGCTGATGAGGAGTGGGGTAGAGGTGGTCTGTGTTTGGCAGTGTCTGTGTGTGGTATTGTTTTTTAAGCACTATGAAAATATTAGCATTCCTCTGAGCCCTGCCTGTGCTGCCCTGATTATTTCCTGTATGCATCAGGGTTTTTACTTCGCCCAGATCACACAGCTCAAGTCACACCATGCTGCTTGAAGCAAGGAGGGAGTCGGTGAACAACTGCCTTCACCTGTTTGCTCTATTTTATTTTTTTGCTTTTTGGAAAAGAGATCAGTGAGAAGGAGAAGAAGGAAGGGCTGATGCATTTGCTACCACATCTCAATTTCTTTGTATAGTCTCACTAGAACATAAAGCAACATTTGTGTTTACCTGGATCCAAGTTGGCTTTTAAGATGACAACAAAACTTGATAAAATTTCTCATTTTCATGTTTAATCAGTGTCTAATATCAACCTTTCTTGCAGTGGAATTTGTAATAACGTCAATGATAACTCTGTTTTCTTAACCTATTTTAAATTGATAATAGGCCATACAGTTCCTTGCAAAGGTATTCCTAACCTAAACTTTCTTGAACTTTGTCACATTAGAGCCACAATTTACAATGTTTTATTGGGATTTTAGTGTAATAGACCTAATTGTAGAAAGAAAGTTTTTTTAGCCTTCTTATCTCTGATTTCCCCAAATAAAATCCAATAAATACAATTGAAATGAAATCTCTATGGAGGACTCAGAGGTTTGTTTGACCAGACAGTTCAGGATACAGTTGTGGAGATGTTTAAAGCAGTTTTAGGTTATAAAACAATATTCCATGCTTTGCCCACACAATCAAGACATGATTTTCAAGGAGAGCATTTATCAGAGAAGCAGCCAAGCTGCTCATGGTAACCTGGAGGAGCTGCAGAAATCCACTGCTCAGGTGAAAAACTCTGACAACAGGACCAAAGCATAAAACCTTGAACACTGTGTATAAACCATCTTGGTGGGCTCATATGCTCACTTGTTTAAAATCTCACATGTATTAGTAGCATGGTGTAAGACAAACATAGTAAATATGATTTTAGTTTAACCTCTATAAGGAGGAAATACCCCACTTCCAGCATAATAAAATTGAAATGGGCAGACTTCACTCTATGTTAATTTGCCATTGTTTGAAATGTAAATTGAATTTTCATTATGCCTTCATGGGCTCACCTACTCAGTGCTTTCATCTGGATATTATGAGGGACCTGCTGCTGCAGAGGTGTCTAAAACTAGGGGCCATGTGGTACTGATGTGTTACAATTTTACAGTTGTACCAAAAACTCGGAATGTACATCACCATGAACACAGCATGTCTAGATGCATGGTGCTGGCAGCATGATGCTGTGGGGATGCTTTGCTTTAGCAATCCTGGGAGAAAACCTGTTTGAGGCTCCAAGACTTGAGGATGGGACAGACCACAATGTACAATGACCCAAAACGTACTGGTAGGGGGGCACCCAAAAAAAGTTGCTGTTATAATTGCAAAAGATAAATTGTACTATAAATACGATACAAAAGTACACCATACTTTAAAAATATTTGTGGAAATCATGAGTCCTTTTCCTTCCACTTAACAGTTACATACTTTGTGTTGATCTATCACATAAAATAGCAATAAAGCACACTGAAGCTTGTGGTTCTAATGGGACCAAATGTGAAAAAGTCCAGGGTGTATAAATATTTTGCAAGGCACTGTATATCTTTTGTGAAAGAAAGAGTTCCTATCAGCCTATCAGGACCCAGTAAACATAAGCATCCAGATACACTAACTCCATCAAACCCAAATGTGTTTTATTCATGAATATCCGAGGTAATCATCTCTAAAAGTCAGCCAAGGGAAACGAAAAGCATCGGCAAGGACTAAACCTAACATGGCTCCCAGGTCTTCTTTAGGAACTCATGGCTTTTTGTGCTTTTATTGAGCCATATCGTTTTTTATGGTTCATTGTCATCTTCTGTGGATCCCATGTGAGAATTGCCATCTAATGTCAGTGTGGAGAAGAGAAAGGAATCAGGCTGAATACAATCTTTGCTGTAGGTTTCATTTTCAATTGTCTTTTTTTCTACACGTACGTTAATTTGCTGCCAGATGTAATAAAATGGATGTAGCCTGTGGATAAAAGGGGGTGCCTGTCTTATCTACAAGATAATATTCACTGCCTTGGCTTTTTTTATCACCTCTAAAACTCCCTCATATTTTTACATAGCTGCCTAAATCAGATGGAGCAGCTTCCTTCTCTGCGCTCTCCCATTTCAGTCAAAGGAAACTGACTGAAATTTATCTACACTTTTAAACACCTACCCACTTTGAATGAAGTTTGACAAATTGCTTAATTCAATTCCCCAAAGATTATATGCCCCTAAGCTCCCCTGTGCAGGTTTGGATTAAATCTTTTTCATCGTTTCTCGAGCCGAAACTGTTTTGAATTGGAAAGTTGAATGTTGATGATTCGTGACTTTGAAAATTATTCTGGTGGCCAAAAAGGGAAAAGAGCTGTGTGACTCTTAACCTTGAGCTCATCTCCCATGTGCATACAAGTCATGGAGAAAATATTTGAGGATCCTGTTTAAAGTGACATGACCTACAAAATGTTAATAATAGTGCAGAGGAAGGGGGAACAGAAGGCATGACAGCTAATGTAGTTTATATGTCTGCGCTTTTAAAAAAAAGTGACTTTGTGACTCTTTTTTCCTAGAACAGACCAATTCTTTAGCCCCTCATTCTCAACCTCACATTTCTATGTGGTAGGGTGTACCAATTGTTTCTGTGGTGCAGAGACAGAAGCGGGAATGAGACCTTTCATGGTCACATTTGGAAACAAACATGTAAATAGTTTCAAGTCCACAGTAAACACAGCACTGTCTTGTTTTATGTGTTCCAATATACTCAGTGCAGTATCAAGGTTAGGTTCTGTAAATCAGTACAAAGAAATTCTGATATATTTTGTTAAATTCTATTTGTAAGTTCTTCTCAATATGCAAAACAAAAAAAGGGGGAAAAAAAAGTGCGAACAGTTCTCAAAACTTTCAGCATTCTTGGAGGAAAAAAACTTGTAAGTGGAAAAAAAAATCAAAGCAGAGCAAAGTCAAAACATGGTTCAAATTAGAGGCTTTAATCTGCCACAAGTGACAGGCCAACGCAATTAGTTCGCCAGAAGAACACAGAACTTCAGTCCAATGCAGGCTTTTTTATCTGCAAAAAATATTAATCCTCTTGGTTGGTAAGCACCTTTTACACCAGCAAAGTAACATTGGTGGTCTTGTAATCATGGTGCGCTGAACAGAGACCACCCCATCATGTGCATGATAAAAATGCTGAGTCTGCACTTTTTTAGCATGATGTAAAGATTTTTTTCCAATTTCGACTCCCTCCCAGCCACTGTTTCACCTCAGTTCAATTTTTGGTCAAATTCAGTCAATACTCTGTACGGCTGGTGGCTGAGAAAAAGTTTGACCTGAATGTGTTGCCGTAGAAGCAAAGTTGCTGTGCTGAAATTACAAAATGGCGGTAACAATAAAAGGCAGCTATTCCATACTTCAGAGCACAAGCAATATGCTGTACATTAGTAAATATTTAGATAAATTGCTGATGTTACATTGAGCTTGTACATATTATAAACGTAATTTTTCATATACATTAGTATTACGATAACCTTGTGTAGCAATAATTTAAACAAACTTAATCCAAAACATGTTTATTTTGCACTTTTTCTGAGTGTTTAGTGTTTCACAATGTTTTCATGCTGAAGCAATCAAGCCTAGTCTTCTATTAAAATATATCAGCCAAATAAAAAAACACGGAATAAGAACCTTAGTTGTCTTAATGATTAATTTCTGTTTTGAGAGTTGCATTACAGATGGTGACATCAATCAGTACTCACTCAAATTTCTGTTATTTACAGGTAAGGATAATGACCATAGACAAATGCAATGTCAAAACTTTTTCTCACTTCATAAATATTAATTCACTGAGGAATTACGAAGCACCTGCAAGATAATAGTGAGAAGTAAATGGTTTAAGAGGAACATTCCTTGTATTGTAGTAAGGAGAAATCTAAGATATGAGGGGGAGACAGAACCATCTGGCTTAAAGCATTTTCTAACCTTCTAACCTCAAAATCAACACATGAATAAACAAAAATGCATGTGCAAACACCTCTGTCCTTGCTCGTTTGCTGCAGTGCACTGAGATTTAACTTTTATTGTTTCCGCGAGATGGTTTGGATGCCCTTCCATCCAGAAGTAAGCAATAAATAAACTGCAGTTTCTAATAAACACTGGTTTGAGCTTGAAGTGGATTTGAAATATGGTAATGAGCGCACATCTGCTTGCATGCCAAAACCAGGCTTGGGTTGACGTGCAATGTTGCAAATGACAACAGAGGACTCCTGTAATACTCCACAGGCAACACTAAAATGGCTTCCATGGCTGCAACTAAAATTACAAGTGGTGTGTAGAGCCTATTTCTCATTAGAATTTTACCTCTGGCTCCCAAAAGCAAGTTGAACCACATTAAGATGACCTTCACTGGTACCAGTGCTCATTAAAGAATGCTGAAATGCTCTTTTTCATCTGTGGCCATAACGAGGGGACCAGTGCACATATCAATATTGGATTTTATCAAGAATGATCCTGGCAGCAATTATAAGGACCCTTTTGAAAAGTTCACTCCCATTATGCCCCTGTACCACTGGTAATGGCATTGTGCCCATAATCCCCCCATGTAGTTAATATCAAACATGAAACCTGATATCAATGACCCCAGAGACCGTGTGTGGATGCTGTGCGTGTGTGTCTGCATGTAGGCACTATCATTGAGCATCCTTCATCACATTGTGCCTTTAATCTGTTGATATTACAAGCCATTCATCATTTCATCTTGACACCTTCATAAAATAAAATACACAGTAATTAATTTTGTTAGATGCAGAAAAAGATAGAGTTAGAGGAGAGGATGATGGGAAGATTCTGGAGTCCAAAATTAAGATTAAATTTATGATGTTTCATGTGTCACATCCAGCACAAAAACTATTTTAAAATCTTGAGAGACGGAGCAATGAAGCTAATGGAGTCGAACATGAGGATGATATAACGATTTCACACTTGAGTCTTGAAATTCACCTCGATCCTCATTTATCATCATAAAGCCCTGATATTACAAGAGCACATGACTGCCAGATTCAGCCCGAGATAAATGTAAATGTGTAGAAACAGTAATATTCAGTAAAAGGCTGCACATGAACTGTCTTGTTAGAAACTGGAAATCTGTTTAAGATTAAATGTATTGTCACATCAGAGCATAGTTTTAATATATTACTTCCAAGTACTAAAACTGAACTTTATAAATTGACTGAAGCGAATGTCTAAATCAAACATCAATTTCTGATTTTTGAGAGGAAAAATAGAAATCCCCTGGATCTAAAATCATCAATAAGAGTGTAGTTTACAGTCCTTTTTTTTTTTCTTCAAGAGACGCTGCAGCTTGCTTCTTCTCGTCAGTTGCAAGCTCCACGTCAGCCTGTTTTGCACATCAGCGTGCTGTGGAGCCCCCAACGCTGCTGAAGACAGCGGAGATGGATGCTTACACGGTGGAAAGTGGAAAATTAAAAGGAAGAATCCGATAAATTGGCAGGAGGCACCTCAGGATAGAAAAGAAAGAGATAAAACGATCATCCCGACTTGAGGGTGCAGTGCTGTGGACCTCTGAGGAGAGGCTGATGGATATACAGCAGGGAAAGATGTTTGTGTGGTAAAAAGAATAAAATAAAAATGATTCTGTGTGATCTTTGTTTCAATATAGGCTGTGGATATATTGTTCAGCTAGTAGGTTTTATATATATATATATATATATATATATATATATATATATATATATATATATATATTTTACATGAATATTCAACAATTTGCTTATGTTAAATGAAAAGGTGACCAATATTTATACATCAAGATGAGTAAATAACAAAATAAATACATTTTAAAAAGTAATATTTTTGCATGAATTCTTTATTTTTCGGTACCTTCAGGACGACTTATTTACAAATTAACTGTACTTCGTAAAAAAGGCATTTAAAAAGCAGGATCAGAATTTTAAATAAAGACAAATGATCTAAATACATATTTTTGCAAAAGATAAAATATTTAATTTTTTTTCTTTTTTTCCTGTCCAGAAGCTGTTCTGCAACACATTGTTGACAGTTTATGCTGAAATATACCAAATCCAACAATTTATCTCACCCGTGTCTCAGCAGAACCCTTTATTTAGATGTTTATGATCTTTGTTTTTCATGTTTAGCGTTCAACTAATGGCAGATTAAAGGTAAGACTGTAATAACAAAAATGTTGTTTGTGAAGTTAGGACAAACATTTACCCCAATAGATCTCTATTTTTCTTAATCTTAATTGACTGCTGGATTCCTCTGGAACCCCTAAGGAAAAGAAATAGAAAACAGAAATAGAAAACACAAAAAAAGAAAAATCAAAACCAATATTTTAAATGTAA
Organism: Crenichthys baileyi; assembly: GCA_036173005.1. Classification (NCBI taxonomy): domain Eukaryota; kingdom Metazoa; phylum Chordata; class Actinopteri; order Cyprinodontiformes; family Goodeidae; genus Crenichthys; species Crenichthys baileyi. The sequence continues at coordinate 230,049 of JAHHUM010000593.1, forward strand.
GTTTAAAGTAAAGGCACAGAGAGCATATCTTTTGTCTGATTTGCTGCAACAGTCTTTAGCAGTAACTTGTTTCCTGACTCTGTTTTTGTGATGTATTTAAAATTAAAAGTTTTGCAGAAGAAAAAAACTGCTTTATGCATGTGGTTAAAACTACTGTGGTTTTTCTTTTGATTTTCAAACAGTTTCTTTTTATATTTGTTACCTATTTCTTTATTTTTTTTTTTCTAATGTTTGTGAGCTTGCAGTGTAGTGCATTAGTACAGATCCTTCTACTCATAGTTGTTGAACCTTTCCACATTTTGCCACGTTGCAACTTCAAATCTCAATGTATTTTACTGGAGTTTTTAAGTAGACCAACACATAGTGGATTATTGTGAAATGGAAGGAAAATGGCCCATACTTCAATTCTCAAAGATGTGGTGTGCATATGTATTAATTCCTCCTTTTGGGGGATGTCTGTACCAGTTTTACATACTGTATCTAGAGTCAGAACTGGTGATTTTAGAAAGTTGTTACCGATTCTAAGTAACTCTGGACCGCCTCCCAGTACCTGCTAAACAAAAGCACCCTCAAACATAATGCCGTTACCATTATGTTTTACTGTTGGGATGGTGTGTTCAAGGTGATGCAAAGTATTTTTTCAGTAAGCCCCAAACTTCAATTTTGGTCTGATCTGAGTTAATCTCCTTCTACTTTTGTCCTCTACATGGCTTGTAACAAACTGCAAGCAGCTTATCACCACACTTCCAAAAAGGCCAGATTTGTCTAGTGAACGACTAATGGCTGCCCTTCTGACAGTTTATAATGGACTGCTTCGCTGATCAATGCTTACCTCATCCAGCCCGTCAGTTTAGGTAGACGGCCATGATATTACCTTATCACTTAAGCCTGCTTTTAACTTCTCCACAACACTGACCCGTCTGATGTGTTCCTTGTTCACCACTTCCTTTATACAAACCTCTGAGCACTTCCCAGAACAGCTGGATTTATATAAAATTACTCACAAGTGGACTCTATTTGCTAATGTATGGCTTCATAAAGTAAATGGTTGTGCTGGATTTTATTAAGGAGTATCAGGGTAAAGATGAGTAAATGAGAATGCATGCCAGAATTTTCAAGTTTTTATGTATGAGCCACATATTATTTTCCTGCCATTCAACAAACTGGGAAAGTTCAAGGGGTGTGTATATTTTTGTAAGACACTACAGGCCTTCAGGCTGATATTTTACCTTCCATTCTGGCACAAGTCTGTTAAAATGTAAGCAGCAACAACAAATACATCAGTGTAACTAATTCCTTCAGTCTTCCACTACATAGCGCAGCAGCAAATGTGGAGGATGTAATGGCCATTCAAACTGGCTTTATACCCCCCCCCCCCCCATGCCTTCTCTTCTTCCTCTAGCAAGGGTGGAACCCCCACTCCCCCCTTTGCCCTAAACTGCCCAGGCTGCTCACCCTCGCACAGGTGTTTCCCATTGCCAGTCACAGTCTGTTGCCCCAACACCAACATTGTTTTAAGGCTGAAGAGTCCTTCCAGAGGCCACAGAGCCATGTTTTCTGCATGCGTAAAACTGCATGTCTACTCGCTCAGGCCACTGGAGACAACACATGGTTTTAGCATTAGTACATCCCTCTGAATGAAGTGCAGGAGAGTTAGAGAGGCCTGTAATCTTTGTAAAGAGGAAGAAAACCAGCAAAGTCATCTTAATTGTTTCATTTGAGTGTGCCCTGAGGTGGAGCAATCTTAATATCATCAGCTCAAAGCAGTTTATTTCATTAACATATCTCCTTGTCCATCAGTAAGAACGTGTTCCTTTTGAGACAAGCTGCTACAGTTCATCATAATTGCAAATGTTTGCACATAATGTAAAGACCTTGTGGGTCTGGTATTCTTTGAGATGAAAAAAGAGTTGCCATGCATACAAATCAGGCAGGTGACAGTAATTCCTGAGAACATTTTCCGTTACTTGCAATTCATATAGAGGTGTCAGAGTTGCTCGACCTGCAGGGTTTTGCAATTCAGCCCGAGTTTGGTGTAAAATGGTACATGCATACAGGTCTGCATGTACCATGCCATTACCAAGCAATTAAAACAGAGAAACGTGTCCTTTTCTGCCATAATCTTTTTCATTTAAGTTTCAGACTTTCACTTTTCCTGCCTCCAACTCATTTACAGTTGGCATATTAATGTACACTGTATATTACACGTGCATGCTTGCGCATTCACACTTCCTCCCACACATCCCTGTGGCGTGGCAGCTAAAGGGGACTAACTGACAGAGATTGCTGGGTAATTCAAGCCAACATGATTGACTTTATGAACACTTTAAAGTGCCAACTGCTCTTTATGTTTTCAAGAAATGCCAAAAAGTTTCCAGGATCAAAAAAAGAAGCAAGAGGTAGAGAAACCCAACAACTGCTTCCACTTTACAGACCACCTCCCTCGTTACGTCCCCCCCCCCCCCGGCACTTTTAATGGCATAAAATTATGGGCCTGAAAGAGCGACAACAACTGTCGAGATTAAAAGCATAATACGTTGACAGGAGTGACACGGCCATTTTCTCCTCCTCCATTAGCATCGAGATGTGGCCACCTCCTTTTGCTGTTAAGAAACCAACCGTAGTGGCAGGCTGTAGTTGTCAGACGTCACTTCCTCTGTCATTACTCACTGACACACTGACTGCTGTGGCTTTCATGCTGACAAACAGCAAAAATATCAAGTGATTTAGGAATGGGCTCTCGGTATTGTTACGTTAATGCACACTAATCACTAGGTGAGTGTGAACACTTCAAAAATCAAACTTGGATCTCAGCCCTTCTATAAGTATTTGGCAAGTTGGAAATATACTATTCAAATAGCGCTGAGACAAACCGCAAAGAAGTGACTCTCCATGTGGCTACATTAGAAACACTTAAATATGCTCAGCTTTTTATTTACGTTTTTGGAGATTTTTCTTTTTAACTTTAAAATATCAACCCTTTTGATATCCTAAATAAAGCAACACTAACCTGATATATTTAAAATTAGATAGTTTACAAATTAAATCCTTTTAATATTATTAAAACATTGCAAAACAGCTGTAAGTATTTTGGAATATGTCTCCACCAGCTTTGCTCATCCAATTACTGAGGTTTTTACCCTTTCTACTCTGGAAAATGGGGTTGCAGGGTAGAGAAGTAGTTAGCACTGTTGCTTTGCAGTTAAAAGCTCCTGTGTTAGAATCTCAGACTGAGGTTGTTTTGCACGGAGTTTGTATTTCCTTCTTATGCATTCATGGGTTCCCATCCGGTACTCGGACTTCCTCCTGGAGCTCAAAAACATGCATGTTAGGTTGATTGGTTTCTCTAAATTGCCCTTACATATGAGTGTGCGCATGCATTATTGTTCGTGCTGTGTCTCTTTAGCCCGGTGATGGACTGGTGACCGCTGGAGATAGGCCCCACCACCACTGGGACCCTGCAAGAATAAGCTGATACAGGCAATGGTTGAATTGATACTTTGCTAAACAGATTAAGTTGAGTCAGATTGGATGGAGAGCATCTGTAAACACTGCTTTTCAAGTCTTGCATCAAATTTTCAGTTGGTTTTAATCTGAAATGTGACTGGGTCCTTATATTGTAGATAAGGCTGTTTTCGTGGGTGTTTTTGTGTCATTGTCCTGCTTGAATGTGAACCTCGGTTTCAGTTAAATTTTTTACACTTTGAACAAGTTTTCTTCCAGGATAGCCCTGTTTTTAGTTATATTCCATCTTTCCATCAACCTGACCTGCTTCCCTGTCACTGTTCAAGAAAAGCATTCCCACTGCATGATGTTGCTTCTACCATGTTTGACTTTCAAAATAGTGGATTCAGGGTTATTCGGCGTTTGGTTGAATAATCTTCTTTAAGTTGTGTTTTATTATATTACCCAGTAAAAATTTTGTCAAACATGATCTGATTATTTTCACTGCCTTGGCTCATATCTATTTTTTTTTGTGTTTATTATATAGTATATAATATTGCATTGGAAATGAGACAGCGCAGTTCTGGGAGCTTCCACTGGCTAATCTGGATGTGGCCTCATTAGGGACATTGATGGATGGGCTTTTGCTGCCACTGGTTTCCCCCAGAAAAGCTCTGGCTATTATTAGTGTTTGTCTGTTACATAAACCGACACTTAATTACAAGTGCAAAAATCATACAACACACCAGATTAACAAGCTGCAAACCAATGTCTTCGGTTCAGATTTTTATTTTATATACACAAGCATAAACAAATTAGAGGTTTTAGAAGACTTGTACTCTTTTAATCAGTTCTCCAAAGCTATTCACAGAGAATTGATGCCATATTTTGTTTACATGTATTTTGTTTACTTATTTACCATTATTATTGTCACCAAGTTTAGGCCAGTAATCATATCTGGATTTTTTGAAGCCACATTCAAAAAATTTTTATATCAGGTGGTTATATGAGACATTTTTTGTATAAGCTCTCTGTCGTGGAGAGCTCATTTCCGTTCCTCCTCATACACAGGCAACTGTGGTTGTGTATCGGATTTACAGCTGATAGTTTACTTTTATACCAGAGGAGGTCATATGATATTTTATTTTCTGTTTCCCAAAATGGCTTCGGCCGAGGACTCAGACACATAAAACATACTCCTGACAGCGATACATTTCACCTGATGTCACTACTCTGAAACAATCTCGATATTGGCTTTCCTCGTCATAAACAAAATCTGACCACAGTTCTGTTTGCTGGTTCATACGTGTGTGCGTGGGTGTGTGTATGCATGGTGTAAAAAAAGGATTGCAGAGAGACACAAAGAGGAAAGCTCTCTTATTCTCAGGAGCAGGCAGAGTCTGTAGATAGACCTGCTCTACAGGGAGACGAGTGGGAACAGTTGTAAAATGCAAAAGTAAGTAGGGAAGATGTGGCTTTGTGGAGGAAAGAAAATAAATGAGACAAAGGGCAAAAGAGAGGAAGGCTGCAACAAGAAGTGGAGGAAAGGAAGAGTAAAAGAAGACAGCAGACTATAAGGAGGTAAACTAACAAACAGAGAGGGATGGAACAGGTAGGAACCCCAGCAGGTGCTTCATCATCTGCTGAGGCATTGTCAGGCCGCCCGTAAACAGTCATCGTACTTCTCGAGGGAGCAACCTTCTCCATAACTAGCCCATGTATAAATCCACCTCTTAGCCACTAAATTAGAAACCTTCTTGAGAGAGTTGCAGTGTGGGGGTGCTGTACAGACATGATGAAAAAGGGAAGACATAAAATTAAGAGAATGAACAGAGAGATGCAACAGGGTGCATGCACAGGATGCAGTCTATTGAAAACAGCTGGCGACTTTGATCCTTGTGAAAAATTGCATTATTTTGACGAGTGTTGCACTGTGCTGTAATTAATTCATTTTTAAACCATCTCAAACAGTAACTGTCTGCTGTGGATCCAAACTGAGCACCAGGTCCGAAGTCTGCACTTTGTCAACTCATCTTTATGTTTATCTGTTATTTCAACTGCGACACACACACCACACTTTTGTTTTTAAATTATTTTTTCTGACCCATATAATGGAAGCCATTAAAATATGTGATGCCTAAATTTAGTTTTAACACTTGCAGCAAATTGTTGGTGGAAAAGTTTTAAATAGCAGCAATTTGGCATTTTAACACAGTAAGGAACATGCATACAAAAGAAGAGATGTGTATGTAAAACTTGCATTAATTCAAAGCAGAAACATATATGTTAAAATAGAGTGCAAAGCCAGTAAAGTGGCAAGTTTAGTGCATTGCAAAACTATCCATACCTCTTGAACTTTTCCACATATCCTAGCATTATGGCCACAAATTAAAATGTATTTAATTGGGATTTTATGGGATAGACCAAGCAAAACTAACACTTCAAATTCACCTAAACACACCATCCCCATTGTGAAACATGGTGGTGGTAGTATCATGCCGTGGGGATGGTTTTCTCCAGTGACAAAGAAGTTGTTCAGAGTTTATAGGTAGAAAATACTCCTCAGAGAATGCTGCTACTATACAATGGTTTAGATCAACGCATATTTATACGTTTGAATTGTCCAGTCACTGTCCAGACCTAAGTTAATATTCAAACTTTTCAAATGGAAAGATGATATAATAGTACCTTATTGTGAGAAAGACTTCCTTTGAGTTGTATGATGAAAAACCAGGGTGAAAAAGTAATTATCATGTACAAGAAAATAATTGAAAACCTGTTAAATTTCTGTTATATTTTATTTAGACTTGTAACTAAAATGCTTACGTTTTCACAAAACATTTAATAAAAAGACAAATACAGAAATAACTGGATGCCTTTAATGATGAAATAAGAAACAACACAATGATCCAATCAGTTGTCTCAGGGCTTTGTCTGCCCTTAGAGCTAGCACAACTATTTTACTACTAGCCCCATATAGTTTTACAGAAAAATCCCCACAGGACTGTTTAACATTCTAATAAAACTTTTTTACAGAGTGGTGTGAATGTAAACTTCTGGGATGATGCCATGTCCAAAAAGAAGGAATAAAAGTTGTGAGCACAGTAAGAAATTGGGAGACGGATGAAGGGAAGGTGTCAAGGGTATTTTACACATAAATCAAAAAGAAAGAAATGTATCCTCTACATGAAATCAGTAAACCATGATGACCTGTTTCTTTACAAAACTTCATTTTAAGATTTTTTTTGCTTTGTGTTTCGAATAATCTTTTTTATTTGATGACCCAAACAGTAGATCATGCTAAATCAAGCAAGCCATAATCAACCTTTGATACAATAAGCCTACTGCTGACAGTAATAATCCACTGGCCACCTTCTTGATGAATAATTGATGCCCATCTTAACAGACTAATGAATGAATGTGGTTTGGCTTTGAGTGATAGCCCTCTCGTTGAAAAGCTATCCCAGGAGGGACGGGGCACTGGAGGCAGAGGTGCCATCCACTGTAACCTGTGTAATTGGACTTTTGACATGACTGACTTGACTGTGTTTCTGCCCCCTGCCAGTGGAGGCTGAACTATTTATGTATGAGCACTGTTTCAGGTTTTTATGCAAATTATATTGGCAATAGCACCGATCAGGAAAGAAAAATAAATTATAAAAGTATAAAGACACATTCTGTTGAATGATAGAAATAAAAAGTTTCTAAATAATTTCACAAATAAGAAATTTTAGAGAAGTAATTTCATAACTTAAAAAGTGAAAAATAAAAAGGAAAATACAAATATTTTATTATTTTTTAAATAAGCATATTAGTTTTTTAATGTAAAACTATAAACATTTTATTTATAAGAAACCATATGTAAACATTTTTGATTTGATATTAACTGATACAAATGATGATTCAGTTAATTTAGCAATTCTCATTCACTGTTTGAGAGAACAGTGGGCCTGACATATTTATAAAGGTTGTAAAAGGCACTAAAATTTAATGACCTTCAGACAAGTTTTAGCTGAAACAATTTCTGTGCTGAAGCAAGAATTTAGGTTTGTTAGCAACAGTGCTAAAGTGAAATTTAAACTTGCTACCATGAGCTTCTTAACCCTGAGTCAGTTGTTGCTAATGAAGGACTCATTTGGGCTGTGATTTTCAGGGAAAGGTTTTACATGCCACTTTTTTAGATAGATTAAATAAATTTGAGTCCAGCTTTAACTAGTTTAGCAACACTGCTAATGCTAATAACAAAACAGCCAGAAAGCTGACCTTCTTAACCCTGAGGCTGTTGTTGCCAGTCAACAGCACATCTTAAACATTGTTGGCACAAAAAAGGTTCAAATGCGAGCCTGTAAGAATACATTTAAAAAGTTAACATCTATTCAGTAACATTTAATTAGTTTAGCAACAGTGCTAATGCTAAAAGCAGACTTACTAGCAAGCTAAGTTTCTTAACCCTAAAGAAGTTTGTGCCAATGAATGGCATATCTTAGTTAAAAATCAAGGTTATTTGTAGAGCCCCTTTCATTGAAAAAGTGCTTCACAAAGTCAAAACATAAACATGATTAAAAAGACTAAAAGAAACAAATTAACTAATACGGATAGTTAAAGACTAGTAAGAAATGGTATTTAAAAAGACCTTGTGTTTAGAAAGACAAGTATTTTTCAGGGAAACAGGTTACATGCAACCTGGAATAGCATACATTCAAAATACATCAAACACATTTACAAAGTTTAGTACTATTCATTAACATTGTATGCTTTAACTAGTTTAGCAGCTGTGCTAATGCTAAAATAGAACTTGATAGCAAGCTGAGCTTTTTAACCTTGAGGCAGTCTTTGCATATAACTGCCAAATTTTAGCCGAAATTAAAGTTTATAAATGTACCGCGTTTCACAGAAAACAATCAGACAGAGAATTCAAAAAAGACAATAAAAACCAATGTACTAATATGAACATTTAAAAGCTATTAAATATGATATTTTAAAAGATCTTCTCATTTAAAAAATACTATGGTTGTCAGAAAAACAGGTTACATGCTACTTAGAGTAAAGAACATTTATAATACATTAACTACATTTAATAAGTTTAGTATTCCAGTATGTTTTATGTGTTAATCACAACCAATTCTCATGAAGCTATGAATCTATCTGATCATGTAGGTTAAAAATGTTAAGGGGAAATGATTCGCTTGCTATTATCCCATTGCCTATAAACTGTTAATTGTGCAAAACTATTTTGTGTCTCCATTTCATTGAGAAAATATAAACTAACAAATATGGCCTGTTTAAGTCAACATAAAACAGAACAGACAGAGCCTATTTCAGAAATGAAATTTATTCATTTTAGCCAAATGATCAAAAACAGTAGTTTGATTTTAAAATGGATTGGAGCTACAATTATTATTTTTAAGGTCTTTAAACTGTTAAACCAAATAAAACATTTTATTTTATTGGTTAAATTCTAATAGTTTGTTTCATTTTAGTAAAAACTTTATGCGGCTCCATTTTTTAAAGCCGTGACAAGAAACATTGAGGCCTATTTCTTGTGTACACTTGAGTTGTGCTTGCTCAAACAATCCTCCTTGCATTTTAACACTATTACACGCACGACCAATTTCTAGAGGTCTGATAACATTCTCCCTGCAGTTTCGACGTAGCACTCTGACCAAACAATACCTTATTGACATGAGCCCTGGCCTCACAAAAGCCACAAAACATCAGGGTTCCTGTTTTTGTTGACTCTGTTTGAACCCTCCATTGAAAGCAAAGTCACTGTGGACACAGCAATGCATAATTGGAGCTTTCTGTCATACAATACAACAAATCAGCCCTTTAAATGTTTGAGTATGATAAGACAGGTAGAAGGGGGTAGTTTGACGTGGATAGGGGCAAGTCAGGTGAATGGAAGTGTGGAAAGTTGATGGAAATGGATATTGAGGCTGTGGAGGATAGCGCCACTAGGGGACAGTAGTAAGTCATGGACAGAAGCTGAAAAGTGCACATCTCTGTGAGTGTGTGTGTTTGCCCATGCTTCTAGGCATGTGTGTGTGGCAAAGAGTGAACAAAAGACTTTCTTTGTTGCACTCTCAAATAATAAAAGCATTCTAAAATAGCAACTTAACTGCTGTAGAAGAGATCTTGAAAACGCATCAACCCTTAATGCACAAGAACAGCTCCAGATTTACATAATCATATGTAATGTAAACCACTACGAGCCTCAACAAACAATATGACTGGGGAGCGGGTGACAAAAGGCATAGGGATTTGCTTTCCCCTTTTGACTTTATACACCTAAAACAGGTACATTTCTGCTTGACCTGCGGAAAACATTGAGACACGTTTGCAAATTTTAGGGCAATGGCAAATAAAACCTCTCAAGTTTACACAAAAAGCCCAGAATGCAAGTCAGTGATTTTAAACATAATTTTCAGGCAATATACTTAAAATGATTTATAGCTTTAATTACTACAGATTCATACAAAGAATAACCTTATTAATGGCTGATTTCAAAATGACAATTAAAATAGATAGAAAAAATATGACTAAAAGGAGGAATCTTTTGTGATAATGGCAAACTAAACTAGTGAGACCTTTTGTTTGACCACAGATCAAGCTGAATGGCCGGAGGATTTCACGCTGCTGCTTGAGGAATTACTGCTCACTATCTGCTGTCTTTGTGTTTTAAAAAGGGTCATTAGTTTTGCAACTGGCTTAAAGTAGAAAATTTAACACCTCAACGTACCCTCTGATGTTAAATATAAGTGGGAAGCTTGTGTTTCTTTTTTTGCTATGGTAACCAAGGACCTATATTCAAAACACACGGCCTCCTCCTCCTCCACCACCTCCTCCGTCTGCAATTAAAAGCAACACAATAACAATATTCACCAGTGACAGTGGTGTCTGTACAGTACTTACGCCTTTTGTTAGTTTTACAATGTTCCTCATGAATTAGTTAAGTCTGTTAATTACACGTTTATTGCTCTCAGGGCTAAGAAAATGCACTAAATAGCAGTAGAATAAAACAAGACTGCAGAGTTTATACAAATAATGGAAATACACGATGAATTTAATTTAAGCAAAACAGCTAAACATTATGTTGCAAAAAATGAACGTTATTTTGTGTTATTTTTTGTATTTTCTCTTGAAAATACTAAATACCTTCCTAAAATGGCTAAACCAACAAAAGCAGAGTTATTGCCTACAGTGTAAGTAATAAAAGCTGTGCCTGGTGGAAGTATTAAATAAATACAAATTAATATATATAATAAAAAGAACAAACGATTTATTATTGCTAATTATATATTTCATTTCCTTCATAAAAGTTACATTTAACCCAATAATGACAGATGTATCATATTTTTAAACGTGTATTTCAGAGAGCTCTACCTTCTTTGCAAAATTGCCAGTTTCCTCAAAGTCCTGCTGTAACAAATCCACTACTTGTCTTCTGCTCTCTGGTGGAAGATCTAACTCCAGGATGGCTACATGCACCTCCTAGAGAAGCGAGGTTTTCATAACATAAAATGTTCTTCTGAAATGGTTACGGAAAATAACAAAAAAAAGATTATCTTGAAAAAGGAGTCTGTATTGGAGTCATACAACAAAAACTAAACACAAATTTTAGTTTTTTTATAGTAAAACGAGCCAAAAGCATGTGTATTAATTTTTTTGTGGCATTTAATCCAAATCCCTGTGGTTTGAAAAATAAATCAAATTCTTCACCAAAAAGCATTTGTCACTTATGATAAAAAGCATATTAAGAAATCTAGAGGATTAAAGATTGCTTTGTTAAAAGCATCCATTATTTCTGGAATCAATCTTTAAAGGGTTAAGATGTCAAACTGATTAATAATAATAATCTTTGCATGTTTATAATTTATCATTGTTGTTTCTGTGTGTCAATTATGATGCAAAAAATGACACCTATATTGTATCCAATAAACATTTAAGTGTTTAAATCTAGAATTTCCTGACTATTATTTCTTGTGTGAGACTTTAAAGGGTTAAGATCATATGGCAAACATCAAAGTATCGTGGAAGCATAATTTCTGCATGTTTACACTTTATCATCGTTGTTTCAGATCTCTGGCATGTTTCATTACGGAGTGATGTTTGAGTGACACCGAGCCGGCTGTCACAGCCATGTGCTGAGGTTTCCCTTCTCTCTCCCAGCTGCAGCAATAATAATATTACTAATAATGACTATTCTGCTGCTTTAGCCCCACTATTTGTGTTATTGTGCGGTGTCAGACACAGGGTCTGACTGTCGCTGCACTATCAGCGGGAACGAACAAACACGAACACATTTGCCTGAGTTATTGACCTTTATCTCCCCACTTTCTTGACAGGCTTCTCCAGTTATTGACAACACAAACACACGGGAGGATGCATAACCTTTCATTCACAGAGCACTTTCTCTCTTTTTGTCTCTCTTTGCCTCTGTCAGCCTGTGTGTCTCTCTCTCTCTGCTCATGCAATTTGTTTAAATAAAATGGGGCAGACAATGGTACCGCTCATTTCTGCCATTTTTCTTTCACTCCAAATTTCAGGGGATAATATCATTACACCAATATAATGGTTGCTATTCAGGCTTCAGATACACAGATATTTCAAGTATTCAATATAGTTTTGACATGCTGGCATTAGGGGGAGAGCATTGTTTCCTTATTTGTTTGCTCACAAAGTTTATTCAGTCATAAATCTTTGATTCCCAATGCAAGCTGTTTGTCTTCATGATGCTAAAATTACACTCAAAAGCATGGTCAGAAACGCCAGAAGATGCTCCATGAAGCATCATTTGGAAGAACAAATATTTGCAGCTTTAATATTTATTTTTAAACACATACACAGACAAAGAGCAGTATTGAATCTGACCATAATTATTCTAAAATCTGGATTCAATGCATACAACCCTTAATTTATGGTATCTCAACACAACGTGGAATAACAATGGTCATAAAAAGGACTACTACTCCATTAATGATTCTCCATGATTTATTGTGTTTTTTCAATGTGCGTCTTCTTGCATTTCAGCGTGGAAAATAGCATGCATAAAACACGGGTGTCCTCCCCACTAGTCGGCTTCTCTGCAGGTACTTGAGAGCCCCCCCACCCCATCCCTCCTCCCAAAATTAAAATTTAAACAATCCAGACCAGTGTGTGGTGACCATGGTTAATCATCAAGAAACAAAGACATCAAACAATATTTGATAATGAGAAAAATGCCTCCAGGATATTAGGGGATTGGGGGGGGGGTGCAGACCAGACTCGGGACGCACTCACGTGTCGGTGGGAGGGTGACATACAAAAACACACCTCAATGTCTGATACAGACATGCACAACCAGGCTTAAAAGCACAGAGACACTTTTAGAAGGTAAAACAAAAAGAAATAAAATTTGCCTCTCTTGTTTTAAAGCTCATGATGAGATAGTATAGATCCAGCGGTAGTTACAGCTTTGTGAAGCTGTGCTTAATTTTGAACTTTTCTGCATCACGCCTTAACCCAGTTGTCTGCAGTTAAAATGTGTTAAAAATGCTAAAAGTCCTCATAAAAATAACCTTCCCCTATTGATAAAATGACAAGACTTGCAGTTGTTATGAAAATACACATATAATAAAAATTAAATGTTAATACAATTGAACATCAGTTATTAATGCATCATTATAATGTGTATGAAAAAGCTTGTTGTTTACAGAAATATGAATTTTTGCTTTTTAAATTTTTCTATTCATTCTATTCAGCACAATAAAATCAGTCCCAGCTAGAATAAGAAATTGGGCTGAATGAAAATGAGAAAGAGACAGCAGAAGAAGAAGTATCGGGTAATGAGGAGAAAATATTTTTTTCCTCTTCCTCCGTCATACTGTTACTGGGCTATCCTTGATTGACGCAGAGTTAACAGCCTGGCCAAACTGAGGCAGATCCAGCAGCCTATCTGAACAGCAGCATGTGCAGCCACCTCGGTCATGCAAATTGCACCCGGACAGCCCGTTGACTATGATTAATGAGCTCGGGGCTGCAGCCTTTGTTTCTGCATCTAGCCGCTTGGACAGAAATACAGTTTCAAAATATTATCAATCGGCCTAATAATGGGCTGTATTTGCTCACCTTTTGCACGCATTTAAATTTACGGCTTAAAACGTGAGCACAGATATGTTAAGAGGGTAAGCACAATTACATTTAATTACATGCCCCTTTAATTAAATTTAGACAAAAGACGATAAAATTGGGAATTTAAAGCTAGGGTGAAACACTTGTCTTTTCAATGGTGATGTAAAATATGGATGTGGGCTTTTTATGGGTTGCCATCCTCTTAGGGGGGAGCTGGAAGTGGGAAGTATGAATCTGATACCTTGCTAACACTAGAGGCATTTCCTGCCTACAATTTTCCCCGTGTCTGATCTGTGATTTTTAAGCCTGAGACTTCCTCAATATTGGAAAGAAATGCCATGGTACTGAATTTTATAATATTCATCATCTTTAAATGGTGAGTAATATCCCTGATAATTTTAAGGAGGATTTAAATGTTATGACATATTAAGAGGTCTGTTCCTTTTAGGCATGGACCAGCTACAGGTATCAAAGTAGCCAAGGTTTTGCAAAGTTATGGTTTCAAAACCGCTTAAGGTTTAAGTCACGTCGTTCCTACAGCTTAAAATCTTTGAGATGGCAGAGAAAGTATGGGAGTGACAAGAGTTTTTTGCTGCTATATGGAGCATAGCGTAACACATAGTTTCCCCTCCCCTCCCCATTGCTGCACACCAGTAGTCAGCTGCCTGAAAAGAAGGCTACTATATTTTTCCTTTGCTTAAAAGAAAGATAAATTTGGCTGAATAGAAAATATTTTCCAGTAATAAAATCTAATTATGGTGTGGAAGTTAAAGCAATCACTCTTATTAAAGGTAACGACAGTTAGCAAGCCACAACTGGCATGTCTGTAAAGCAGCTAACTGCAACCTCTAACTGAGCAGATAGCCCGACTAATTACCCAGCCAATCAGCTATCAGCTTATTATACTTGTTACTCTTTATTGGTGGCATGGCATATAAGCATCGAAAACTGGGCTTATTATATATTTTTGTTTAAGTCTAGGTATGCCAAACAAAATGACAAAAAAGTATATGTTATAAAGATAATATTCTATGTTTTATTTTAGGAGACAAGGGGACAAACAAAGCTTTTAGTTTCAGAGGATTCCATACTGTTGTCTAGTTCCTTAAACTGTGCGAGTAAAGGAAATTACACATCATATTATAACATTTCTCTGCAGGATACTGTTGAACTAAAAAAGAAAGATAAATACCCCCCCGCCCCCCCACCCCCGCCCGCCCACACACACACACACACACGTCCGCAGCCATCTTCCCCTCTGTCAAAAGCAAAATGTAAATGTTTTTCTGCCATTAAGGTATCTAAGTACCATTAGTGGCTCAGTGCTTTGCACTACAATGGTGTGCCGAGAGCCGTGAAGCAGAGATCAGTGCAGCCCCTCCTGGATATCAGAGGGACACATCCTTTGTAAATTCATCTCCTACTGTGCGCAGGCTTCACAGCTGGTTGGCGACACTGGGTGTGCTGCTGCCCTGTTTACTCTCAACCTCTGAAGCTCTCATCATTTCACTGCATCCCCTCATTTAGTTCAGCCTCAAACACAGTTCAGGATGGCTCTTATAGCTGTCAAATATGCACACAAACACATATGCACATGTACAAACAAGCACAGAATTGCAAATAAGAAAAAGAGTAGATTCTGCTGCAACACAATCTCTGATCCCCTGGCTTTTGGAGCTATTACAGTGCACAGCCTTCAAACAACCCTCTCTGACTTTTTTATCTTTTTATACCATTGCATTACACGGATTCTTTTATACCTATTAAACACCAAAGCCCCATGATCCTCTGATACCTAGATGAATAAACTGCTTCTCCAGCCCCTGACCCCAGCCCTTTGTAGCAATCAGAGCAGACTTCCTCAGAGACCCTGATCTTATCAGGAAGCAGCAATCCCGCTACACAGCTCCCCTTTTGTAGCAACCACGGAGTGGTGACCCCTTTCAGACCAACGGATTGTGCAAGGTGAACATGCTGCCCGAGACTTCAAGCTCATCTCAGACATCATACTACACTGCTCAACAACAATACACCCTATTTTCTGATGTGACACAGGTCAGGTGAAGGCTTTCTGTTCATTGTCCACCCACAATGGAGGAAAGCAAAATAATGTTGGACCTACACACAATCCTGCCAATTAAAGTTTAAAATCTCTCAATTTTTTGTAAACTGTCCAAAATTATGCTTCATGTTTAAAAATACATAAATCTCACTTCTTAATATGAAGCACTAATTAGAGCCTAATTTATTGCTGCTGAGAGACATTTTAAAATTATATTGATCTCAAGGGATGTATTAGACACACTGGCCTTACAGAATTAGACCTATCATCACCTAAAATACACAGCCAGAAGAAATCAGAATTTGAAAGAAAATAAAACACTTACAGTATAGTTACACTGTTGTTTTTAGGTAACAACGAGAAGGCTAATACATTTTGTCAGGGAGCAAATGCAAAGCAAGTCCTGTGTGTTTCTTTTATGTTCCTCGGATATTGTGTTACTCTGCAATGTATTACCATCTCTGTATATGTTTGTATACAGGTTATGTGAAAGGTGTGTATGGTGACAGTCCAAGAAGGTTTAGTAAAATAAAATTCACACAATAAAAAATTATTTTGGAGGGTATTTTAACAACTTAAATTTCTTTAACAACATAAGCTAGTTTAGTGGTGGGTGCTAAGTTAGCAACTTTGTCACTATATGTTTAAAAGCTGTTCTATTCAGAAACATCAATGCATTTGAGAAAACTATCCAAGTCTGGAGTCTGGTAACCTGTCCTGTCTCTGGCACTTCACGAAGCACCCAGTCTATATTAAAGGTGTCATTTGACATTCATTGATCAATAGGATGCACCACAGCGCTAACGAAGTATGTTAACCTTTATTCACCTCAGTGACAGCAGTTGATGCCCTTGGATCCTCTCCTTCCAGAAGCACTCACAGACGGTCCAGTCCTCAAGCAAAAGTCTCTCCCAGCTGGAGCCCCTCTGCATCTAGACTGCAAATAAACAGCTCATGTCTGAAGCTGCTACTGGTTGATCCTATTTACAGTCTGGGTGGGATGTAAATGTAAAATCTGCCTTGTCATAGGCAAATCGCTGCACTAAAATACATCAAATCGTACTCTTTAGGGTCACTTTTGCAATTCCTAGGCCTAGATAAAAAAAAATTGTTGGAATTAAAAACAAGAATTGAAAGAAGAAAGTCAATTTATAGTTCTAAAGAGTGGTAAGGTGCTACACGTCACCTTATTAAAACACATTTGAAACATTTTTACTATTTCCCTGATGTTTTGTGTATTAATAACAACTAATTAATATATCATTCTTTTTAACATGAGAACCAACCAGATAAGCATACTGACGTTAATAATTGTTGGAATTTAACTACTTTATTTAAGTAAGTACATTTTAAAAATTTGTTGGTATTTCAACTGTTAAACTTGCACTATTTCTGTTCATAAATATTTCTTAAAATCTATCCAAACATAATGTATTGAAATTGTTGCATTAGTTAAAAAATGTAACACTGTTTTTTTTATCAGTGCAAAGGAGTTAAAAATGTCCCTGCACATTTTTATTTTACATGATTGCACTTCATCTGGACACTATTTCTTTAAGAGTAATGTTCATCCAGGTGAAATACTGAGTTTTACTACTAAAATCTCTTTAAATATTTGTTTTACTACTAAAATCTCTTAAATATTTGCAACAATTAAATAAAGGAGCAACAAGCATAATTTTGGATCTAGAGTTGTTTTACAACTCAACCGGAACAATATAAGCAGTCTTTGGAATATGCGCTTTGTTTAAATTAGCTGTGAGGCAGATCAGTCTCTGACAGACTACATTAAATAGAAATGTCCCTACTTCTTGTTTTCGCTATGCCCCTATTGCTCCATGACATCTTACCTTTCAGGTTACGAAATGGGAACTGAGATACCACTTGTGCACGCCTTCAACTGCAGAGAGAGAGACGCTGGAACCAATAGAATTTACCTTCACACCGCCCTATGCTCCCAAATAACCAATCATCTACCGGTTTACTGGAATCTGGGGACTGATGAGCCAATCAAAGCGCTCTTCTCCAAAACACCTCTGCTTCAACTTCCTAGCGGGAAGCAGCTATCGGAGGTTATCCCCAGGCAGCGGGAATTGAGGGTAAACAAATAATTAACATAGTATTTAACCATCCCGAATGCTCTTTTACTGCATGCTGTATTAGTGAGACGTGTAATAAGTCTGTATGGATTGTAGGAAATGTTTGTGCGAGGCATTTACCGCGGTGTGTGTTGTTAACACGAAGCTAAGAATGATTAGCAGCTCAGCTCAGTCTGACAGCTGTCAGTTTTCCTCCTAACACCAGACGCCTGACGGAATTAATCTCATTTCTCTGTTCTTTGTTTTTATAGATACGGTAGAAGCTGAAGAATGAGGCTGTCCCGAGCTGAGTATAAAGAGATAGTGAGGTGGACTGAAAAGCTGAGACCTACACGGCAATGCATGAAGATGCTGAAAGACAGATTCCCTTAGTAAGTTGTGCACTGAGCCACATGTATCCGTTTTATCCAAAAGTGTATTGCTTTTAGTTGTATTGCCTTTGTCAAACAGCGTTAACCAATGAGTCATTATGTCTGATTTGAAACCACATATGTTAGGTAGGGCAACACAATAAACTCGATTGGAACCCCTGGTAAAAATGTGTAAAAATCCATAAAATAAACGTGATCATCTTTTGTTGCAGCTGCATTATCTCACGCTGTGAAATCCAGCATTTAATTTGAGTGTATTTATTCCATTGGTATAATCATGTCAGCTGTAGCTAATGTATTTGTACCCCTAACAATGCCTTTAAATGTAACTGAAGCGTTTTTTATTATGTTTACTTTTATTAAGTTGATCAGAGTTTATAGGAACTTATAATTTGTAATTCATACCTTTTTGTTTCCCGGAGGTATCAACATGACATGACACAGGAGAAATAGGCTAGATCCATAGTTACCTCGCTGTACAGTGAACATGATCTTATGAAATTTTATTTTTTTTAAAAATCTCCAAAGCACAATGTTAGATGATTGCAGCAAAGTGTGGCATCTAGGGATAGGGCAGATTCAAGGTTGTATGAGACTCTAAACAGAATTTCATCTGGGAGGACACTTGTAGTTAGCCCCTTTACAGTGATGCTGCGTTTGAACTCTCAAGGAATGTACAAATAAAGTTAATGCAGTACTTTATGTCAGAATTGCTAATAAATAGTTTATACCTGCAACATTTCCAACACTTCATAGATGCGGCTGACACAGTGGATCCTGAACTCACGGCTGCTCTGCGATCCCCACCTTTGCTAGTGTTAATTCCAACTTAATGGGGCAGTTCTGTTGTATTTGTGACTTCTTTTGACTTCCAAGTACAGAGAGAACACACTAATGTCACACACTCTGTAAAGTTTGGGAGGTAGGGTCAAATTTTCATGCTTCTTTTCCATAAGTAACCATGGAAATTAGTGCAATACTTTTATCTACTTACAAACTAGTACAATATGGCTGTCAAAAAATTATGCACTCTTCAGCCTAGAGAAAAATCTGGTGCTTAACCAGGTGCTTTCTTAGATTGGAGGTATTCCCTGCACTGGCCTTGCGCTTTGCGTCACGAATATTACAGGGAGTGTAATCTACATCGCATTTTGAAAAGTGGAGCCATACCTTTGAGTGCCTTCTAGTCATCCACTCTTCCACTCCTTCAGTGTTACAATGATGTGTTTTAAGTACCGAAACATGGTACCGTTTGATTTTATGGGAATAGGAAGTACCGACGGAATTCGGTACCCATCCCTACATGTGACCCCAGCTCAGACACAAGCAGCAGAAACTGTTAAATTAGCAAGTAAATCTGACTCTAACATACTTTTGAATTGCGATGGTTTTCCTTGGTGTGTACACCACTGATGCATTTGTAAACCTGTCCTACCTGAATTGTAGTGCAATTGGGGCCTTCAGGTCAGCAGAGGAACCGAAGCAGTTGCAATGTTTGCTTATACTTCGGGCTGGCTCTGTCATGAGGTCGTCAGGTCTCCATAGGGATGCACTGATTTCTGTGTCTGGTTTCTTAACTTGGGTTTTTGTGAAGATTTGACTTGCAAATACTGATTTTAGTCCATTTTGAATCTCTAAGAAGTATAGGAAAATAATAAGAACCGCATTTAAAATATATATTCGTTTTAAGACTCGTCATTTACCAAGGGCAGTGTCCGAGAGCAGTCACATTAAAACAGAGTTTTTCTGTTATTTTTAAAAAAGCAGTAAAATAATTTGATGGTTAACATTTTAAACATGTTTAGCACCCCACATTAGTGATTAGCACGGTTATAACAAAACCAGAAGTTTTAACGTATGTTATCTAGAAAATGTTGCTCATTACCTTAACTCTGAGATTTCAAAATGATTTCACACATTTCCAAATCCAGCATTTTCGATTACAGACAGAAGTTGAAAGCTCGAAAGTATAAGACAGAGCAACTTTACTGTAGTGTGATAGTCTTCTTGTTATCTACAGAAAGTCTCTCTCACTTTCTCTCGACCTGAATGAAATGCCTTTTTGTCTCAGCATATGGTAAAAACAGTACTTTAACTGACTTCTTCTACTGACTTGGCTTTTAAACACCTCAATGATAGCAATAATAGCTAACTTTGCCCCATCTCTCTTTAGTAACAACATTCACAAGCAAGACTATTGTTGCTGTGACTTGGTTGCTCAGTGTGTTAAAGCATCGGAAAAGATCAGATTATTGAGATTCAGTTTAGTGCACAACTAGCTGTATACTGGCCAAAATTCCAGTTAGCAGTCAATTCTTCAGTGGTTTTTTAAACATACCTATTGTTGGACTACCAGAAACCAGATAATAGGTCATCATTGGGTCTTTCAGCAGGATATTTATCACAAATGCCCTAATACACACAAATGGTTCACTGGATGTACAATCTACCTTCTTCCATGGCAGTCTCACTCCCCAGTACAAATCCTATCGAAAATCTGTTGGATAAGCTGAAGAGAAAAGAGCATACAAATGGATGATCTAGCACTGTGCAAAGAGATCTCTATATGCTCCCACCTTCTGAAATTGTATTGAAGAGTATATGCTATCCCATCATAAAATGGAGTTGTACTGCTGAGGGGCACCAATAGTTCTGCAAACAATTTTCTTTTCATGGTAATTTTTCCAGACTGAATAAATGTGTATTTTGTATACACAGCCTTGATATGTCTTATTTAGATCTTTAAAACGTGAATAATCCAAATAAATGTAGTCTCCGTGATCACTATTTAATTCCTCGCAGGTTTCTGCTTTAGCCCTAGCATTAGGTGGTGATTTGCCATGCAGCACTGGTGCATCCAGAAATCGAAGAGAGAGGTTAATGGTTGTGTTTGCCTTTCTCCTTGACACTGAGGGCCCTTACTTTATTGAATGCAACATGTGTAATCCCCCAAGGCCACCAGGACACCACGGCTGATCCCGTCGAGGTCACTTACAAAGTCGCATGTATTTGGAGCTTCCTACTTCCATTGTGTCCTAATCACCAATCTGGAAGAAAGTATCAGCACCCCAAAGGGGATTCGGCGCAGCTTCACTCTGCCTTTGTTCCCTCTCTGTCAGCGTTTTACTGAACGTCCTGTGTATGCAGTATTGTGCTTGTTTAGGAAACAACAGTTGGAAACTCCTTATTGTTTTTCTTCTTTTTCATTTTGTTTCCTGAGCCATTAAACTGTCCAAATACCTTTTTATGAAAGTATTACTGCTGGGTATAATGATGAAAGGAATATATCAGCCTACAATAATTCTGCACAATCTTTTTCTCCCAGAGGTGCTTGGTCCTTTGTTTAGTCTTGCTGGTTATTGTTATTATTTCGTTCACCTAAACCAATCCTGGGGAGGCCCTTGCTCTTTAAAATCCCTGAGTCTCGTCACTGGGAGTGACAGACAGGCACGGCAGCAGTGTTTTCACAGCCTGCGAAATTATTCTGGTTGTCCAATCAGCTGAGCCGGGCTCTGGAGGGTTAGTGATTGGACTGGCAGGAAATCAGGCTCTTAAGACACAACATATCGACTAGGCCATCCATCATCTCTTAGCATGCGCTCAGGCACAGCAGTCAGCCGCCCCGCACCCCACACCCCTCCTGTCCCTTCGGACCGTGTGGGAGCCATGCCACTGCGTAAATATTGGCCAGGGAGGGGTTGAGGTGGGGGTGAGCTGGCGGTTTGTTGTGGACAAACCTGCAATAAAATGATGGGTAAAAGAATAGCTTGGTTATAATGGGCAGGGGGATAGAGCCAACAGGTATTAAGGTGTTAGATCATTGTATTCAGTGATTTGCAATACAAAAAAAGGTGAGTTAACGGGAGACTCATACATTACAGAGGTAGATCCATTTTAATGCAGTTTTGGTAATAATAAAGATTTTATTTCCAATTAGGATTGCATTGTTTACTTACTGGCATTAAAAGGAATGTGATGCTCCCACTATGACAGAATTTAAGAATTTCGGAAAAATGTATTTAAGGAGTCAGTGTTTTATTGTTGAGAAATAATAGAAGGATTTAACTGTCCCAATATATGTAATAATATGTAGCTGCAGTTTGTTTTTTTAAATACAGACATGTATTTTTTTATATCTTAAATAGGCATAGGCTATTATGATAACCTTAAATAAAAACATCATAGTTTCAGAGTAATAACAGAACTTTAAAACAAAGAGACATAGCAGGATACAGTCACATTTATTTAAAACAGAAAAGCAACAGAAGTATTTCCATCACTGCAAAATTAATAAAATATAGTGGTTATTACTAGGGCTGCAACTAACGATTATTTTGCTAATAGATGAACCTGTCGATTATTATTATTATTTTTTTCATTAATCGAATACTTATCGGATACCAAAAGGTGCTTAATAGGAGATTTTTTACGGAATTTGAACCAGGTGAAGCTAAAGAGTTCTGGAGAGAGCATATTTATCAACAAACAAGGTTTGTCATCCTAAATGCAAAATGTATATATTTTCTGTACAGTTTTGGCCTAATAACTGCTCTGAATGGGTTGTTCTTTCAGCAAATAGCATGTTTTAGAGTCTGTATACTCCAGTTAACAATTATTCGTTTACTAAATTAATTGATGTTTTTTTCAGTAATCGATTAACCACGATTAAATGTTTCAACCCTAGTTATTACATTAAAAAATAGATTTTCACATTTGTGCATTATTATTTTGATGCTGATACACAGATTCAAGCAAAAATATAGGCTAATCACTTGCCAATGCTTCTCAGTGATTGCTCAGAATATCAAACCTTTTCATTAGACTATTAGCTTTGCGTCTGTAGTTTTATAATGGCTTTGGCTTTATATGGGTGATGTGAGGCACTCCTTTAATGTGGACACCAGGTCTGTTTGTGATTTTTCCAATGGAATTATTTCCGAACATCTGAATTTGTCTTTTATTTTAGTGATGGAAAAGCGTGGTGGCCTTCTTTCAGCTAGCCGACTGCCGATGCGCAGCAATGGCTGTAAAAGTACTGTAGAAATGAAAAGAAATCATAAAGTTTGTAAAACTTTGATATACCTTGATTCTTGTAACTGGGCAATGTCCAGTCCAAAAAGTCCAAAATCCAAAAATGTTGGTCCACTGGAAATTACTTAAATGTATTTCCCTCCTGCTGTTTACATAGGAGGTTCTAAAATATCTTCGTATTTGAGATATTAAGTGATTTGAATACATTTATGTTTTTATGTAAAAAATTTCAATCTGAATCTTTTTTTTTCATTTGATTTATTAAAATAAATCAAATAAATGTTAGTATAAAAGAATAATCATTATGCTCAAGTTATTGAGTTCAAACCCATTTCACAGTCATTGCTTTTGATTGGGGGCTCGAAGGGAAGAAAATTTAAACTTTGAACAAGAAGGTTGTTATAGACCATTTCAGGGTAATTTCCATGGATGGTCTGTCAGTCTTTTAGTTCTTCTCTGAAAAACGATAGTGGGAGGAGAGAAGGAGTGTCCCATAGACAGACAGAGAGAGCGATTGCGATGTGGAGTCCCTCATCTGTAACGGCTGCATAACACAGATGTTGGGAGTCATCTGTCAGCCCGGCCTCTCTTGCTGGGGCCGAGCTGCTCTGAGGGGAAAACAATTGGACACGGTGCTGTCACTTTTTACCCCCACTCACAATAGAGGGGCATGCAAATATTAACCCCCCCCTCTCATTTTGCTCCATCTTTCCTACCCTCCTCGTAGCCAGTCCTGATGTCCTGTCTAGTTTCTGGACTGTGGCTAGGCAGCAGGCCAGTGAAGGCAATGCTGTGACATCAGTCCCATCAAGGTCCTCATATTAGAATTGGAAATGATGAGCTGCTCTCTGAGGCCTTCCCTGTCTTCCCTCGGATCCAGAGGGGACCCCAAGTCCTTTTGCCGCTTGTCCCCAGAGAGAATCAGTGCAAGGAGGGTAAGATAGAGAGGAAGGGTAAGTGAGAGTCCTCTGTGTCCTTCTGTGCTATCATGAATGAATTTGGATGTAATCATCAACCCCTTGCGCACACATACATGCACGCACAAACACCTTTCTATAGTGCCATTCAAATCCCCCCCAATTTTCCCTTCACAGTTCATAGAAACCAGAGGGTGAGTGGAAAAGGGCAGATGCCTCTGTTTAAGGAAAATGCTTAAACAGTAAAGTGTGATCCCCCCTTATTCTCTCTCACACACACGTTCACACACAGTTCCCTGGTGACTAGGCCCTGAATGCTTTTCGAATCGAGCCCTAATGTGCCGTTTTCATCAGCACTGAGGCGGGCTGCAATATGGTGCTGCAGCTCGCCCTGGGAATATGAATGTTGATTAAGCATGCGTTCAGCCTTTTGAAATTCTGAAGAAGTGTCAGGATAATGGATGTTGAGCAAATGTCAAGCATTTGTTAATTTCTCTCTGATTCGGGGTTTATCTGGCATGATCTTTGGAAGGAAAGTGCGGGGCAGGGTTGTTTTGGCATGTGCCATTGATATGTTGATTTCTTGGCTGCAGACACTGTTTTGATGGTAATATCGCAGCGATGGAGAAGCTTAGTGACTTGGTCATTTTGAATAGATGTAGAATTTCTCTTTGTTTACATGCCTGCTAAATCTGTAGGTTTAATAAAAGGCATGGTGTGTTAATCTGGCAAGATCCGTACATATCTAGTTTACCATAAAGCCTGAACAGAAGTCTGGACTGGATTAGCTATTACATGGACCAGGGATGCACTGATTAGGCTTTTCCCTGCCGATACTGATTTTTGATTTTCTTTGAGGTCTGAACTGGTTTTTCACTTTTTGTTAACTAAGAAACATAAAAAGAAAACAAGGTGGTGCCAGATAACCGATAGTGATTTATTTTTCCAACACAAAATTAAGTGGTTACATGATATTTCCAATTTATGTACGCCCCTAACCTTTATTACATTTTTTTTATTTAGCCTACGAAGTACACAGTGTGTTTATATTGGCAAGATTTTTACATATTCAGTTTAACTTGAAGTCTGAACATAAGACTGGACTGTATATTCCATCTTTTCGACCAGAGCTACACAATATAATAAATTGCACTCGTCATCGTAATATTAATTGGTGCAATATCAGAATTGCAAAGAATTGCTTGGGAGAAATATTTATCAGGATATAATTAATGCACAAAGTTACAAAGAGTGGTGGGGACAGTGTGATGAAAGAAAAGAGTACGAAAAACTTGTGTTAGTAGTAGTTGCAATATTCAGGAACCATCGCAATTGCATGTTTTCTGGTCAAATTTTGACTGGAGATGCACTGATTGGAGTTTTCCTGGCCAAAACGATTTCCATTTTTCTGTAATTTTTACCAGTTTTTTCTGATTTTGACTGATTCCATGTGTTTTATATTTTTTTAAGGACTATGGCACATAAAAGAGAAAAAAGATGTGCTGCAGGATCTGTCAGGGAGGTAGTAGTTTTAAATTATCCAAATTTTTATGCGTCAAAGCATTAATAACTGAAAAATAGGTTTTGCCTGTTTAAAAAGTTGAGGTTGAGCTGTTTGAGTAGTTTATTTGTTTACTTTTCTTTACTGTGATTTTCTTTGTTTGTTTGTTTGTTTGTTTGTTTGTTTTTGTAATTTTAAACCAGGGACAGTCAGGTTCCCAAGTCTCAGAAACTAGAAATCCACCAGCCAGGCTTCTCCTGGCTAATGCCAATTTTTGGTTTTCTTTTAATTTTGGCCTTCCAGTTCTTTGTCTTTCACCTCTAGATCACTAATCATGAAACTGGACAATTTATTTTCTGAGTCTTTAAAAGTGGCTTTTTTTCCGGTCATATGGCTCTCAATTTTACAATTCCCAAGACAGCAGTAAACCCTTTCATCTCACACTGATTGGAAACGTATTAATCACACCAGAACATAATATAACATTTTTAACACCGTATCATTTTGCTTGTCTCTGAATTGATTTATTTCTTGTCACAGCTCCATTTTAAATCTTTGTAAAGGTAGGAATACATTGCTATTTGCAGACTGGAAGTGGCAATGACATTACCCAGAGACTGATCAAGTACAGAGCCTGCGGGGGCCAGCCTCTACGGCTTGTAGTGCGTAGCCTCTAGACGTCTGGCTGCTCACGTTGAACAAAACACAAACTGGCAGTTGGGGCTTAGGGGTACAAGACTTGAAGACTGAGAGGCTGGTAAACTAATTCCAAAGCCTTATGCAGTTAGATGTGCGTTGGAAGGGTGGAGGAAAGGATGAAGTGTAAGCAAAGAGAAGAGATTTAGAAAGAAGAGAAGCTGTGCTGAGTTTACAACTTCATGTCAGGCTAAGGAGGTCATGAATAATAGATGCAATCAATTACTTGATTAGGAAGTTCAGGAACAGCCACTTCCTTCTCATATTGTGGGAATGTTGTCTAAGCACACTGTAAAGATTGTAAAGCCTTTTTGGCTCATTGGGCTGATAACACTGGGATAAGCAGCTTCTTTTCAGAGATGATGTACTTTGCAGAGATGATAGGGACCTTATCACGAAGGTAACAAAAAGTGTGATCAGAGGATTTATATGGGCTACATTTTTGACTAAGAAATATAAGCTGTAAGTAATATCAGGATATATATTCAGTACCTTGTGTTAACATTGCCGTTTTCATCCCGAATCCTCGAAATAGATCAATTCTCCAAGGAAAACCTACAGTAAGGTGCTGCAGTTAAATTAAGCAGTTAAAGACCAGCCTTTTTGCAGACATGTTTTTTTAACCAGATGTGTCTGTATGCTAGCATCAGTTGTGTGAGAACAATATAATAAACTGCACAGAGCTGTAGAGGTTGTAGTAGCTGAAGAGCTTGGTCAGTGTAATGCATCCCCCCCAGTTTGCAGGAGTAGCAGTGACAGCAATTGCATCATAACAACGACTACAAACCCTAATAGTTTTAACGTGTTTCTCATGGAAAGAGCAGTGAATATCTGCGGCTTTCACGCTGTATCACAATTAGGGTGGTGATGGTGGGGAGGATTTTTGTTCTTTGTGCCACAAAACAAATCAATCCTGACATCTCAGACACCGAAGCAGACAGGATTTTTAAAGATCGTAATAAGTGAAGAGGACTAAGTAGGGTGGGTAGGTTTTTTCTTCTTTGCCAATTAGAGATCTTGTAGGGAGACGGTCCCACGTAGCTGTGTTAAAACCATTTTTGTTCGCAGTCCCCTACAAGGACTTTAGGTTTGTATAACTTTTTGGAGAAAGTGTGGGTCACTATCAGAAAATATACTGAAATGTAGCATACAGGGCATTCCTTGGAGGAAATGTGTAAAATCCTAAAAATAAATCTTTCTTGTATTGCAGCAGCATCGTCCCATATGGAGAAATTTGCAGCAGTAGTTCAACAGCATTGTAAAGACTTTTTTTTTTACTTTCTTTACTATTCGCTTCACTGTAGTGGAAAGATAAACCCGGGTTCTGATCCAACATTTTTTTCTCACAGTTCCAGTTATTTTAAACTTTTTTTTTTGTTTGAGCAAATATCTGTTTTTGTGAAGCCATTACCGGAATAATAAAATGAACACACATCTGCCTAACATGAATTGCTTTGTTCTCTTGTCTTCCCCATTTTGAAAAGTGGCTAAGAGAAAGAGACCCTGAATTAATTATTAGGTTCCGAAACACTCTAATTTATACAAAGATTATACATTACCAGTGCTTCAGTAACATTGTTTTTGTCCGGTTAATGAGGATACAATAATCTCGGTGTTGGTGATTTTGTACAAAACAAAAGTTTTTCCTCTCACTGACTAAATGTACCAAAGATTGGATTTTTGTTTTGATAATTTTCAATGTAAGAGGATGCTGTTGCAATAAAAGTTGGATTGATTTGACCTCGGGTGAATATTTCTTTATTTCTTTGCGAATGTTCTAGAACAAAATAAGCTATTAGTGAATTCAAAAAAGCACGTCTGCTGTCATATCTGTCGCTTCTGCCGTTATTTTGGATTCATTTCTTTTATCCACATAGAATAATTTAAAGTTGTTTCACCAAAACAAAGTGTAAAACTAATTTGAAGTGTAAACAATCATGGTTATTGTGCAAGTATTTGTTTGGAGCTTTGTAGCACACTGAGATTTGTGGTTGTTTCTTGTCAAAATATATCCCATTTCTACATTAATCCATAAATATTTTTTTTTTGCCAGCCTTTTTTTTCACTGCTACTGATTGTAGGCTTTGCTGAGAAACAGATGTTAGCATTTTGCCTGTCAGCATGTGTAATTAGCAGCATTTGCATATCCACTTTTTTTAACCCCCATTAAGCTGGTTTTCACTTTATAAAATGTTAATCTTTAAGCAAGTAAATGCTTAATAGACCTCTTGAATGAGGCTCTTAAAATTTATAATAAGCTTCACTTGATTTAAAACAAAGCACTCATCTTTTTCTTGTGATGCAGATGTGGAGACGAGTAAAGCAAGGAATACATGATAAGCACTTTTTTTTTTACATTTTGTAGAAGGTAACCTTTACATTCATGTTCATGCCTTCTGAATATTGTTTTGCTGCCATTATTTAAAATATGTGCTGTGCCTCAATTAGACAGTTGCATGCCCTGAAGACCTGCTCCATGTCACACTCCCTGCATGCAGATCCACCAAATGCTAAGTACTGTCACGGCATATGATACCAATGCCATTAGCCAGGTGGCTTTCATTACCCAAATTACAGCTCTTGTTTATTATTAATTATTTGTAAATAGGAAGATTCTGAATATAATTGATAGCTTGAATTTCCCTCATCTCATCTATTAATTAGCCTGATGGGATTTTCAAGGCTTTTTACTGTGAGTTTTTTTTTCCCTCCTCTTAAGCTTGAGACTCAGTTACAGTGTGACCACACAGAAAAATACAACTAAGCGATTGGTTTTACTTGGATTTATTTCCAAGATTCACCAGTGGATGTTCTAGCTTAATAGAGCCCGAAGCACTGACCAGACAGCCATACCAGTTCAGTGACAAAGTGAAAGTCCCTAATTGTTTTTAATTTAATCCGCAGCTTCACTATTTTTGGTGCCAGTGAATATTAATGCTCTGTCTTCTGTTATTAGGATGGGTAATTAGGTTTAGAGTGAATGATTCCCTAACCGCTCTTCTGTCTACCAACCTTCTGTTCCCCCAAGTTCAAATTATATCCCACATTTTGCATGGCAGACTTTTTAA
This sequence comes from Crenichthys baileyi, assembly GCA_036173005.1. Taxonomy (NCBI): domain Eukaryota; kingdom Metazoa; phylum Chordata; class Actinopteri; order Cyprinodontiformes; family Goodeidae; genus Crenichthys; species Crenichthys baileyi. Next base: position 259,348 of record JAHHUM010000593.1, read on the forward strand.
AATCACTTTTGTACAGTTTTATTTTATTATTTAAAAAATGTTAAGTAAGATGGTGGTTTATAATCTTAGTTGCTGTGTGTTCTTTTTATTGCTGGCATATGTTTTTTGGAAATTAGTTTAAGCGAATGTTACCATAAGAAATGTTTTAAACAAATGATGAAACAATAACGATGTCATCTTTTATTCTTCGAGAGTATTACACATTTTCTTTGGCATGTGCACACGTCTGAAGTTCATGTGGCTTTGAGGATAACAAACTGTGGCTCTCAAGTGTACGCACCTCTGTTAAAACTCCAGGTTTTTGAGACCATAATAAATAATTTCTAAACTTCTTACACCTTTTAATTTAGCATATTTCCTGGGTATTTTGACTGGGGCAAAATAATTTTTATAGCAAACCTTAGAAAAAATGGTGTAAAAAAACACGTGTACCATAAGTATGCACACCCTCAATCTAATATTTTGTTGAAGTACATTTGAATTTAATTTCAGCATTCAGTCTTTTGTTCACACCTACCCTCATTTCTGCCCATTCTGATGAAACTGAAATGAATTTCAGAAGTCCTAGTCAGATGTTTTGGACATTTGCTCAGTTGCAAACTTAAAAGCCATAGTTTGCAGAGAGTTTACAAGAATCTTAATAATGTCCTTGTGTAAATATATCAGCCAGTAGAAGGGTACAACATATTCCCCTGCATTGTATTTGTGTAATGTCTGCCTTTACTCATGGTGAAGACAGTTATCAATAACTGGAGAAAATATGGGACCACGATGGAAAAAAGGAGTCATTTTTCAAAAACAGATGAAAAATGAAAAGACTAGATGGAAGCTTGAGACTTCCAGGAGGTCGGCGGTCAAACTGAAGGAGCTACTGCAATTTCCAACAATCGTTCTACACGTAACAGCTGTATTCTCCATCTGTTTGAACTAAGGAGTACGGTTGCCTGACATGTCTTTTTCCAAAATAATACATCCAGGCCTGACTGAAATCTTCAAAAACCTTTTGGTTGAATTGTTCAGATCTTTTGAAACCAAACTCGAACTTTTGGGAGTTTTCTTTATAGAACTTGTTTTTTTTTTTTTTTTTGTTAGGGGACGAATTTCCAAATGCTGTTCAGTTTTTAAAAAAATCCTTAAAGTGTCTTTTAGAAAGCTGAAGATTAAAAGGGAATACACTTTTCATCAACGTAGAGTCCAAGCGCACTCCAAAATCAGCCAGTGAATGACTTCACCAGAAAATCCTTATTTTTGGAAAGGCCTAGACAGAGTTCAGAGTGAAATCTGACATATACGGGCTCTCCTGAAGAGGCATGTGGACAGGAGATTTCCTCATAACTTGATAGACTTGGACAACTTTACCAGGCACAGTGGGCAAAATGGTCATGTCGAGATGTGGCATGCTGATAGAAATCAAACAATGAAGGCTGAAAATGAATCAAAAGGCGCTTCAAAAATTATTAGTTTCAGGGTGTTCACACTTATCCAAGCAGTTATTTTGGCTTTTTTTTATTTTTACGTTCACCCCCCTTTTAAAATTTGCTTTTATTTTCTGTTGAATTGTATAGGATATTTGTCACATTAAAGGTGAAAAAAGAAAATTATTTAGCATCGTCTCAGTTGGGGCTGCACAATATATTGCCAATATATCGTCATCACAATATCATTGTGCGCAATATTCATATCGTAAAGGATTGCTTGGAGTGCAGTAATTGTTGACTATTGTATTTGAAGAATTTTGAAGTTGTATCTTTCACGCTAATGCAATATTTATTCAGTAGGACAGAGTCTCACGGCAGCAAAAGCTCATACCAGACACAAACAACATTGCCAAAAATGCTAAAGGTCAAATAGAGTGGGAAGTACATATTAGAAAGGAAGGCAAGAAAAAAAAAGACATGTATCGCACCTGATATCATCATCGCAATATTTACAAATATTATCGCCATCGCAAGATTTTCTAATATCGTGCAGCCCTAGTCTCAGTACTTTAGGCCTTAAAATCCTGTAGTTTTATCAGGGGTTTTTACACTTTTTAGAGCCGCTGTACTGACTTGGGAATAACTAATTATATTTATGTAACACCTTGTATCATAAAGAAAGGCGATGAACAAATCACAATGAATGTGCAGTAATTTTTTTCACTTCAAAAAGTAGGCATGGGCAGGTTTGTTGTTGAAAAGTTATGGTTTCAAAACCGCTGAGAGTTTCCATCATAACGTTTTTTTTTTGTTATAGCACAGAGTAACAGTTCTTTTGAACACCTGTGGTCTCTTTTTCTGTCTTTGTTTATGTCACCAAAATCTGATGATTAAACAAAAAAAAACAAAAGTCCTCAAGTTCGCTGTTTTTGCAACGGATATGTTTTCATGGATATTAAGAGTAGTTAATGTCCCTTTCAAGTTAAAGATTTAGCAATTAAGCAGTAATCATGATCATTAAAAAGAGTAATCCATTTAAAACCTAACAGATGTGCATTCTGACAGGGGAATCACGATGGTCCCCTGCCAACAATAAGGCATGTAATGTTGCTGAAATACTCAGGTGCAAGGCTGGAGTGTGGGAGAGTTTTTCTTTTCTTTTTTTTGCTGCAGTTAGTGTCCAAATGTTGACAGTTGACCATTTAATGGCCTACTTAATTGCAGAGGCCCCTTCATCCCTGAGTGTCATTGGAAACTGAACCTGAGCTGGAAGGCTGTTTTACTGAAAGCATTCCCACCTTGTACTTTAGTTCTAACGTTTCGGTCCCTGTCGATTTTCTGTTACTTGGTATTTGATGGAAGTCTCTAAGGTGGGTCCACTCTGGGCAGGGCTTGGTATGAGCAAAAGTTTGAGCAGTTGTTAATAAAACTTTGCCAAATCGCACGGAGAACAAAAAACACTAGGGACAAGTGCAAGGCTGTTTGTATAAAAAATATGTGTTGCTTTAGTTTACAATGTGTGCACTAACCAGTTAGAATAGCATCTCTCATGCATGTAAATAACATCAATTCAGTGGATTTTGGAGGGTATATGTGTCCCTGTTGGAGCTGCCTTTGTTTTTACCAGGTTTGCCTCTCTGCCAGGTGTTTGACATTGCCTGGAGCTGGAGATGAATACGGCAGCCACCTATAGTGCTGACTGGCTCCTGGGACTCACAGCTTCCCGCTGTGAAAGTTTCTATTTTCAAAGCTCACCAGTTTCCAGGGAAGGGCTCCTGAGTGGTCCATATGCCAACACTGACTGTAAAAATAAATAAATAAGTAAATGTCTCCCTCTGCATGTATCACCACAGCAGTCAAATACAGAATCTCATTGTGGTCATCCAATTTGCAAATTGGGTGAACTGGGAGAGTGCGATTGTTATCAGTGACTGCCTTAGAACCCTGGAAGTTATTTGCATAAATATGATAAATGTCTCTCAACATTAGGCATGTTGAGATGGGCTCCGAGTGGATGTCCATTTTACAACAACATAAACTGATTAATTTGAGTGCAGCTTTGCATGTATTGATGAAATGAAGAACCCAACAAGATTCTAGGAAGAACTTGTAGAAAACCAAACTCCAAATCACCCCCCCACCCCCCCCACCCACCCACACACCCATCATCATGATGGCAGGAACTCTTTGTCAGAGGTGTTCATCTGGAACAACTTTGCCACACTTGTTTTCATGTTCTTTTAGATTACAGGGCAGCTGGCCTCAGCTTTGAAGATTCCCTCTGCCTTTGTCTCTGTGCAATGCACTCTGGTAATTAACTTTGTCCTTCTTTTATTTGTTCCAGTCACTCGCAGTCCACTCTTCTGAGCATCTTCTCCCTGGAGTACCAGGTTAGAAGTTTTCTTCCTTTGTGAGCCCTGACAGGTGCCTAATTGAATGATGAATGTCCCTTTATTTCTTTGTAATTGAACTGCCAGCTTTCTGATTGGTTTGGAGGAGCCCCACAGCACACACACACACACACACACTCACACACACACCTCTATCCTCTCCTCCTTCACGTTCACGTTGAGGTCCTTTTCCTGCTTGAGCCTCGGTGGATGTCTGCCAAACCTTCCCATCCATCTGTCTAATAACATCTAGCCCCTGCTTATTTGGTGGACCTGTAATAAATTATGCTAAACCATTATTATTCTGACAATAATAATTTCCCCGTGTAGTGCGGCTGTGTGTGCTAAATGTTTGCTGACTCGCACTGTCACTGCTGCTTTCCACGGCTGACAGCGGATGATGATAAATGGCCACTGCCGCCAGTGGCAGAAGGCAGCACAGGCAGAAAATGGAGTCATTTATCATCCCACTGACAGGTGTCAGTCACATTGCCTGTCTCTGCGGAATTACATTTTTTTGTGTGTGTGGTAGCTTTTAAATAAGCTGTTTTTAACCAATGCTCTTCCTCTTTTATCCCCTGTCCTCCTGCCTCTCAGCAAAGGATGGCAATTGAATTGCATGAAAATGTCAGAGTGTGGTATGTGTGTAATGTCAGGGTTTGATCGAGAAAGAGGAAATGAATACAAGGTTCGAGTGAAGCAGGTAGAGGGGAGGGAGGTGGAGGGATTGAACAACGCTGCCGTGGCACACTTTGACCCCCAGTAAACTTATTGAAATTAAATTACTGCTCCTACAGAAGAGAATGCAAGAGAATGGCTTAGCACAGGGGTGTGTTTTAGTTAGGTCGACTTATTATTATGATTATTAGGTTATTAAGGGGCTGGTCATTTCCTCCCTTCTCCATTTTGTACCCGACTTTTATAGTTTCAAAATGAAACCATCTGCCACAGGACACCGCGTGAGTTCGAAGCCTCTGACAATGTTTTGATGTTATGTAATTTTCTATACTTTTCTATTCATACTGTAAGAAAATGTGATCTACCAACAAGAGGGTGCTCCTTTTTTGGTTTGATCAGGGATCAATTTGACATTGTGTCATATGTGATAAGAGTCAACACGCCCAAACAGGGATTAGGGCCAAATTACATGGAAATAGGGTGTTTCAGTGTGTTAGACTATCCATCCATCTGTCCATTTTCCATACCTGCTTCTTCCATACTGGGTCTCATTTCCTTTTAGAAACAAACTTCACAATTGAATGACGATTAATTGCACACTGAAATCTACCAGGGTTGTGAATAATTTTGGGTTTATCTGTGACTATCCATGAAATGGGTCAAAAAAGGGAAGGAATTTCAGTGTGTGGATATGAAATACGGTTACGAATTGGGGATGGAGAAAGTTGACTAAAAACATTTATATTTTCATTTCTTTGGTTATTTGATTTATGATTTGTTTATTTATCAATCTATTAATTTAGACTTAATGTTTCTATTGTGACAGAAACGGACTAAAAGGACAATCTCGAGGCACCATGTGCCAGATGTTATGGAACGATACTACCAAAGGTATTTCCCTACACGTTTCTATTTATTGCTTCTCCCACTTGATTCTAGGCTTCTGTAGTTTTCCTTCTATTCTTGACTCTGCTGGGTTCTTGTTTTCTTAATTTTTTTTTGTCCTCGTAATCGCGGGTTTGTTTTTATCCAAACATTCTATGACTGAGAAAAGGACTTGTCGAAGTTACATGTGAGATCTTGAGTCAAACATGACGGGTAATCCCCTCCAAACAAATCACCAGTCTCAGGATTCATGCTCTGCCTTCACTTGCACCTGCTTAGCAACAGCTCTGTTCTCACTGTCACATTAACAACAGAGAGAAATATCAGACATTTGCCTTACGCAGGGATGATTATGTGTAATTCAATGAATATGGCTAAATTAAAAAAAACAACAAAAAAGTCTGCAACGGGGAAAGCCTCTTTGCATATTGCAATTAGCCTTTTATCTAGCTTATTAGGCCATTGTTGTGGAGAAAATAAGCCTGGATAATGCACTTCTAATCCACTTAGAGGAGCAAACATCAGAGATGATCTTGGCGAGATCTGAGGGGAGTTTCTGTTTTAGCTGGCGAGGGAAGAAAGGCTTTTTGGGCGGCAGGGGTTAACTAACTATCATATGCTTGTCTGGCTTGAAGGAAATTTGAAGCCCTTCAAGCAGTGCTGTTTTAACCGCACTGAGCCTGCCATATGCCACCCAGGGCAATGTCATCAGGGACATTAGCATGTCTTGGCTAGCCTGATCTAGCCCCCTCTACCCCTCTGTCTTTCTTTGTGTTTTTCTTTCGTTTTTTTAACCACTGCGGTTCTCCTTTGTTATAATGAAGGTATCTGAGTGAAACCAAGGTTCGTCCCACTGTTCCTGTCCTGTTGGAGTTGGCAAATGAGGTAACAAGACTTAGTTTACCTTATTTTCTTATATTTGAAACATCTACTCAGTTGATACTATTTGAATGAATGGATAAAGATGTCTTTGGTTCAGTTTTTGGATTTTCTTCCTCTGCTGTTAGTCATTATCAAAATTGGGAAAATGGTTCTCTCCGTTACCAATTATCTAATGTAATTAGCTTCAAGCTCCATTAAGCAGATGTAAAAATAGTTTTTTGTTTTATTTTGTAATTTTCCAAATTGCAGTTCACACAGAGTTGCCACAAAGAGTGGACAGGTGAGGACAGGGGTCACTGGTGCACTCCTCTTTATCACATAGTTGTTTGCTTTAGAAGCTCAGAGTAGTGTTTGTACTAGCAGATGAACTGAAGATGTTTGTATGATAGATGTGGGACAAGTTTGGATGCAGAAAAAATTTTTATATATATATATATATATATATATATATAATATATATTATATATATATATATATGATAATAGTATATATATATATATTATATATATATAAAATTTTTTTTGGGAAGATTAAATACTTTGTCCATCAGGCTTAAGATTCATAACATTTACTGTTATGGTTTCTAAGGCTCAGTACTGAAATTTTTGTATTACTTTGTCATTTTATCACGATGTACCAAGGTGTCATACAAAAGTACAGTGTTGCTCCTTGTACACCTTTTGCTGCACACGTCAAACCAGCTGGATAAAAAAGGGCTACCAAACCTTTCTTTTGCTCACAAGAGAGACATATTGAACTTGCTGCGACTGTGAATATATTTAGTTAATATTTAATAATAATACTTTAATATTTTATTAAATAATATTTCGTTCTGTTAAGTGTTGTCCTGTGAGTACCAACCCAATGAGGCGGTGGTATTAGGACAAAATTGAAAGGGATGAGCCAAGCTCCGGCATTATTGAACAGCAAAACTCTGTACACACATGGAATGAATTCACACAATTTCTGAAAATACAAGAATTTTTTAACAAAAATAAGTCAACTCAAAGTCAAACATATTTCAAACTCTTTGCTATGCTAAAACAACGCAACTAAACTACCAAGCAGAATGAAAGAATAAAGAAGACTAATGGGCTATGTACAATATAATCAAGTGACACAAAGATGGTTAAAAACCATGACCAAAAGAGTGATGCAACATTACCATGCAATGTTATTTATGTTTGAGAAACAAGGATTATCTTGAAGAATCTGGAAATGAAGTTAAGTTAGTCTTGGAACCAACTTGGGCAATAATTGGCATACCTTCAAACAGCCATTCACAATGCAAGATTAGGTAAAACTTTATTTTAATAAAACAACATTTTAAGGAATGATTTGCTGAATAAAACCAACCTTCTGGATGACTAATTCTCAACAGTGTTTAATTAGCTGCCTTCATTTATTAAAATAATATTTAAAGAATATTATTAAGGAAATATTTAAATAATGTTTAAGGAAATATTATTTTGAATGAGAACAAGACCTTTCTGGATAAATAGGTCTTAATGGTCTTTAATTAGCTGCCTTTATGTATTAAAATAATATTTGAGAAAATATTACTTTGAATGAGGACCAACAACCTTCTGGGTCAATGATCTGTAGCTGGCTCATAAGGTGGGCGAGCACGTGTTCTGAGCTTTTAGTGGGTGGAGCTAACAAAAGAAGCTTACCTAGTTGTTACCAGAATTAAACATGTACCTTTTTAAATACCTCTAAAACGGAGTATTATGGCCGATCTGTGTTTAAAAACCGGGGTAGCTCGCGCTACGATGCGGTCCTGGCCTTCTTTTCCAGGCCGTGGGGAAAATCCACTTCGATTAGGGTCGTTTCTGGAGACCTCAGAAGGAAAGTCAAGTCACGCTTGTCTCATTACACCCTCTATATGAATGAATGTCGGATACTCGAACAGCAAATCATTACTTAACTCTGTTGCATGTGATCATAGTCACTTTGGATCCAAGTTGAAAAGTTATGTCTGCTTGCCAGCAAGGAGACATTAGCTGTCTCTCCTTCCAGCTCCGCTGGAGACCTGCGTGGAAGAGGTCTGTTGGTTGGAAATAAGGGTTTTTATTCAATCAGTGACGTCACGGGAAGTCCGCTGTTACCCCTCTTGTTCCTGTTCCTGGCTGTACTGAAAGTAGGTTCATACGATTTATTTTGAAAGTTCCAGAAAAGTTCTCACTGGCTTTTTCATGTTGTAACTCATGGCTGGCTACCAGCAAACTGTTTGGAAACACTTTTGTTGATGGAAATGAGGAAATCCAGGGTTCCGAGGACTAAAGGAATCAGCTGGCTAACCAAACAGAAAGCTAAACTCATTATCCAGCTAATATCTGTTGGATAGTTGGTGCCACATTTATTATGTAAAGACCAGACAAGCAAAAAGGTCTGATATTCTGCACAATAAGCACTTAAAAACTGTTATATTTTGTAGCTGGTAATTCCATATTTCTGCTTAAATTTGTGCCTCAAAACAACAAATAAATGTTAGAACAACAACATAATGTTATTGTTTTAGATTAAAACAATAACATTATTTTACACCAGTTTTATACAAATTCCGAAATTTAAAACATGCCGTTTTTACAGAATTTTATCAAGGATAGAGTATGAGAAACTCATACAGGCAGATATCTAATTTAAATGCACATTTGCTCTTTGAGTCTCTTCTCATTTTTCTTACTGGAATGGACAATACCATCAATTTTATCATTTGGATTTCTACTTTAGTGTTATTAGTTCTTTCAATTTAGAGGTTTCTTTGTTTAAAATTGGTTATGACCTATAAGTTAACAGCTATTATTCATTTTCTTCTTAATTGAAATATTATTTTTTTTTCCTGCAAAGCACATAGATAACGGTCTATGAACCATTTAACTGTCATTTTAATATGCTACTTAACATTTAAACCAAGCATTCATACCCTCCCAGACTGCTAATTGATGTAGTTTCATGTCTTTATGAGATAGTATATCTTCAAAAGAGGTAAGGAATAACAGAGATGAAAGCTATTGATGGATATTTTTGTCCCCAGACGAAGTCCATGAATCAGGGAATCTAAACTCACTGTTTTTCAAGCTTTATGGGGATCTTTATGCAAATGTTACATGTAGGCTTAAGCACAGGTGCGCTAGTGGAGCACTTTTCTGACAGCAATTAGATTTTTGGATAAACGATGAGAGTATTATTTAACTATCAGTATTTTCAGCAGGATTCTCGAGCTCTGTTAATCTTATTCACATGTTAAACCGATACACTGCTGCATACTGGCTTGAGAAAGGAGAAGGACTCGTGATTAATATGAAAATTAAGGAGATGCAAGTACCTGAACTAATCAGGTGGCACTTATTCAGGCTGAACCTGCGTAAGTAATGCCACCATTTTTCATGTGTCAGTTTTCTAGAATCTGAAATTCTCTTGTTATCCAGTGGTGTGAGGGGAGATAAGCACTAAAATGAAGAAAGGATGAAGAGGAGAGAAGCAAAGCAGATATGATCAGATCAATTTGAGAAATGAAAGAGGGCTACTGCAAATAGATGGCTAACACAGAGGCAGTAAAATTATCAGTGGGCCTAATAAAGACACAAAGCCACACCCTAATTATAACAGATATGTTAAGAATTTTTAAAAGCTCCTTTCTTCTTGCAATGTTGCGGAAATGTTAACAAATGCCATAGTGGGTATGAAGACATTGTTTAGACAGAAGAATCTCTGCCTCCAGCATTATCAAAATGCATCCGAGAAAAGATGAAACACTCTATTCGCTGCAGCAAGCTAAGGGCAAATTCACTTTTGGTCCCCAATTATGCTAACAAGAGAAAAATGTTCAGTGGCTGTGAGAATGTTGCTTTATAACAAGCTGGTCTCCAAGCAGTGTTTTAATTCCCCTTATAGTAGGGAGACTGTGAATGAGCTAATGCTTCTTTTTGTGTTGTGTGTGTGTGTGTGTGTGTGTTGTGTGTGTGTGTGATATATATATATATATATTATATATATATATATATATAATATATTATATATATATATATATATATATATTATATATATTGAGATAATAAATTTTAGAGACAAAAAACTCTCTGTTTTACATAAATGTATTGTGCATGTTGTCTACATGTTCATTTAACTCTAATTTGTCTAATTAAGTTTGTCTTCACAACAGGCTCCTTTCCTGTGAACAGATCCTACAATAGCAATGTTTGAAATTTGATGGAATACAGTGTGGCAATAAAAACATGGTCTGGTAGACACCTTCAGCATCAATCATTAGTTTTCTCCTACCTGTCAGGGCTTCTCTCTTCACTCAAAGCAAAACATTGCTCACCTATAAGGTGTCTTTGTGTTCAAAGAGGGCTAGAGCCATAGGTTTATTCTTCCTATTAGGGACTCCATTCGCATTGTCCCTGAGGTGTGTCCTATTAGTTGCTGCTGTTTTGCCTCAGTGATCATTCTATGATTAAAGCTCTCTGTTGTTTCTTGCCTGGGTGTAGTATGTGCAGCTTTTTTCTTACAAGATGAGAGACCAGGAATGTGTCTTTGACAGAGGCTAAGGCGATTCAGACAGCTACCTTGGCTGTGTAACAGTCATGCTATTGTTCTATTTCAAAAGGTTATTGCAAACCAAGGATTTCAAAGACCAGATTGCAGCGGGATTGTCAAAAGTTAGGTCAAGGGTTAGAAATACAATAATAGAATTTAGAGCCATTAAGATCATTATAATATATGACATCAGCGCCTTATATGTGGGGTTTTGGTTTTTTCACAAAAATCCGTTCCTCAGTGAGGTATACCAGTTTCTCGAAATGTCTTGCAAAAGTATGCATACCCAGCCTTTTTGCGTTTTGTTGCAACCACAAACTTTAATTTATTTCAGATGTCTGATAGACCAACACAAAGTAGTGCATAAATATGTGGAAGGAAAATGATGCATGGTTTTTATTATTTTTGTTTGCAAATAAAAAGCTAAAAATAAAATGTGTTATGTGCACTTGTATTCAGCCCCCTGCATACAACCAGATCTTTAAAAGTCATGTAATAACTAAATTTCTGTGTAGTTTAACTTCAGTATAAACCCAACTGTATGGTGAAGGCCTCGAGCTTTGTCAGAGAACAATAGGACATAATCAGCATCGTTAAATTCAAGGAACACAGAAGACAGCCCAGAGGTAAAGTTGTGGAAAAGTTAAAAGCAGCGTCGGGTTATACAATAGCAAGTTTTACACGTCTTACAAAGCACTGTTGAATCCTTCAGTCCTTCATCCCTCTAATCCAAGAGGTAAGCTGATGAGAACATAAATTCGTAGAAGGAGCCAAAAGGCCATGGTGACTGTAGGGGCTACAGAGATTCCAAGCTTAGTCGGGAAACTGTAGTCTGCTACAAGGTCTCTAAGGAACACGGTTAAATTGTCTGGCGAAGTGCTCTGGTCAGTTAACACTAAAACTGCAGCCTGCAGTCTACACGCAAAAAGGGACTGCACAGCATCCTGAACACAAGAAAACGTGATACTGGCTTGAGTTCAATGCATGTGCATGTTTTAGATTGGCCTAGTCAAAGTCTAGACCTATAACCAATTGAGAATTTCTGGCATCGCTTGAAAGCTGATGTTTCACAGACACTAAGGTTGAGCTATTTCTGTGAGGAAGAATTGGCAAAATGTCCATATGTAGATGTGCAAAGCTGGTAGAGACATACATCAACTGAATTTGCAGCAGTAATGGTAGCAAATGGTGCTCCTACAAAGTATTGACTTCAGGGAGTTAAATACAAATACAAACCACATTATTTAGATTTAACTTGTTAAAAAAAGTAAAAACCATTTATCTTTTTCACTTAACTTTTTGCTGGTCTGGCAAATAAAATCCAAATAAAAAACCACCAAGGTTTGTATATGTATGCTGCTGGTGTATGATTACTTAAAGGTGATGTTTGGCTTAATTTCAAAGTAGCAATAATTATCCTTTAAAACCATAATCTGTTTCTAATCCCCTTTTTTTGCTGTGCGATTTGTTTAAAGGTGGATCTGTCTCCTGCTCTGATGGCTCGTATTATCCTGGAACGGTTCCTTAAGGACATGGACGGCGGAATGCGTGAGTAACACCTTTCCATTTGGCATTTCCCCAGTCTTCACTCCAGTCTTAAATTTAGGACTTTGTTGAAGCTCTTTCTATTTTAGTCCAAAGTCCAGTCTATCAGCTGTATTTTCAGTCGGTCCAACCCTAATAAGAGATGGACAACATTTAGAGCTAGCTGCGTCCCAGGGCACATAATTGGCAATTAAGTCTTGGGAAAACCATCCTCCTCTCCACTGTAGTGTGAATCAGTGTAAGCTGCTTCATCTTTATTATTTTTAACACTTCTGAATTCTTTCTTTATCTACCCTAATCTCCAAATGTTTCCTTTTATTCAATACCTTCTCTTCTTTCCCTAGCTACTCCCCTTTTTCTGGACCTTCTGGTGTGCACGTAGGAAATTGAGTTAAAGAAAACTGTGACAGAAAAAGCAAACTGTTCCTCGGTAGCACTGATGGAGCACCACAGTAGAGCAGAATTCCAGACGCAAATATTTCCAGATATCTGTATATGCATATAATGTCTGTTTATTATCCATCAACTTGGTCTACTGTCTTTCTATAATTTTGTGGTGCAAAAATAAGACATTTTTCAAGTTATCTTTTTCAGTAACATAAAAATATGATGTCCAGATAGTATCCTATTATTTCAGTAAGTCTGTCCTGTCAACTTGCTGTATTTGTCTATAGGGCAGTCAGTACTTTTAAGAATGAATTCCATAATGTCAAAAAAGACGTGCTTCCAATTTAAATCAAGAAAGAGATTAAAGTGGATGTGTGTTATTTTCAACTTCACCGCAGCACAGCCATTTGTCAAAGTCAAAGATGTGATTGCTTTGGACCCGATGTTATCCACTGCCTGTCAAAATACTCTTCTGTGCAGCTTGTAGAACAGGGCATTCATCCAGGAGAGCTTGTTGCCTCACATACTAGCATGCTGCATTGGTCCATCTCCGTGTCATAGAAGCATACTTTAATTGTTCAGCATGTGGATGAAGCTCATAAAACTTCATGGATGGTTGTTGTTTAATTATAAAAGTTCAGTGTTTTGTGAAAGTATCCAATCCAATGTCTCACAGAATAACCAATTTTACTTGGATTTTTATGTGATTAGACCAACAGAAACTAGCAGCCAGGGCTACAAAGAACTGGTTTAGATCACATAATATTCATGACCTGAACTAAATCTAATTGAGAATCTGTGGTAAGACTTGAATGTGATGTTCAGACGCTGCCTATCCATTCTGACTGAGCCAACGCTATTTTGCTAAGAAGGGGCACTCTCTAGATGTGCAAAGCTGTTAGAGAGGTTAAGTAAGTAAAATTTTATTTATATAGCACCTTTTAAGACCGGTCACAAAGTGCTGTACAGAAGAAAACTAAAAACATTAAATATTAGTACATCAAAGTAGTTAGTCAAAAGCGGTTGTAAAAATATGAGGGTTTTTTTGCTGTTTAAAAAGCTCAACAGAGTTCACAGATCTCAAGCTAAAGGGGAGAGATCCAGAGTCCTGGGGCAACTGCTGAGAAGCCCTTGTGAGAGTATTTTTCAGCCTCGAGCGTGGTACCATCAGCAGGCCTTAGTCACATGACTTTAGGGACATGCAGATGTAAAAGTTCTGAGCTGTATGCTGGTGCTGGACCATTCAACGTACCCTAAAATACTTGGAGCTGTTGACATAAATGCTTGTTCTACAGAGTTTAGACTTGAGGGGGCTGAATACAAATACGTGCCACACCTTTTTTTGATTTTTATTAGTAAAATGTTATAAAAGTATTTTTCACTTTACACTTTAAAACTGTACACACTAATGTGTTGGTCTATCATATAAAACCCAACAAACAATGTATAAGTTTGTAACATGACTAATTGATAAAATCACCATGCACTGCAGGTGAGAACTGAGATCCTTGTAGGATTAAAAAAGGCTAGATGGTTTTCATTCATTATTTATTGATGGGTTTTTGTAATTACTTCCTGGGACATGGATATGGACGATTTTGAAACATGCATATTATCCTCCTCACACTTGCCTTCTTGACTATGCAGGGGATTTTTCTTTTGATTGAGCTTCACTGCAATCTCCCTTTGACCCACTCGGCCTTTCCACATGAATTGCTTCCCACATATGCTGCGGTCAAATCATCAAATCTCCCTCCGAGTATATTAGACCTCAGTAATGTGTTTCCACCATGAAACAATGCAAGGATAATTGTCTTTGCTGGCAATTAGCTAACAGGTTGGTTCAGCGCTATTGGCAGGCATATTTGTCATTCCCCCTCCAGCCCCAGACTATATTCCAGCGTGCACATGTTTTTGTTTGTTGTGTTTTAGTGGAAGTCTGCTGGGAGGGCAAGCAGGCTCACTGCAAAGATCAATAGACTTCTATATAAAGGGACATTACCCCCGACTGGGTGAGTGGCTTGCCTTTGCCTAGCACCGTTGTTGTTTTTATTCCCTTACCCTTTTCTCTTGCATTTAAGAGAAACAGGAATGAGGCCTCTGGGACTATAGAATATATGTACAATCACCAGCAGTGGATCAATAGAGAGTTTTAAATTGTTTTCTGTACCGTCCGTGTTTTGTTTTTGCTTGCTGCCGCTCCCCCTCCCTTTCCTCCTTCCTAGTAGCTGCAGATGCCACCACACCTCAACACGATGACACCACCAACAATCTGCCTCTCCTCCTCCTTGCAGCTCCAGTATTGGAAAGAGCATCAGTCAAGCAGAATTAGAGTCTATCTGGTGGCGCTTGCGAATCAATCAATATATTCAAAACAGATTTATTGTGTATTGAATATAATATCAGCATCCATAATGTTTTTGGCTCATGAAAATGGACTGGACACCTGGGCTAGGAAAGGTCATGTGCACTCAGTGGAGATGATCCTAGTGAAAACTCCTTTTGTTTTATGCAAAAAAATTTTTGAGAATGAATTGTTAGATTGTTGTTATTTGATGAATAAGGATTAGGAAATAATTTAATTCTGGTTTCTGGAAATAAAATTAGTAGTGTTGGATTGAATCTTCATAGTATTTAACAGGTTTTTTTATGGTTTGACATGAACTGCAGAACAAATGTCATAGTTTAAAGTGGGCCAAATGCACCAATTTTTATTTAAAATTGGTATGTTTTAGTGTTTTTTTATTCCTATTTTAAATCTGTTTTAATACTACAGTTGAATTATGTTGTATGGAGAAAAAGGTATCAATATTAATTAGTTGAAATTATTCAAATAAAGTTTTATTATATTATGTGCTCTTTTATTATTTTGTCTGTATTGTAAAATGATCAAAATAAGGTGTATTTATATCATCTTTATCATCAAAGTAATTCAAAACAAAATTTTATATTTTTACTATGTTGATACAAAAAAGAACAAACAGAACAAATCTAAAAATAATGTTTAAGGTTTTAATTGTTAAAACATACATTTTTAGATCCAATTGAACAATTTAAAGTAAAATATTGACTAAGTGGAATAAATTTGTTTGTAGGGATGGACTATATTCTATAATTTATCGTTAACTGATTATTTTAACAATCGGTCATCCTGTGATAACCCCTAAACTGGTTGGTGTCATTACTTTTGTTATTTTAACCGTGTGAATTGATAGATTTATGGTCAGAAAGAATGCATTAAATTGTAATATTTTTTACCATCAGTTGTATTGTCATAGTAATAAATACCAGATAATGTTGTAGTAAGACTTCGATAATACATATACATAAATGTAATAAGTATACTATTGAAAAAAACGATGATTGAACATGGTTTAAACATTATTGCTTTTATAACTTAGCTTGTCTCTGCTTACTTTGTTCTGCGCAACACAAATAGACCGTTAACCTCTTCAGTTCTACTGCATTTCTGCATTAGTAGAAACCTTGTAGAAGTCACCAGTGGACACTCTGGGGGAGCTCATGCTCTTCTTTTTCCCCTCATGCTATCTTTCCATCTTTCTTTCTGTTCCTCTTTTTTGACAGGAGCTGATGTGCCTCTGGATTTAGACATACAGTTTTTTTTTTTTTTGAGGAGGCAATTTTGCAAGCTATTTGACCTTTTCCATTTTCCCAAGGCCCAGTTCCAGATTAGATTGCTACTCCATGTTTTGTAACTATGTGATTCGGCTGCCTTTAAGATTTATTGTCACATTCCTTTACAGAAGCCTTGTACGCAGCGTTACAAATGTCCCGTGTTTGATGTTAACACTGTGAGAATGTAAGTGTCTGCCATGATCTTTTTAGATTCCTGACAGAATTCATAATAGCTCCAGTGTTTTGCTTATAAAAACGTGCTGAGAACTGAATATTGCACTCCGTTTTATCCAGTAAAAATCTCTTAGCTTTTACTATGATTGTTATTGTTCTTCGAGTGCACCACTCTTCTCTTCTCTCTTGCACCCCTCCGCTGTGTGGAGCTGGTGTTTGTGTAATTGCAGCCTTTTTCTTTTTTTTTCTTTTCCAAATAATGAGAGCAAGGGCTCTTCATTAGCAAGAATGGGAAGCAGTCGGCACAAATGCGACTCTGCGTGTGTGTGCTTGTGTCTGGTGTGTGCGAGGGAGGTAAGCAGCACCATGGCACTTCACTTGACAAGTATACTAATTACTCCTTTTCAGTATAGGAGCTCCAGTCAGTCTTTGCCACAGTCTAATGGCCTGACCTGGGAAGCCTCTCTCCATAGCACAGCCTCCCTAGGTCTAATATTACTACAACTGCACGCACACACACACACACCACTAAAATGTAAAGTTTCATCTCACCGCTATCAAGCAGAATCAGGTGGAAGCAGATCAGTTCTGCCCCAGTAACCTCTTCAGGGACTGGGTTCCTCCTGCACAGGAGATACTACCTCATATTATCAGCTAACACCCACACACCACCAGTTAAAAAAAAATAAATAAAACGCTTTTTTTTTTCTTCCTGCGCATCTCCGACTCTCTTCCTCCTTCCAATCTTCAGAGTTTTTTTTTTTTTCAGTGCGGGAGGATAAATTTAAAAGGAGTAAATTGGAAAATCAAATGAGGGCTTTAGGCAGCCGCAGAGATTTGCGGAGCTGTCGGCCAGCGTTGGGGAGCCTCATCCATCATGTCCCACAAGTAGTCAATTCTTCTAGTATCTGTAAATGTTTTCAGATATTAGCCAATTTATATGCTCCGAGATTCATCATGGAAAATCAGCTTTAGCGGAGCACATTATCAGAACCTGTCTCTCCCCTTGCTCCGTGAAGTTTGATGAACGAGCGCCCCTCCACAGCTCAGTGGGTTTTGCATGGAGAGTAGAAGGGGAGAGGGGGTGGTATATAACGAACATGGGTAACTGCCCCCCACCCCACCCGGTGGAAAGAAGTGGGTTTTTTAATTAATAAACAAACTTCCAGAGGAGCTCATCAGTGTCGAGGGCAATAACAACTGCCATCCGTTATTGTTTATCAGGGTCCTCCCTCAACAAATGTTGCTATTTAATGAGGTTTCCTTGCATTTTTTTGGGGAGTTTCAGAGAATGACTTTTTTTTTCCAGAAAATAGAAGTTACATACAAGTAGTCAGTGAAATCTCACACCATTGTTGTAGTGCTCTTGCCTTGCAGTGTATAGCTTATCTTGCTTTGGAGTTGTATATGACAACAACCTTGTGATTTGTTTACACTGGTTGTTTTCTTTACCAAATCCCAATGGAGGCGTAGCGTTTCACATCTATTATTCTCTTCTCCTCTGTTATTTTCCTGCTCAGATGTTGACGGTGTGATACCGTGCCTTAGTAAGAATTTATACCAACATGGGACAATTACAGTAAATTTGGTGAATGTTTGCAAGGTGCAAAGTTGTGCTGCAGGGCTTTGTTCTCTGTGCCTGGTGTTCCTTTTTTTGTTTATTTTCCTGCATATTTTTTATGCACGTGTTTGAAAATAAATGTGTGTGTGTAGTGGTAGTAGAGAGGAGCTCGGGGTATCACGGAGGTGTGCCGCTGTGCAAGGCGGGGGCGTCTTTAATAAATGTATGCTGATGTCGGAGGCTGCAACGATGCGAAAGGCCCTGTTGTTATTTACTGCTGTGTTTGTGCACAGCAGCGAATCCCCGGCCTGCAAATGGCATTACAGCCTGTGATGAATGAGCATTAGGGTAAACTCATTTTAAAAGCATCCTGATTTATTAGCAGCCTGGCCTTCCATTTTCATCAGGTCAATGCTTGGCTAAAATTCCACAATGTCAGCGCCAAGGTCACCTATTAATGGCTATTTTTAACCCCATCACTCAAAAAAGAGCAGCAGAACTGCATCCGATCACTTATTGAGTCCATCAACGAAAAATACCAAAGAGCTATAAAGAGGTATGAATACCACGAGCTAGAAGTCTGGTCGTAGACAAGTGTGAAAGACCAAAACGTGGCAGTGGTCAACCTCCAATTATGAGTGCTAGTAAGACAAGAGCTGTAATGGCCAAGGTTTGCCTTCGGGGAGGTTTATTACATGCTACTGTTTTGCAGAAGTAGCGTCAAATCTATAAAACGACCATTAGGAAGAGGGGGAAAAAATCAATCAAAATGCCATTAAAGTGGAATAAGTTGCCAATATTGCTGATGTGGTTGCAGGTCCTTTGATTTTCCTTCAGATTATTAGGCACAGTCGAGTAGTGACTTTGTTAAGAGAAACCAGTGTTGTTGGGGAGTAATATGTCTCCTAGCTTCATAAAGTTTGCTGCCTCATATTTCCCACTGTATTGATTATCCATTATCATTTGTCAAGAGGTGTCCTAACTCAAGGGGAAAATATAACCCTCTTTCTTCACCGCCGCCTGCACTGCACATGAGCGTGGTATGGATCTGAGTGTGAAGGTACCAATCTCCGAGAAAAATGAGCAGCGAAAAAAAGCACAGTCCCTGTGCCTTGCAGCTCTAAGAGGGGAGCGTGGGGTTACGGGGTGGGTTGGTGGCGCATCGTGTGGCTGGAAGAGATGGAAACCGAAAACAGGTTGCTAAAGGAAGAGAAAAAAAAGATTAAGATCTGGCAGGAAAACATAAGGAAACTGTAGAGGCAAAAACACAGAAGAAACAGAAGTGAGATGTGCTAAATAGGCTTTGTTCTCATTCCACCCTCCATACTTTTTATTTCAGAGAAGGCATCATGTCTGTCTTTGTTCATTCTGTGGTGGGGGCTAACGATACATCCAGCTCACAAGACAAGGCGATACACGATTTTGAGTTTGAAGACGAGATAAGATTGTAGCAATTATTTAAATAAAAATAACAATCTATATTTTTTTCTTTAGGTTCTTTTCACAAATACGTAAATGTTTTACAAACTGTGTTTTAAGGAAAATGTTTTCTGTGTAGAACATTCTAGCCGAGGTTATGCCAATTTATTGTAGTGTTTACTATCACCGGGCTGATAGTACATCCAGGATTGTTACCTGTCCTGATCAAACTATGAGAGCTTTAATAAATGCAAAAATAGATTATGATTCAGCACACTTACTGTGTATTGCTTAGCAGAACAGTTGCGCTACTGAATATAACTGGTGTGGTGAAGGAGTACTTTCTGATATGTTTTGTTTTTAGAGCAATATTTGATAGTGATATTCTGTATACGGTGATTATTGCCAACAAGACCGAATTTCTAATACGTTTTTATTATCACATTTTTATAATCGCATTAAATGCCACAAAATATACCATTACAAATCCATATCGTAATTTTATGTTTCTTTTATGCTGAGTTTGTCATTATGCAAATAAAAGCATTTAAAAAGCATCTTTTTGTGTTTCCACAAATTGAACGAATGTTGCATAAAAAACTACTACTTTTAAGGGTATTTGATCAGGTTAAGTATGCCATATTTTAAAGTAGAAACTATCAAATTCCGTCCAGACTCAAAAAAATAGTTGAATAGCTCATTATTTTAGTGCCAACTGGAAGCTATGAAGCAGATGCTTCTTTGGCCTTGTTAGCAGGTAACTGTTGACCAGTCCCTGTATTGTCACTCTGCTTAGAAATGATTTGCATTGTACGTATGTTGCCATAAATGCTGCCATACAAATGACCTAAAAGTGATAGAGGCTTCTTCAGTGCTGTTGTAGCCAAATGCTGTCAGCCAGCTTCAATAGAAGTCTTTAGTTGCTGTTAGAACTCCCTCCTTTCTTGCATCAAAATAAGTCTCATAGGTACTAAGTGTCGAGCTTGAAGCAGTCACTTTTTTTTCCAGGGATCTTGAAAATAGCTTACACTTAACTTCCGAAAAAGTCAGAATGTGACAGCATCTGGATAGCAAAACAGACTTTAACGAAATGTGTGTTTTTGCAAGCCACGTGCCACAAGATCTCCTTATACCTTTGCTCAGTTGTAGTCTTCCTAAAAACTGATGCCAAAAATTATTTTACATTTCTTAGTTATTCAGCATATTTTATTTTTTTACATTGAATATTCATAAATCTTAGCTCTTTCTTCAACAGCACATTTTAAGTGCTTATATAGTTTTATCACTTTTCCAGAGGATACTGAGAAGCTCTGATGTATTGGTTCAGGCACCATCCATGCCTGAAATGTGAATAGAAACATCCCATTGCATTGTCTGCGATGCCGCACGTCTCTCAGATTCCCGCGCAGATATATCACCGAAATGGCACGTCTCCGCCGTTTCGTCACACAATGATACAATCCATTTAATCCAAATCTTTTTAAGAAGTGATTTAAGGAATTTTTTGCTGTTGCAGTAGCACCCAGTCAATCCAGCACGCTCTCTTTTCCTGATTTATGTTAGTCGAGCAAGAATGGGATGAGAGATGCAGAATACTCTGTGTTCATAACAAAGATAAACTACATGAAGTGGCTGTGCTGTGGACTGAAACATTTATCTACGGAAAATCTGCATGCGCTCTCTAATAGACAAGGCGAGATATACGACACCAACTGTATAAACTGAGTTCAGGCAGCTTTTTCTGTCTATATTCGCACATTGTGATGTCACACAGACTTTTTCTTTTCCTCTGTTTAAGACAACAGTGAGAGATATTTTTTCATTTTGTTGGTTAAACAACTGCATTTCATGTATTTTGTCTTACAATGTATAGGATAAAGATAAAGCACCGATCAGTTTTTTTCTTGTCCGATACAGTTTTCTGGTTTTCTTTGAGGTCTGACCTGATTACCAGTTTGGACAGATTCTGTTTTACTTTTCTGAAAGACCATAATGCATAAGATAAAAATCTATGGGTTGTTTATTTCAACACAAAATGGAGGATTTCAAATATAATCACCATCTATGGCAAATCGAAAAAGCGCATCAAAGTACATGTGGCTGGTTTATGCATGTATGTACTAAAAATAGTGGGACATCCTAGATGTCCTTTTTTTAAAGATTTGTTTTGGCAATAGTGGCCTTTTTCACAGTGATCAGACCAGTGCCCTAATTTTTCTCTATACCTTGATTTCAGCTTCCAAAACCGTCCTCAACAGCATGCTGAAGGAGCCATCAATGATTCCAGACCAAATACTGGCAAATCATATCTACCAAGTAAGGACTTTACACTTTGCATTTCACCAATTAAATCTTAATATGTAGCTTAACTCATTTTTCCTCTAAGGAATACAGATATTTATTTCTAATACATATAACGGAGTTTGTTGCCCATTATTTAACCAAGCCTATGCTCATAAACAAGGAGGTTTTAAATGTTACTCCTTCACCTGCCTGACACACTCCATCAGTTGCTGGTGTCTGCTGATGAAGTCACGTGGTAACCAATGGTCAAGTCTGCCAATCTGCCAGCATCTACTCTATTTTTTCCCCCTCTTCTCAGCACTGTATGGGTTTTCTTTACTTCCCTTATACCAGCTTGCTGGGGTTTTTTTTCCGTGCCTTAATATTTCTTCCCCCTCTTTTTCAGTGCACAATAAATGACTGCTGTTATGGACCGCTGGTAGACTGCATCAAACAGTATCCTATCCCATAAAATTTTAAGCTTGAAATTGACGAGGAGCTATTGAAGGGGGATGAGATGTGTCTGGCTTCACCTGACATAAAAGTTCTGCTTCACAGAGTGAAGTGTTTCATCCCGCCTGCCATCCCACTTTCACCGATTCTGGGGCTCGAAGGCAATGGAGGGAGGAGTAAGAGGAGCGGATGGGCTGATCTAAATGCATCTGAATTCAGGAGATGAGACTCAATTTGCAATATTCTACAATGCAAAAACAATTAAAACCATTGTGGAAAAGAATGCTAAATATACTTTAAAGATGTAAATTCTAAATGTTCTTTTTCTTTCCTTTGCTGTCCTTTGCAAGCTCTAAACATTTGTGCCAACTAGCAGGACATTGACTTTGCCCCTAGCACAAGGCAGAATGGGAGTCCAGATTTTTTGGGGGGAACCAGCTGGGTAGCACACCAAATATTTCCTGGGGGTGGAGACTTATTTGAATGATTGTAAATGTGTATGCATGTGTTTTTGTCTCTCTCCAGGCTTTCTTGAGTGCGGTGGGGCTGGGCTGTTCTGTTCACGGCCAGTCAAGCCTGTCCCGTGCCTCCCTCCTCCTCTTCCTCCCCCACTTTTTACCATTCTGTGGTAGTCTTCTCATTGTGAGCTGAAAATCTGTTACTCCGCCACATAGTTCATAATCAACGCCCCACAGTTGTATGCTTTCAAAGAACTCTATATACACACGAGAGGAAGAGCTCTTTTATGCATGTGTGCATAACATTTTTTTTTGCCATTAAATTGTAATCCTATTTGAAAATGTCTTTGTCCTACCAAATAATAATCTATTCATACAAGGCTAAATGTAAGATTCTGCTGTCTCGCAGCAATCATTGCTCATTTTAATTCAAAATGGTATTTATTTAGAAATGCGTTTTTCAAAGTAGCAGTTGTAGTAGGAATGAGCAGAGCACATACATTGATCAGTACCCTCTAGATCTTCTCAGAAATAGCATTAGTTTTGTCCTGTGCATTAAAGGAAAGCACTTTGGATTTTTCTTAATAAAACCTATTTAATTTACCTGAAAGCCACTTCCAACCAGGACAACAAAAAACATGAGCAGGGTTGATGCTTTTTGTGCACCTTTAAAAAAAATCTTTACAGTTTTAATAGCTGCTAGGTGTAGACATACTTTCTATACTTTGCCTCAATGCTTTGTCCTTGCTTTTTCCCATGGTTAAGTTGGAATAAATAAAATTCCTTTTGACATAATACAAATAAATACACAATAATCACAGTTTGGCACCTAGTTTGGTGATGAAGTCACAGGTTGGTAAGTTTACATCAAGCAAATACATTTTTTGTTTACTCTATTCAGTACTAAATCAAGTATGGAAGACAATGCGTTCAAAAGTAAATACTCTGTCTGATAGGAAATAATCAAGTAAATAAAAAAACACAATGATTGAAATATAACATAAGCTGTACCTGACCAATACTGTTCTTGTATTCAGATTAGCATCATTATGATTACATCAGAATTGCTATAAAAAGCAGAAGCTTTGAAAAAGTTGTCAACAACTGAAGCTTGTGCTTTCATAAAGATGGTGTAATTTAATAAAATGCTTATGAGATAGTTTGTATCTTTGTAGCTCTTTTCCTTTCAACCCGTGTTTAAAATAAATGTTTTTGATAATAATCAGCAGGGCAAATGTTCTAAAAAGTCTCCTATATCAGTTATTAAGAGGCTGTTAGAATAAAACAGGCAGTTGGGGTAAAGTTAAGCTTTTTTTTCTTCTTTGTACTGGTTATGTTTACATTTTGGTGATGCTGGTTCAACTAAATTACAGGCCTGCCAAAGGTCCCTTTACACAAATTTGATTTTTTTTTCTTTTTTGTCACACTTTCAACGTTTCAATTCATCAAACTTATTTCATATCAGAAAAGGATAGCCTGAATAGATACAAAAATCTTTTTTCACGTGATTTATTCACTGAGGAAATAATCTATTGGAACCAACCTGGCCCAATGTGAAAAAGCTATTGTCCCTTGAACCTAATTGGTGGTTGTCCCACCCTTTAATAAAAAAATCAAACAAACTATCACCACCATATATGGTGTTTATGGTGTATATCCATTATGGCACTCTTAGAAGAGTGGACCATGCTTGCACTTTTATCCACGGAGATGTAAAACACTGATTGCCAGTTTTCGCAAATGCTTGATGGCACTTGTTGGCAGCAAGAGTCGCCCAACCAGTTAGGTTTTTTTTTTTTTTTGTGGCACGGGTGTCTGTTTTTTCAGATTGGACAGTCTTGATCCGGTGGAGAGAGGCGAAAGACATGCTGGATTGGTGTTTTTTTTAAATGAATGAAATCATCATTTGAAAACTGCTTTTTGAGTCCACTCAGGTTAGCTTTGTCTGAAATTCTAATTTTGTTGAGGAAAGAATCAAACAGAAAAGCAGAAGTCTGAAAGCCAGAAACTACTTTTCACAGCAATATTGAACATAGAGTTAGCCACAGACCTTGATGCTGTGAAATAATGCTGGTATAGCTTTCATTCAGTCAACCTTTTATTCTCCATTGTCACTGTGGTTAACTAAAGAACGTTCCCAAAAAGCAGTTGTTCAGGTCATTAACCTCTGATTTATCTGTGATCTTCAAGCTGTTTTGTTTTGTTGTCATTTTACATGCTACCTTTTTAAAAGCTGCATGATGGAATATAGAGCTCTACTTTTAATTGTTCTGCATGTGCACAGGTGTAAAACAATGCTTTAGCCTTTTAGTGAATAATTATTTCTATTGCCAAGTCTACTTTTTGATAAAGCATTTGTTTTATTTTGGTAGACATCTAATGCTTCTATGGCTGTATGTTGAAATCCTTGACACTGTTCTCAGCGCTGTTGGCCAAGAGCATGAGGTGCTGCTCCGTGACAAGCTGATGGAAAGAAACCTTTCTTTTCTTGGTGAGCAATTTTTCCAACTTCTCATAATTTTTTTTTATTTAATTATGCAGTTGTTTTATTGAGTTGGGCTTTTAAAATAGTTTGTTAAAAACACAATATTTTCTTGATTTTTTTTTTCTTTTTCCAGTTACTTATGCATATTAGATGGCTGCTGATGTATACATTTAAGACATATTTAGAGAGCCAATGGTTCACTACTCTGGTTCAATGGTTTGTCCACAAGTAAACAAGCTGTAGCTCCTCATTTTCATTTTCTCTAACAGCTGCAGAAAGGATGTTCATTTTTTTCTGTTTTTATTTGAACCCAAATCTGTTGTTGGTATGTTTAATGAAACTTTCAGGTAAGAAAATTTCTTCCAGGAACAGATATGATTTGAAATTATCAAATCACCAGGTCAAAGTTTAATTAAAACTGGAGATCAGATATAGACCACAAATTTTTGATTGGTGCATGATTATATTTTTTGTCCTGCTGTCAAACTTTTCTGACCCATTTGCCGTACTCTTACTACATCATATGTAGTAGTAATAATGTAGTAAGTTTAGTTAAAAAAATGTAGAGTGGAATTTTCATCTTTCTCTTCGTGCCATCACTCCAAGGTCAGATAAATGATGAAAGATAAAAGTCATTCCCTCCATCACTGAGACTATGTCATTTATTCGGACATGGAAAGCTGACCTTTCTCCAGGGCTGCACAGAACACTGTTCTAAAACTGAGTTCGAGGGGCACAGGGGCCACTGAAGCAGCCTCACCCCATCTGATAAATGGATTGGAAATAAGCTACCCAACAGCAGGGATGGCCCATTAATTTTAATCAAAGTTGATTTAAAAAGGCGATCATATACACGTGAGAATATTAACAGCTCAGCGTGTGTGAGTAGAAGTTCCAATCCTGTGACACACACACACACACACACACACACACGTTTACAACTGCATCTTTACATTCAGGGTGCCTCTCTGTACCACAGGCCTCTGGCAGCCCTTTCTGACCTCTCTCAGCTCTCTTTCTTCACCCTTGGCTGATGATGCTGCCTCCTTGCCGCCACCCTCCATCTCTCCTCAATTCCTTTCCATGCCCCATTAGTTGAGCTTGGCTGAAGACAAAGAGGCAGGCCCTTGAAACCAAATGACCTGGTCAGCCTGAGATTTAATGGAGAAATCAGGTGTTGTAGATATAATGACCAAAGCACACCAGAAGTCAAGGACAATGGCTGCAACCTGCACAATCAGGGGTCAGGCTTACAGAGGGTACGATGCCAAAGTCGTCCTCGTCCTGCAGTATATTTTCTAAAGTAAAGCGAAACTGCAACCTGAAAGGAAACCTTGTAATTAAGCCTGAGATGTTTTAGTGCAAAGTCTTGCAAACATGTGACATACCCAGATTTACTGAACATCTTGTCCTGTACTGCAGTTTTCCCCAATATTTTTAAAGAGTTTTACAAGTAAATTAGTGAGAACTGTTATGGCAGATACATGTTTATAAACATGGATTTGTAAAAGTGCTTACAATAGAAACGAAATGCAATAAATAGATAGAAAATGTATTTCAAATGAAATAAAAATATGAAAATTGTTCACTTTATTTCTTGTAGATGAAAACCAGCTGAGAACTATGGGCTACGACAAAACACCCGATATCATCCTAGAGGTTCCTGTAGGTTAGTTCATAAAAAACTTGTTTGTTAAATTAATGTTTTGTTCTGTTTTTTTGTTGTTCCCATAAAACGTCGTGCATGGTTTCGAATACAGGCCCATCTCAATGAATTAGTCTCATGAAAGATTTTATTCTTTTCAGTAATTCCCATTCTGAAAGTGAAAACTGATCATTCATTATATACCTTGATAGATTTCAAGCATTTTATTATGTATATGACTTATATCTGTTGAAAACCCCAAATTCAGTGAAATCATGTTTAAAATATGCTGGCCTACAGGTAATTATGTCATTTATTATATAGACACCTGAAACTTGATCAGGGGTCTTTCTGCATGAGATACTGCATCAATGTGGTGTGGCATGTAGCTTAGCCTGTGGCTGATAAGCTACATGCTTTAATAGCAACTTTCCATTCATATGCTTGGACACAGCACTCTGTGAACAACCAGCTTCTTCAACAGTGAGCTTTTGTTTCTTACCCTCCTTGTGGAAGGTCTCAGAGACTGTCTGCTAGACAACTGTCATGTCAGCAGTCTTCCCTATGATTGTGTAAGCCCTAATATGGCCATACTATATCATTTTTTAATTAAAAATTTAAATCCTTTCAGATTTGGGGTTTTTATTAGGTGTAAGTCATGCTTATAAAAAAAATGTTTGAGCACTCTGTGTGTAATGAATTTATATAGAGGGTTTCCTGTTTCTGAATTTTTTTAACAGTCATCATTCCTTTGACAAAATGCTCTGTTTTTTTTTTCTTTTTTTAAAAAAAGCTGTGGAAGGACACATCATACATTGGATTGAGAGCAAAGCTTCTTTTGGAGATGATCACAGCCATCGTACCTACCTCAATGAGCAGTTCTGGAGCTACTGGAACAGGTCAGCCACCTCTTTGTTTTATCTGAATGAAAGGCATTATTTTGCTGCCATTATTTTCTCAGCTCAGCTTCTTCTTTTTTTTTTAAACCACAAACCACCATCAACTTTGCAGCATTATAAAAAACTGCTCATATCTCTGTCCAGCAACCCTCACCACTTCCTCCCTGCTATGAGCCGCTTTTACCACACAATTTCACATGGTACGTCTCTGCATTGCACGACTTCCACATCAACTCCTGTTATTAGAGCCCTTTGCAGCCTGAATGGTCCATCCGCGAGTTCGATTGTTTAGCAGAATACAGACATTGTGCTGGAAGGAAAGCTAGGAAGTGGGTGATTAATGCATTACATCTGTTGTCATGAGAACTTTTGGACAGGAGCAAGCCTTTGCGGTCTGACCGTTGTAGAAACCGAGTTGTCCGTGCTCAAATTTCTGAATGAATTGCTGGAATGGTTATGTCATTGCTACTTAAAAAACTAAATTTGCTATATACTTTTTCTACTGTGAAAACACAGGTTTAAAACAAGTGTAGAAACCATCAAAACTATTTATTTGGGTTGATTGTATAAAATTACAACAGAGGTAAAAGTCAGATTTCTCAGTCTGTTTATTTTAAATGCCAGTAAAATGTCTCTTAGTTTAGAAAAAAAAATATTTATTTAATATTACTGTCAGTTGTGTACAAAATGTCTTACAAACGGATGATAATGAGAAACTTGTGTAATAGCAAACAGACTCGTATGAGTGGGGGTTTACGTGCGTGCCTTGCTTGGCACTAGGTCCCAGTTCCTCACTCCAGCACTGATCCCAATCAGCTGTGATGGCCATCGGACATTCAGTGACATGGTGGTAGAGTGCCAGGAGGGGCCTTTCCTCGGCGATGTGTCCAAAAACCGAGCAGAGACGAGCTGTTTTTGCATGTTTTTTGGCTCTTGTGTAGTTCCACGTTAAGATCACATTTCTGGATGGATTAAGGGAAAAAATACTGAAGGAGAAACTGTTTAAGGGCTTTCAAATGTGCTTAAAACTAGAGCAGTCAATAGTCAAAGTCTGCTGTTAAGCCCTAGGATTTAGTTTGTATTAAAATGCCTGTGACTTTGAATTTTATGAGAAATCCAACAACATTTATGGAAAGGAAACATTAATAAAATTTTTCAATTAGTAAATTATGCAGCTGAAATACGAATTCAGAGGTTTCTTGTTTGAACCAGTTTGCAGAGAAGTCCTCCGATCACCACTGGCTGTGCTTGGTGCGACCCACCTACCTGTCCTTCGTCAGTTTCCCAGCTCTGATTCTCTTCGCTTCAGGAAAATACAGGGGTTGGACAATGAAACTGAAACACCTGGTTTTAGACCACAATAATTAATTAGTATGGTGTAGGGCCTCCTTTTGTGGCCAATACAGCGTCAATTTGTCTTGGGAATGACATATACAAGTCCTGCACAGTGGTCAGAGGGATTTTAAGCCATTCTTCTTGCAGGATAGTGGCCAGGTCACTACGGGATACTAGTGGAGGAAAACGTTTCCTGACTCGCTCCTCCAAAACACCCCAAAGTGGCTCAATAATATTTAGATCTGGTGACTGTGCAGGCCATGGGAGATGTTCAACTTCACTTTCATGTTCATCAAACCAATCTTTCACCAGTCTTGCTGTGTGTATTGGTGCATTGTCATCCTGATACACGGCACCGCCTTCAGGATACAATGTTTGAACCATTGGATGCACATGGTCCTCAAGAATGGTTCGGTAGTCCTTGGCAGTGACGCGCCCATCTAGCACAAGTATTGGTCCAAGGGAATGCCATGATATGGCAGCCCAAACCATCACTGATCCACCCCCATGCTTCACTCTGGGCATGCAACAGTCTGGGTGGTACGCTTCTTTGGGGCTTCTCCACACCGTTACTCTCCCGGATTTGGGGAAAACAGTAAAGGTGGACTCATCAGAGAACAATACATGTTTCACATTGTCCACAGCCCAAGATTTGCGCTCCTTGCACCATTGAAAGCGACATTTGGCATTGGCATGAGTGACCAAAGGTTTGGCTATAGCAGCCTGGCCGTGTATATTGACCCTGTGGAGCTCCCGACGGACAGTTCTGGTGGAAACAAGAGAGTTGAGGTGCACATTTAATTCTGCCGTGATTTGGGCAGCCGTGGTTTTATGTTTTTTGGATACAATCCGGGTTAGCACCCGAACATCCCTTTCAGACAGCTTCCTCTTGCGTCCACAGTTTATCCTGTTGGATGTGGTTCGTCCTTATTGGTGGTATGCTGACATTACCCTGGATACCGTGGCTCTTGATACATCACAAAGACTTGCTGTCTTGGTCACAGATGCGCCAGCAAGACGTGCACCACCAATTTGTCCTCTTTTGAACTCTGGTATGTCACCCATAATGTTGTGTGCATTTCAATATTTTGAGCAAAACTGTGCTCTTACCCTGCTAATTGAACCTTCACACTCTGCTCTTACTGGTGCAATGTGCAATCAATGAAGACTGGCTACCAGGCTGGTCCAATTTAGCCATGAAACCTCCCACACTAAAATGACAGGTGTTTCAGTTTCATTGTCTAACCCCTGTAGTGCAGACCAGCGGTTGCTGTTGCAGTATTGTCACGAAGAGGGGAAATGACCAGCTGCCTAATACATAATCCTAAAGATGTTTAGCAAAAGTTATTTTGTAATAGGGTAAAAGGTTCCACAAACTATCATTCAGCTCAAGGTCATAATTAATGATGAGCTTATTTTTATTTCCATTGTCTTTTTTTGTTTGTTTCCAACTGGGAATATATCTAAATAGAAAACTTGTGCTTTCAATGATTGTAGAAACTAAAAAAACTGTAAATTCAACTTCAAAGAAACTTCTTTTTAAATAATAGGTGGTAATTTCAAAAAGGCTTGCCAGCCCATGCCAATGGAGACAGGAACTTTATGATGGGATGGTTTCTGTCATTCCAATCTATGTCTGTAACCCTAAATATTTGCCTCAGGGTACCTTGGGTTTATATTGACTGGCATTGTCTTGTCCAAGCCTATTAAGCAACTGACCAAATAAGTCCAGTCTTGTTCCCCAGAAGGGATTGAATGAATTCACTGTTTCTACCGTCACCTCTTATTTGGTTTTAATTTGTGAGAAATATTTTGAAGGAGAGACCTTTGGTTTATTTGTCCATTCCTTCATCCTTCAAGGTCTGATTTTAGCCCTTGACTCTAAACTGCTTTTCTTTGTTATTGCCCTTGGAATCGCGCACCACTCTTGGTAATTACCTCATTGCTCCTGATTGACATTTCCAGTGATTTGCTTATTTTTCATGAATTCCCTCTTTGCTTTAACCGAGCTGCTTCACCCACTGCTCATGTTAATTGTCCGTCGGTTGCCTTCAAGCAAAGTATAGTCAGGACATGTTTTTGTAGACTTGAAGAAAAAAAAAAACATAACTGATTTCCCTCCAAAGCCCTCAACAACTGCATTTATCATCCAAACAATAGTCTTCCCAACACACTAACCCCATAATGAACCCCTCTTCAGTGGAGTGAGGGGTAATGACGCTTCACCTACAATGCTCCCAAGAATAAAGAAAGAGGATGGAAAAATTGAGAGAAAAACAGCCTCGTGCAGACTCAGATGCTGCGTTCAGGCCCAGTGCCTGGATGAGATGGTGAAGCGGCAGCTATTGGTGTCTTCCAGCCATCAATCTTTAGCTGGTGGCATTCCAGAGCCGGAGAGCCCTCTGCTCTGACGGATGTTCAGATAATTGAGTGATCCATCTTGCCCAACTATCAGAGTTGCATAAAAATTATTCACCTGCTTGTGAATATTAAACACACAATGAGCTTCTGGTGTGTTTTAGAAGAAGTGTGTAAGGTTAAACACAGCATGTAATGAAATATGCACTCCTGTGTGGTATCACCCTAACCGTGCCATCTTGATTATGGTGAACTTAGTTTTCACAAGACAGCAACCCGTGCTAGAGAAGCTTCTGCTCTCTACCCATCATCATGGCTGTTTTGTGTACAAAATGAAGAGTGCATAAATATAATTGTGACATCCTAATTATTTCCTCATATGAGCTACTGTTATGGTCACGATATTTCGTTTTCGGGATTTCATAATTACATAGTCTTGCAATGTGAGAAAAGCGGTCTGAACTTTGTCGCGAAATACAGAGAGAACTGAGTTGCTGTGCCTAAATTTGGAGAAAACAGGAGTTGGGTAAAAAAAAAGTGCAACCTGTGTTGCATGATGCTTTGCATGCTGTATTGTAGTACGCACTGAGGCCTGAAAAACTGTGTGCTAAATTCAATGAGAACTGTATTGTAGCGCTCGAAAAGTAGTCCGAACTAAGCTGCTATGCACTTCATGCAGTACACGCTGTATTGTGGTATACAAAATAAATGTCATTGCATTGCAGTTCACAGTATGAGTAAAACACATGCAATCTGTTGTGGCCTGTGTAGTGAGCAAAATGCAGTGCAAACTGTATTGCAGTTCTTGTTGTTGAAAACTGAGATGACCATATTATTTATAATGAAACCTTTTTCATCTTTCTCTTTCTTGAGCCCTCAGTCACTGAAATCTGCATCATGTGTGAGCATAAATGACAGTGACCCTGCATCTGATCCAGTGACCCTGCATCCAGAGCATGAAAATGTCTTGTTCCATCCTAGCAGATCTTTTTAATTGTGGTTTCGCACAGATGAGATGAGATGATGGTGATTTGATTTATTCTGCATCCCTTAAATATTCATACTATATAAAATTGCGATTTACATCAAAAATTTGATCTAATCAAAATGAGCTTAGGTGCCAGGCCCCACCCTCACAATCCGTAGCAACATAAATCAGCTGTGCAATTCATGAAGCGCAAATGTGTCTGAGTTGAAAATGTTAGCTCTCATAATAGAAGCTTGAAAAGGTTAGATCTGATAAAAAGCTGTCAGCCATCCACAAAACATGATTTATAGCAAAATAATGGTCCGCATGCCTCATTTCTCTCTCATATGAAATGGGGGGTTAAGACTTTTTGTTTTGCAGCTATACATGACCACTTTGAAATTTGCTGAGGCTTGACTGCACACGCACGAGTAATGTTTTATCTTGGTCTTTTGTTTGAACAATTTTGAAAGTTACACCCTGATGTAATTGTGAATTTATAGTCTTATGTAATTGCAGCAGAAAATTGCCGTGCTCCTAAAGAACATACTTTATTGATCTTAACTCAGATCTGTCCCCGAGGGTTCTATGTTAAACTTTTAATGAACATAATGGAAGCACAACTACGATTACTGAGGAAATCATGATTGTGAACAATCATCTGATGGTTTGTACTGCATCACTAATCTGCTTTCTGACACGCTACCTAACAAATGAATAGAAATATGTTTTATTTATGTTTACATTGTACAATCACAGACACCACTGGCATTAAATAATAGATATCTAACTTTATACTGAAGCTTTAACTAAATACCAAATTCATTTTTAAATTTAGGATATTGTACATTGCTATCATTTTTGGATGGATATGCCCATCAGATTTGTTGAAATTTCTGACAGTGATTATTGGAATTATTAATTATGGGGGTATAATAAAGAAGTGTGTTGTAAAATCAGCCTTAACAAATGTATCTGATTGTGGTTCAGTCTTTAAAAGAAAGATGTAGTGCTTTGTCTTTATAGTTGCAGATACCAGTCTGATATTCCGTGCCTTGGGGACCTGTTGAACTGTTTAACATTTTCTCATATTGCAGCCACAGATTCTCCATTGGATTTGGTCTGGGCTTTGAGTGGGCCGTTCTAAGGCATGAATATGTTTTGGTTCAAACCATCCTATTGTAGCTGTGGTTGTATTTTGGGGGTCAGTGCTATGTTGGAAGGTGGACCTCAGCCCTTACAACAGATTTTCTCTACTGAGCTGAGGTTTGCAGTTGTGCCATATTGTTGCTGCAATTAGATGATAGATGTTTAAAGCTCAGATGATGGTTTCTTAAAACTTCTCTATTTTTTTCCACAGATTTATCCTAAAATGGCTGATGTGTTCCTTAGTTTTCATGATGAGGTTTGTTTACTAATCATCGCTAACAAACCTCTGAGGCCTCCACAGAACAGCTGGATTTACTCTAAAAATTAAATTATGCAAATCTGGACCCTTTTTATCAATTACGTGACTTCTCAAAGCAACTGGTTGCGCTGGCTTTTATTTTGTGTTACCAGAGTAAAAGAAGCTAAATACAAATACACATCACAAAACAAAAAACAAATTATCTTGCACATCACTATTATGTACTACTTTTGTGTTGTTCTATGACATAAAATTCTCAGAAAGTGCATTAAAGTTTGCGGCTGTTACATGATAAAGCTCAAGGAATATGAATACTTTTGCGAGGCACTTCATAGTGAGCATCTCTGTCATCTTGTGTAGACGTAAATCATAGAATAGAATGATAGGAGTATTAACAGCTTCTGCAGCTGGCACATCACTAAGCTAAAGCAGATACAGGATGTCACCTGAGAGTGGGTGCCCACAGGTCATTGCTTTTGATGATGCAATTTGGCTGGACATCACAGCCTGCTCCTGAAGATAGGTCCTGGCGCTTCTAGGGTGACAAAGTGACACCTCAGAGACCTGTGCTCCACCTCCCTTTACCCCAGGTCTCTGTCAGGATGGATTCAACAAAGAGAAGAGTTGAAAAATAAACACCTCTGTAATTTTTCTCGCCCTTAAAGACGATCTAATGATTGCTACAGTAGTTATATCACTGCTAACGTTGTATTAGTTTTTATAAATGCAGATCAGGTGACTTTCTTTGGTGAAATTGTTATTTATTTATTGATTTGTTTTAAAGTATTTGGCAGCCAGTTTTCCTGAGTAAGGCAGAAAGGTGACATAGCCTTTCGTCTATACATAATAAATGATGCCCCATGCAGTGCAGGAATGTGACCTCTCTTATTGTTTTCTTTGTTATGACATCCTCCTGTAGAATATTCGTCTGCTAGAAAAATAGTGATACACAGTGGTGGCTCCTTAAGGGCTTTGCAAGTGTTTGTTTTAGGGCACACAGAAGTGCAATGCCGGGCCCCAAAGCACAAGCAAAGTGGAATATTAATGGCAAATGACAAGTCTGCTCTGATGCTTCAAGGATTTCATGCTTTTAAGGGTGTGCGTTTTGGCGCATTGTTTAAGGCGTCTGGGGTGTAATCGTCACTCGCAAGGCTGTTGCAGCCTGAGGATTTAGCCCAGGTTAAGCTTCCGTGTCTGCTGTTTATTTTAGTCGGATTGTTTGTGCGTATTATCCAAATTTGTCATTTACCGCTGAGCGTAAGAGCCACTTTGACATGGCTGCTGTGTGTATGAACGAGGAGCGGGAAAGGCAGCAACATATCCTCCTCCCCCTGTCTCTGCGTTGCCAGTGACACTTTGAGATGGAGAGGAGAGCCTCGAGTAAAATGAGGTGTGAGCATGTCTACTCCATGAATTCCTGTTTTGCTATGGAACTTTTTTAAGATGAACGTGCATTTTTTTTGTCAGCTTTCACAATGAATGCCGTCACAGTTGCAGAGAGACACTTTTTTCACCCTCAGTTTCTCTGTCTTGCCGTCTCTTCCCCCTTTTTTCCTCTACATTGACCTTCTGGGTTTCATTCCAGCAAGAAGTCAGCAGCATTTATCAAAAGGATGCCAAAAGAGAAGCTAAGACACATGCAGACCTTGTGTAGTGATTACTCCAACACATGAATTACAATACTCCTCCGACTTCTAAAATGGATTGCAGTCTACATTACCCTAAAATTTAGCTTAAACCAGTATCTTCTGGACTTGAGGCCAGATGGACTCACCAGCCACTTTATTAAGTACTCCTTGCTACAACCAAATATGACAATTTTTCATCTTCAGATCTGTCTTCATTCTTCATGGAGTAAATTCAACAGAATGAAATAAATATTCCTAAGAGATTTTGTTCCATATTGATGTGTTGGTATCATGCAGTTGCTGAATTTCTGTCAGCTATACATCCATGAAGTGACTCTCCTGTTCCACCACACCCAAAAGGTGCTCTGAGTTGAGATCTGGTGACTGTGCAGCCATTGAAGTACAGTGAACCTATTGTTCTGCGGAAGAAATCGGTTTGAGATGTTTTGAGCTTTGTAACATGGTGTTCCATAGTGTCAGTAGGCTGTTAAAGGAGCCAAAGGTGTACCTAGAAAATATCCCCCCATGCACCATTTTACTACGCGCCAGCCTGAAATGTTGTCACAAGGCAGGAATGACCCATGCCTTCATATGGTTTACACCTAACTGTGAGAGTACCATTTGAATATCAGAGCTGGTGGGTTGGCACCTGGTGTGGTCTTCTGCTGCTGTACCCCATCAGCTTCAAGATACTTTTGGCTCATCTTGAATTCTCTTCTGACTTTAACCGGATATTTTTATCCTCTGTTGCCTCGTAGCTAAAAGGTCCTGGGTTCAAATCCCAACCTGGGGTCTTTCTTAATGGAGTTTGCATGTTCTCCCTGTGCATGCGTATGTTCACTCCGGGTACTCTGGCTTCCACCCACAGTCCAGAAATCATGTTGCACGTACGTTGCAAGTACCTACTAATGTGGCCAGTCAGTATGGACATTAAACACATTAATGTTCTTCATATATAAGCAGCTCAAGCTGAATGTTTTTATCAGTATAAATTGTAAAAATTGGGCCCAATTTTATATGGTTTAATATGATTCCAATATTTGCTATAATTGTCACCACAAAATTGATGTTTCCTTGCTTTGTGCTGAATGCATCACAAAGTTATTGAGATATAAGTCTACGTTTAGTATGCAGTAAGATCCTGCCAAAAAACACATTTAATTCTTTCTAGGACTTTATTTTTAGATAAATTTTAGCATTTAATCTAATGCAACCTCAATATAACACATTAATAAACCTTAATGTTGCCCATCTGAAAAGATTAAATACATTTTCACTGTATAGTTAGGAAATTAGTAAAGCCTAGGGTTAATACTAAACTAACATTTCAACCTCGATACCAATACATAAAACAAACTCAAGGCCGTGTTTTAAGCCGCAGCAACATTTTATCAAAGGCACATGGTATGACAAAATATTATGACAAAATTAGGGCAAAATGAATAAATAGGGGGCAATTCAGCCGTTTATTGAAATGTATAATTTCAATAAACGGCTTCTGCTAAACAGGGAAGTGTCACTTCCCTGTTTGGCACAACAGCAGACAAGATAATACTTCGTTTAAGTGTTAATATTCTTTATAAAAATATGTACCTTTGATTCAGTCATACATTTATTTTATTTTATTACAATTGCTTATTTTTTGTGTTTCACTGTGCTGTTCCATTTGCTTGTAAATTTGCTGTTTATACAAAGAAATGTTACTACTGAGGGACAAATAAAGAATCATTCTATACTAAAATAAACTGTCTTTCAAAACAAACAGATTAGGCACATACAAAACAGATTTTTCACAGTGCAAACAAGAATCTGGCCCATGCAGATGTATTCAGCAGCAGCTCTGTACAATTTCTTTCTGGTTATTGTGCATTAACTTTTCTTTATTGATCAACTAGCGCAGCAGGGTAGGTTGCTACGGTTTCTTACTTTTTTCTGCACTAATTGTCAGCTTTAGTCTGGCTCCAACCTGCGTTATTATTAGCCAAGTTACCAGCGATGTATGCTTTGGAGTCAGCGATGCTGAGGAAGAGACAGTAGGCAGAGCTGTAGGTAGCAGAGATGAAGATGTTGAGGTTCTCTTTGTTAGTAACAAGGATGAATAGGATCAGGAATAGTACATCAGAGGGCCAGCTCACGTTATATGTGTTGGAGATAAAGCCAGAGAGGCCAGACTGAGATAATTTGGACATTGTAAAGAGGAAGGGATAGTGAGTAAATCGGTAGAAGGATGCGGAGGCTGGAACTCCCAGGCAGGAAGCCTAGAGAAAGACCATAGATGAGATTTATGGATGGAGTAAAAGACTACATGAAGGTAATTGGTGTGAGAGAAGAAGATGCAGAAGATACGGTTAGATCAGGGGTGTCAAACTCATTTTTGTTTAGGGGATCTCAAGGGGGCCACAGAAGTAAACTCATTTCATGATTAAATAGAACAAATAAAAGTGGACTTGTTTTTTTTTTTATATTAAACGAATTTTACTTTTAAAAATATATTATGAATAAACTCAGAGTTTTTAAGAAAAGTATGTGCAATATGAACAATAATTTTACTCAAACATTTATTTAAGTGCGTTATGCATAAGAACTGATCACAGTGATTGTACAATGTTGCAAAACATTTCTTCACAGTTTGACAAAATACATCAAACAGATAAAAATTAAGAAATTATTAAAAATCAATTTTCCACTTCTGGGAAGCAATTTGAACAAAATATCTGGCTTCACACATTTGAAGTCTTAATTGTCAACTGTTTTAAACAGACAATTGATTAAGTACATTTGTCACCTTTCTTGTTGATGCATAAAGTGTATACATATAGAAAAACTTACACAACATGTATTGCATGAATGAGAAATATTTATCCAACAAAACTCTTGTTGTAAATCTGTTACTGACTAGCACTAACTTTCACATATTTAATTCAGCAAATATTCAAAGCTGTAATTTTTAATAGTGCAACATTGACAGTAACATTGCATAGGATTTAGTTTCACTCAGTATTTGCCCCTGAAACTTGGCATCTGTTAGCCTGGACAAGTACATCAATATCAGGCATCATGTCCTGAGCAGCAGCCAATTTCAGAGTCTCATTTAAGTGCTTATGTGTGAGCTTAGAGCACTGCTTTGTTTTATTTATATTCATTAGTGAGAAAATTTGCTCACAAAGGTAGGTAGTCCCAAACATGGACAACATTTTTGCAGCCAGTGGTGTCAATTTAGGATATCCTGGTAGGAGACACTTGTAAAATGTGTCCAAGCCAACTGATGCAAATTTGTCCTTCAATTCCACATCACACTGCAAATCAATGATTTCAAGTTGCATATCAACGGGTACATCAGAAGCTCTGACTGTGAATGGTGAGCGAAAAACTGAGAATTCTGTCTCGAGTTCGCGAAATACCTGAAATCGTTTGTCAAACTCACTCAGCAACCTTAAAATCGTATCTTTGTACTGTTTCACATCATGGTTAACGCTTGCTGCGCACATATCTCTCAGACAGGGAAAATGAGCAGGGTCCCCGGTTGCCATCTGCGTCTCCCATGACGTCAGCTTTAACTTGAATGCACATATGCTGTCATAATACTTTGTTACAATTTTTTTGCGCCCTTGCAACATTTTGTTCAGATTATTCAGGTGTCCTGTGATATCAACCATAAATGCAAGGTCCTGCAACCATAGCGGGCATTTTAATTCCTGAATAGGTTTACCTTTTTTCTCCATGAACTGTACAATATCCCCACGTAGATCGAAGAAGCGCTTCAGCACAGCACCTCTGCTTAACCATCGAACTTCAGTGTGGTATGGTAAACCAAAGGGAATGTTGCATTCACTGAGAAGGCTGTCAAACTGACGATGATTGAGAGCTCTGGCTAGGATGAAATTAACAGTTCGGACAACCACCTTCATGACGTGATCCATTTTTAAGACTTGCAGCATAATGCCTCCTGATGCAAAATACAATGAAATGTCCAAAACTCACCCCATTTATTTTCAGCTTGTACTTTCTCTCTGAACTTTGTCACAACACTTGCCTTTTTCCCGATCATTGAAGGGGCACCATCAGTAGTCAGGCTTACGGCGCGGGACCAGTCCACCCCGACTCTGTCCAACGCGCCAACAACTGAGTGGAAAATGTCTTCAGCTGTCGTGGTGTCGGTCATGGGCACCAACTCGAGAAACTCCTCTGTGACAGTCAACATCTCGTCAACTCCACGAATGAATATGGCAAGTTGAGAGACGTCTCCAATATCAGTACTCTCATCAATTGCATCAGAAAATGCAATAAATGACTGTGTTTTGCATTTGAGTTGGTTGTCCAAATCTGCCGATAGTTCCGAAATCCTGTCTGCCATGGTATTTCTCTTCAAGCTAATATTGGCAAAAGTTTGTCGTTTCTCAGGACACACAATTTCGGCAGCCTTCAGCATGCAGTTCTTGACGAACTCTCCCTCACAGTAAGGCTTTGATGCAAACATTATTTAGTTAGCAATTAGGTAGCTGGCTTTCACCGCAGCATCACTGGCCTCTCGACTCCGGGTGAAAAAAGATTGCTGTTTCCTCAGAACCGTCAACATTTCATTTATCTTCTCTTTTCTCAGTTCTCCGTGCAGGTGCTTGTATTTTTCGCCACGCTGAGGTTCATAGTGGCGTCGAATGTAAACAGGCTCTTTCAGCGCATGAAAACAAAGAAAGCTGGAGGACCTGATAACGTCTCCCCATCATGCCTGAAAGCCTGTGCCCATCAACTCGCTCCAATCTTCACCCGGATCTTCAACAATCACTGGAGAAGTGTGAGGTCCCCTCCTGCTTCAAACGATCCACCATCATCCCAGTGCTCAAGAAACCCACCATCCTAGGATTAAATGACTACAGGCCTGTAGCCCTGACGTCTGTGGTCATGAAATCCTTTGAGCGGCTGGTGTTGAAGCACCTGAAAGACATCACAGGCCCTCTACTGACGCGCCTGCAGTTTGCGTACCGAGCAAACAGGTCGGCAGATGATGCTGTTAACTTGGGGGCCCACACTTCATCCCGCACACCTTTGCCACCCAGGGGCCTACGCCAGGATCCTGTTTGGGGCACTTCAGCTCGCCTTCAAAACCATCATAACCCAGACATCCTCCACCAAAACTCAACCCCCCTCAACGTCCCATTCCACCTGTCGTGGATCAACAGCTTCCTGACGGACAGACAGCAGCAGGTGAGACTGGGGAGCATCTTCTCCAACCCAACCAGATCAATAAGTACTGGGCCCCCCAGGGGGGTGTTTTATCCCCACCCCCCTTTTTCTCCCTGTAAAAAATGACTGCAACCCAGC
Organism: Crenichthys baileyi; assembly: GCA_036173005.1. Lineage (NCBI taxonomy): Eukaryota > Metazoa > Chordata > Actinopteri > Cyprinodontiformes > Goodeidae > Crenichthys > Crenichthys baileyi. The sequence goes on from JAHHUM010000593.1 coordinate 300,103, forward strand.
GGGCCCCGGGGTCCGTGAAACTCCTAAGTTTTAAAAGACCAATGTCATTGGACTGATCCAGGACGGTGATGAGTCTGCATACCCCGACAAGGGGTGGATCCCCCTGATACCCTGGTGTAGTCCCAAAACTGCCTGGAAAAAACCCACTCAAGACTGTGGGGGAGTGTAGTGGACTTTTTTGGAAAAAACCCCCCTCCATACACCCCCCCAAACCATCCTCAACCACACCGGTCGGCCTGTGGACCACTTCAGTTCTTAGGAACCCCCATCTCTGAGGCCCAGATGGTCTTCACACATAGACCCCCTGTTCGGAAGAAAGGCCCAGCAAGGACTGTGCTTCCTGAGGGAAACTCAAAAAAGTACAACCTTCCACAGGAGCTGCTGGTCCTCTTCTACACTGGGGCCCTCCCTTCAGTCTGTCCTGTCTTCATCCATCTCAGTTGGTTTGGTGCTCCCAAAACAGGACGGGGCCAGACTGCCAACGAACAATCAGGTCTGCAGAGAAACCAAAGGGCTGACCTTCCCTCCATCCAAGGACTTATACAGGTCTAAGGGTCAGAAAAAGAGCTGCCCAAAATCTCTGCAGACCCCCCCACACCCTGCAATACAAACTGTTTTATTTGTTCTGCCTTCAGGGCCGACGCTACAGAGGGGTTAACTAAAAACCCCAAACCGCCCCCAGAGACAGTTTCTTTCCCCCCGGGGGGTTTCTCTGTTGAACATTCAATAAAAAACCAACAACCAGCATACAGATTTTGCAAATGCACCTTTTTTTTTATATATGTTTATATTGTACATTGTAAAAATTTTATTTCTGTAGTGCAAAAAAAAAAACCCAAAGAACAAAGTGTACCGGAGTCAAATTCCTTGTTTGTATGTACAAAACTTGGCAATAAAGGGGTTCTGATTCTGATTCTGATTCTGAATTTTTGTATTCCTTAACAAACCCAAACCTGCTGCAGGCCAAAAAAAAGGCACATCGGTTCCTTCACTTCTTTGGGGAAAAGGGGAAAAAAGAAACCATTTTTTTGAAAATCTGACACTCTGTGTCTACCTTTTTCTTTTTTGACAAAGAAATTTCGTTGATGAGGTTGCAAGGGCCAAAAAAAAAAAGGGGTAAAAACATAAAAATCGAAGTCGTTTACAGAACCTGAAGCTCAGTGCTACCATCTGCTGTTAGTTCCGATGGAGTGTTGCCTCATGTTGTCTGCTCTGAATAAAACACAGTGCCCCTCGTGGACAATATAAGAACTGCAGATTTTAAATTAATCAAATTACATGTTTTTTTCAATAATCATTGTTGAATAATGATAATGCATTTAGCCATCGGGCTGGATTAAATCGTTCGGAGGGCCGGAAGATTTACTGACCTTTTTATGTTGCTCTTAAACATCAGTGCGTAGCCTTGTAGCATGTAGCGTTGGCGTAGTTGGCATATGGCATCATTTAGCACTTCATTTATTTTTTCAGTCTGGAACGTTCCTCAAAACAATGGCTTTGTTTGCCTTGTTGGCTAAAGTAAGTCACTATTTTCCGTGGATGTCCATGTTAACAGAGTTTCAAACTTGCAGCAGCAGCTCATTGTTTTGGTCAGATGAGCGACTGCAGGGAGGAGAGGAGCTGAGTGTCTCTGACGGTGCTGTGGCTGCTGGAAAAAGTGCCACAATTTGGGGAAATAAGAGTGGGTCAGTTTATATTGATTTTGATTCAAATAAGTATCTTTCATTTTTCAGTTTCAATTATATCGCAATATCAATTATAGTGACAACCCTAATATAGCCTATGTTCTGAGTCAGATGGATGTAGAGAAGTATATTTCACATCGGCTTTTTGTTGGCATATAAAAGCAAATGTTATTCTTTAAATACAAAGATTTTAGGTGGGAAAATATCCAACAGATTCAGCTAAGACCTTTTCAGTTTTATTTCTCATGCACCTCATAATATTTTGTGGATGTTTAACGCATCATATGAGCCATATACACTGTATTGCCAAAAGTATTTGTCATTTTTTACAAGTACAACTTTGGTGACACTGTATTCTTAATCTATAAGGTCCAATTTGTTGATGGACCAACCATTGCCAGCAACAGCAACTTTAACTATTCTGTAAACATCTTCCACAAGGTTTAGGAGTGTGTTCATAGTTAGATGAGAAAACCAGAACTGCAGCCTCTGCTGTAATTCATCCCAAAGGTGTTCAAAAGGTTGAGGTCAGGACTTTGTAGAGGCCAGTCAAGTTCCTCCTCACCAAACTTTATACACCTGCACCCATGGAAGTGATTGGAACACCAGAATTATTGGTTTGGTGGCTTGATAATACTTTTGGCTATTTAGTGTATCTTTTGTGGCAGAAAATCAGATTGATCTCTTATAGACGTGCTCAGTTCTCCTGAGGGACGCTGAGTGGGTCTATGTTCCTAAAAGCCAAACTGTAAAAAAAAAAAAAAAAAAGCTAGACACATTTCAATTCAAAGCAAATTTAAGTAACTCTTTTTATTTTATTTTTTAATGTTTATGAAATGTTAAGTTGGATTTATTTTTGTAGTCAACATTAATAAACTCTAATATTGTTTTGTTTTCGTATTTGTTTATCTTATGGTTTAGGTATGTATCTAGTGTTTTATAAGTTTATTGTTTATTTGTCTCGAAAGTTTCCTCAATTTGCATAAAGTTGTGATTCCTTTTAATTATTAGTTTTCTTAGTTTAAGATTTTCTTTTGTAATTACTGATTGTTTCTTTGTTTTTTTTATCCCTGGAAAGCACGTTGACACTTTTGACTACATGAAAAATGCTCTATACTTCCAGTCTGGTTGATTAGTGTCCTGAAACAAAAGCTGAACTGAATGAAAGTAAGGTAGTTCAAGAAATCACATTTCATGTATTTTTAAGAAATAAATACATTTCTTAATTTGGAATTTTACAGTTTTTGAGGAGATTACAGCTCTTTGGTTTGCTATTTTTATTTATATTTTATTAAAATTGTTTTTATTTGTTTCCTTGAGTTTGGCATCAATAATAAAAGCATGGTACTTATTCTAAGGGTTACTTTGGTTTAAAACTGTATTTTATATGCTGCACTTTAATACCTGTATCTGGGGTCTTAGGCATAAAAACACTAAGCACTCATTCTTTTTTTAAGAGCAAAAAATAAATAAAAATATTTTACAGGGTGACAAGTAAATAAAAAATGCTTCATATTTCCACCTTTGTGTTTAAAGAGCAGCTCTGTGTGGACCAGATAATGTGCTCATACTCATGGTCTGCGGAGGCCCATCAGTCACAGTGTGGACCTGGCTGCTTGTGATAAGTGCTTCCTTATAGATAACCAAGACAGTGGACTTCTTTTTATAGGCCTTCTGTCCCTCACATAACCTTGTTTTTTTCTATTGTTTTCATTTACATGCTTTATCATCGGTTGCGCCTTATCTAACAATATAGTGAATTGCTTAAAGTGAATTGATTTAATGCTGAACAATCACTGTCTTGATGTCAGTTGCAGAAATATAATTCCATTTGCACAATAGTCGCACAAATACGTAACTTTGAAGTTGGGTTTTCATTTTTATAGTATTTCTTGGCTGAGACTGACCTTGAAAAGACGAGGTGGAAAAAAGACTAATTGGTTTTATCTTTGGGGGAAAAAAGCGTGGATTATTCCCACTACTGCTAACATGATATAAAAAGTCATTAAAGATATATTATTATTTTCTATAGGCATGGGCTGGCTGTTATAGGGTATACCATGACTTTCCAAATTTATGGTTTAACGAAAAAAAATTATGGTACAAAAATTTTGCATCAAATTAATCTTTTAAATTTCTTTTGGGATGCCTGCAAAGGTTCTGGTATGATAGGAGTTTCCTCTGACTGGAGCAGAAACACTGTGCGAGGCCTCTCCCTTACCTGTAATGTGACTGTTTTGAATGGTATGGAATCTAAAGGAGCACTGTTCATTACTGTTAAGCTAATTATGTTTTTAAAAGTCCACTTGGCATCTCAGGAGGCTATAGTGGCATGTCTGTTAAGCAGCAGACTGTAGGCTAGCTAATCAAGCCCAGCTATTTAACTAGCTAGTATTAGCTGATGGGGCACCTAGTTATTCTATCAAAAGTAATTTGGCAAAAGGAATAGTATTCTGCTCAAGAGCATGTTTACTTAAAAACCAAAGCTATGCTTAGCTAGTATTAATTCCAAAACGTAAGTCTTTACATTGCTTTTTACATAAAGAAAAAAAAGTCTCTTAAAATGACCTAATGTTTGAGCTAACACTGATTGTAAATTTTCTTTTCACTACTTGCGTGTAAAGTAGAATATAATCCCTTATTTTATTTTTATATACATATTTAACAGAAAAAGACAAATTTGTAAATCACAGGGAAGTCCACAGTGTTTTAAAATGACTATTAATTCCCCCTACTGCATCAGAGTTCTTCCTCACTGGTGTCCCTCTCCCTCCAACTTTTGTTCCCAGGAGGCGCTCACCCTCTCCTGTTTGTGGTTTGAGTTTCATGTCTCTCGGCTGTCTGATTGCCTGATAGCCTAAACTTCTCTGCCTGACTGTCTTTTATGAGGAGTGTGTAATCAAAGACACACGAGGAGCCTCTGTCCAAGTGTTGACTTTCTGATTTTGCTCATCAGTTCTTTGGATTTAATGTAGAAGATCCTTTAGTTCAACAGATTTGTCTTTACAAATTCTCTCAAGGCTGGAACCAGTTTGAAGAAAAGTCTGACTAAAAAGTTCTTGAGTGCGGCTTTTTATTTACGCTTTCTATTATTGGTCTCTAGTAGGCAAATGTTGGAACATGGGTAGATGGAGTTAAAGTAATTACAAGATCCAGATTCCAGCTTTATCTGCTGTGGATGTGATGTTTCAACATGAGCGGAGAGTTAAAAAGAACGCAACCCAATCCTTTTTCCCTTTGGACTGATGCAAGATAGCAGAGGCATACATTTCCGAACAAGTGAAACAGAAACTCTTCAGAGTTTTGGTGGGGGTTGACCCACCCTCTTTGAAGAGCCGCCACAAAGATGTCACAGAAATCTATTTCTCATTTTGACTATATCGGCATGGACGTTCGAACCATGTATCTTTCCCCATGTTACACCCAGAATTTCTGTCCAAGATGACGGGTGCACACTTTAAATGACCACTCTTATTTTTTGCGATTGGTGTCAAAGTGTCACCGAGGTTACGAGGGGAACGGGCAGAATAGAGCTGTCTGGTGAAAGGCCTCTGATAGGAGGTGCCACTTCATTCGATCGCAGCTACAGCTAAGCTATGGCCTGACTCACTGTATTATCTGACACTTTACATTCTCCTCTACTGCCACTAGAATGGATGTGAAAACTGCATTAAACTTCAGACAGAGTTTTGGCCTGACTAGTTCTGTTCTCTTTTTTTTTTTCATTGCTTTTCTCTAGCTTAATTTATCAGAACTGACAGCTGTCTCTGTGTCATTTTGCTTCTTGTTTATGCAAGTTTTGTGTCTGGTGTATTAGAAAAATAATCTTGGAGTTCAGTTGTTCTGAGTGAAAGTTGTAGCTATAATGTAACCTCTTTAGAGGTATATTCACCACCTCTCCTCATTGGTGAAGACAAGATTTAACAGTTTCAAGAACTAGCACTAGAAACGCACCAAAATCCTCTGTGTTTGCTTTGATCGACCCTGATCAGTGTTCAGCTGGTCAAACATTGAAAAATTTGTTTTATTCTTTATTCATTAAAGGCATCAAAACTAAGATCTCCCACTATATTCCATCTATAAAAGCTAAACCAACTACATTTACTGTGATTTATAAAAAGGGATCTTCTATCTTTATTAAATTAAAACCCATTACCTTTATCAAATATGAGCAATTTTTAATTTTAACAAAATTGTTTAAAATCTGGATATGCAGGTCAGACCTGTAAAGAAGAAAAAAAAAGCCTGATTGGTTAATCCCTGCTATACAGCAATCCTCGCCCCTCTTGAATACCAACTTATTGATGTAGGTTGGAAAAAAAAGACTACTGTCGTTGTTTTGGAGTATATAATCTGGTTTAAATTAAATGCCCTGAATAGTGAAACAAAAAACCAAAAACCATTAGCTTCAGCTCTGCAGGTGAAACAAAACACACTTGAGTGAATTTTAGAATCACTCTCTCTTGTGTTTTTTTTTTTTTTTTTTTTTACCTCTCCTGGTCATTTTGTTTTTAAGGTGTAGCTCTGAGTTCATGGGAAACACACTCAGAGGTTACCTACACCCCTACAAATTAATGGAAAAAAAGGATTATGTCTAGAGGAATGTTTTTGCAGTAAGTTGAAATATTACTAACCTTGTCAAATGTCATTTTGAATGAGAACACAAACATATTTTAATCAGAGTTTAAAAGGCAGTCTGCTAGTCTGTGACTCTTAGAGAGAGGGGTCAGCTAATTGCATCGTTTGATGTCATGTTTGGTCTCCCTCTCTGTTCTGCCTGCTTGGAAGTCTCACTCGTGCTCTACTCTCCACACACACACACACACAAATTGTTGAATGCAGTCAAATGAAAAACTACTAAAAGGTCTCAGTGCTGTAATTCTTATAGAGTCTTTACCTCTTTTTCTTGTCAGCCCTCCTTTAAACCTCCATCTTTACCCTTACTCATAACTTTGCAAATTAATGTGTGCATGCTGGCAACACTAGACGGGGGTTCATCAGTCTTTTGGCTGTCTTCTTATAAAAATGTACCTCATTTGCAGCACAGATACTTGCAAAGTTCTGCCTACAGGTTAATCTTCCAAACTCACTGCTCCAATTCTCATAATTACTGTTTAACTGCAGCAGAGAGGGGAGCAAAAGGATATGGGTTGTAAATTATGTTTGACAAGGTAGGGTTAGTGGTTTTGTTGTTGCTTGTCTTTAGTTATTACTCATACTTCCTCCTGCCAAAGATAAGGTCTGTATCAAGGTAAGCGTTGGCGCAGGGCCCTTATCGGCAACATTGATTTAGGGCAAAGCCCAGTGACAGAGGTCATTGTGTACTAAAGCTATCTGTCATTCAGGTTTGATTTCTGCTCAGACCTGTCTCCAGGTTGTCTACATGAAGGGTGGTGCTGCAGAAGGTGCCCATGAGAGGGTTGGACTATTGGGAGGAACAGGATGTAAACAGCTCTGGTTAGTGCTTACAAGGTGTTTGCAAGCGGAGTATTTCAACCTTTGGTAATTTTTTGTGTTAATGATTTCGATGTGACCCATTGTTTACATATTTTAGCATACAATCATAGACGAATTTCTTAAATTTCATACTGCAACAACAACAGTAAACTGTTAATTGATGATGTTTGGGTACCACAAGGTCTTTATTTACAAAATATAAGTAATGCTGTAAACCATGTAGTGTGGTTGGGATTGTGAAATGTGTTGTTCCAAGAGTTTCTCCACTGTCTTTTGTAACTGTTTTCATTTACCTTTCAAAATCATGTGATTTAAAATGTTGACTGGAATCATTATTGTGTAAAGTTTAGCAGCTCTGTTTATTGTAACTGGTGCAGTAATGTAATCAAATAAATGGACAAGTTTTAGTTTTCCTGTGATTTTTTTTATTTTGTCTTGTTTTTTTAGGCTTTAGACTGTATCCATATTTTTTTCCATTATTATTGTATTAATTATAATTTATATTATCACCATCAACACTGTAAATGCAATGTTTTAGATGCGTCTTTGCAAGCCATTCATCCATTTCTCCCTTCATCCGTCTGTCAGTCCTTCTTGGCATTATGTAGTTTTCAAAGGTTCCATATTTTTAACTCTGACCACAGTATAAATAAATTTAAAATAACATGTATGTATCACAAGTTGTTGAATATGTACTTAAAAAATTGCCATGAATAGATAGTGAAAACTCAATCTGGGAAAGTTTGGAATGTGAACTGTGTAGGAACCCAGTTTTCTATTAATTTGAACAAAACTGTGATGGTAAGAATTGCCATGATGAATCAGCTCCCAATCATCAAAACTGTCATATCAGTACATCCCTAAAACATAGTAGGGTTGAGTGTTTGTCACGCTTTTGTTCGTTTACTTCTTTATTATTTGAACATTAACATTTAGTGCTGTTAGTGTGTTTGACCTTAATGAGAAACAGTGTCCATACAGACAGGGTTAAGTGATGTATTTTATTTAGGCATCGGAAAGCATCATTCATACTTTGAAATATGAATTAAAAAACTTGATTTGCTTTCACTTTTTTTTTTTTTGCATAAATTGGAAACTGTCAAATTTTATCATTCAACACTTGTATTTAAACTAGCCTAGAAACCTGCTGTGCTGCATCTGGATGAGAAAGATACGCCTGTAAGAAACTAAAGGTCTCTGTAGGCTAAAAGATCTGGTGAGTATGGTGGTATGGTGTTCTCCAACCTTGCAACTTAAGCAGCTAATTACACTTCAGTCTATAATCAAACCCATGTCAGGGTGTCTGAGAACCTGGATTTGTACGGTGGATTTCAGTTAAACACGGGAGCAGCTTAAACATTTTATGGTTCTCTTCTCAAATTAAAGTTTTTTTCTCCCTTTGCAATCCCCTCTAAAATGTGTCATATCCCATTACACAAATTTGGATATGGTAAATTAGCGAGGGAGTGCTTAAGCGATGAATATGTTGACTTTTTTTTTTTTTTTTTTGTGCTGTTCACAGAGGGTTAGCTAGCTGGGGGTTGGGAGCGTATTTCGCCTCTAAAAAGTTGTCTTGAACCCCACCCCCTCGGAAAAATGATGTGTTTTTGCAATTCAAATATTTGCTTCCCCACTGCAAAGCTCCCTTTGAAGCTGAGTAGTTCTATCAGGACCAATGACAGTGTGAGTGTGCAGCGTGACAGCGCAAGAGGCAGTGCTGGACTATTTCTAACTGCATATTTAAATAGCAAGGAAATCCAAAATCAAAAATGTATGCAAATGACTGCATGTTTTGCATGCTGATATTTTTTACCATTTGGGCCTTGCATATTCAGGTGCGAGCCTAGCTTTAGCTACATTAATCAGAGTTACTTATGTTTGCACTACACGCTTGATCTTTTTCCAAACAAACATTGCTGGGCGTGGAAGGTCTGCAGTGTTGTAGATGTGAATTTAATGAAAGTTTTGCTTTTTTAGGGGCACTATTAATAAAATATGAACTTAAAACCAAAGGCCTTCTAGAAACCCTTGAAACCAAAAAGGCAAGAATTTAAGATGAATTTTCACAATCATTGCAGATCTTTTTCATTACTCATTGCTATAGATATACTCAATTTGGTACATGTACAGTGCCTTGCAGACTTATTCTTTTTTTCTTATTCGTACCCCTTTTGTCTTGCCTACGTCAGTGTACTTTATTAGGGTTTTATGTGATAGAGCGACACAAAGTGGTGCATAATTATGATGTGATAGGAAAAAAACGTGTTTTTTTTATGTAGAAAATATGAATCTGAAAAGTGTGGCATGTATGTCTATTCAGCAAATATTTTGTAGAACCACTTTTTGCCGCAAGTCTGCAACTTCAGGTCTGTTGGGATGTGTACTGGGATATGTCCACCAGCTTTGCACATGTGGACACTGAACTTTTTGTCAATGATTCTTGGCAAAATATCTCAAGCTCATTCCCCTGTGTTTAACACCATCCATTTTCCCATCAACTCTGACCAGCTTCCCTGTTCCTTGTTGAGGAAAAGCATTTTTACATGACAAATACAAAAGGAACTGAATTGTTCTTTATAGCACTGAATCTATACATATACATATTTCCTGCTTTTCTACAAGGGTAGTTGTGGCTTTAGAATATGTTGGGTGTAGCTGTAATACAATGAGCTGCATATCTACACCCCAAACTGGACCAGGGTCCTGTCAGCACTTCCTAAGGTAAAGAAAATACAGTGTAAAATAATTAATTGAATTGTCATCTGTACGAACTGTTCTTGCTTTCTGTACCCTATAATTTCAACCTCTCTCTCCCCCTTCCCCTCACCACCTTTTCCCATCTTTTTTTTTTCTAAACAGCAATTAATCTCATTTTTAGTCCAATTTCCAGCCCTCTGCTAGTGTCAGAGCGAGTCCCCTGTTTTGTTCCTATTTGGCTTGGTTCCTCTGCATAGTCATTAAGGGCCCAATTAATGTCACCCTTTAGCTGAAGAGTGCTCATTTTTATTGGGGAGCTGACAGTCACCGCCATGAGTGCCGCAGTGTAATATGCATTAATTGCCCTGTAACACTGGTAATTACCAGTTCTTCAAGCCTCTCAGTAAACTGTCATGCCCAGACACGACTTCTTTGAAATAGATTACTCATTAGGGGGACCTGCCCTGTTTTCCAATGGGGGCTCACTGGGTTGGCATGAAGACGAAAAAAATCTGGTGCTTGAACAAATAGTTGCCAAAAGCAATTTCCTATTACAACTTCCCTGTGACGGCTTTTCAATTCCTGGCCTTCTTTCTTCCTCTCCTTTTTTTTTCTCCCCTCCGATGGTTTTCTAGCCATCACTTTGGCTGAGAGTCAGAAGTAGAGTCAGATCCATCAAAATCCTTGTGCATAGTTTTCTTGCGTGTCCTACTTGGACTTCTTTGAAGTGGCAGATGTTGTACCTTTTTTTTGCCTTCAAACACCCCGAGAATAAAGCAGTGTTGAAAGTCCCTTTACTCAAGAACAAATCTGTGTTGATAGAAAGTTCTTGTTCAAATATTAATATTAATAGTTGCTAAACAGATTTTTAATTGGAATGCATAAACTAAAATACATTTTTGGTGAACTTTGAGTGGATATAAAACGTCTAAAACTGTTAAAATTCATGTTTCTTAAAAAACTAAAATTTCTTAAAAAAGAAACTAAGATAAATTCAGAACAGTTTTCATGTTTTATTATAACCTATAACCTGTGCAACTTAATTGAAAACCAAACTAAAATCATTTAGCTGGATTAAAAAATAATGTGGTTATAAAACTCAAAAACTTTAAACTTCTGATGAAGCCATTCTTTTGTTGATGTATGCTTTGTGTCGTTTTCTTGCCGAATGATAACGTTTCTCTGAAACCTGAACGTTTTGTGGTAATGCTGATTGATGTTTGTTACAATTAATAATTCCCTGCCTCGGGTGCGGCAAGTGGCGCAGAGCCTGCGACCCATATATGGAGGCTTTATTCCTCGATGCAGCTGTCCCTGGTTCGAGTCCCGACCCGGTGACCTGTTCTTCATGTCTTCCCTCTCTCTTCATCCCACTTTCTGTCTGCCTTCAGAAGGCCACTAGTGCAGCCAAACAAAATCTTGGCCTGCCTCTTTCCAAAGGGCCTAGTTTCAACTGATGACAAATTTTACAACAAAGCATGATGGTCTCACCACCATGCTTGATTACAGGTGTGGAGTTCATTTGATGTGCAGTGTTGTTTTTACCCTGAGCACATCTTTTAGAACTATGGGTAGAAAGTTCAACCTTGATTTCATTTGGCCACATTTTCCCACATTTTTTTGGCAAGTTTACCTAGGCTTGGTTGTTTTTCTTTAAAAGAAATGGCTTTCGTCTTGTCACGCTACCACATAACCCAGAAGAATGCAGGATATTGTTGTTACATTCACTACACAAGCAGTAGTTGCCAGAAATTCGTCATTCCATTGGTTTAGAGGGAACATCTAGTTCTTGGTAATGTCACTATTGTGCCATATTTTCACCACTTGATGAAAACGGTTTTCACTGAATCATTGAAACTGTGATTTTAACAGGGGTGTGTAATTTTTTTTATATGGACTTTATGTTGATGATGCAATTGGGAATGTTCTCGCTAAAAAACAAGACATTACAAAAAACAGACCAAAATTAAACAGCGTTACCAGTCATATGTTTTGCACATACAGGTGTTGGCTTTGTTTATTTACTCCTGAAGTAATATTTAGATCAAACCACACCTTTCTGAACACACCATATACACGCCTGGCTGATTCCCCTCTCTTCCCCACCTTGTTTTTTTGATGGCACTTTTCTGTCGCTATCCATTCACCATAACGATGAGAGGATCAGATTTGAAGACCAGGAAAAAAACCCTCTCACAGTCAAATACACAAAGAGAAATCACAGGCGCACACACACAGAGCTTCACAAAGGTGCTGCTTTTGTTTTATCTCCCTTATACCACCTGCTTCAGGCAATCTGCTCCCTCTCGTCTCAAATGAATTTTGTCATGGCCTTTCAGATTCTCATCCGGCAATGTGCTAATGAAAGGAGATGGTACAATTTGAAATGACCTGCTTGCAGCCAGCAGTGCACAGCTGAGAGCAAGGCACACCCATGCTTGATACAAAAAGCAAGTCAACCGTCCACTGATATACCCATTACCCTTCTCATTAATACCCTGCAGACCCCCGTGTGTGAGCTTGTGCGTCTCTGCACTCTTACGCATGCATTTATCTGTTTGTGTTGGTTGAGCACTTATCGAATTGTTTATGACAGGGCTAATTGGGCTAATTGAAGACATTAAGATTACCTGTCAGCTGTGTGTATCCAGACTCCCTATCTGTCTGACAACTTCTGACAAGTGAGGGACCCCGTAGCATCCGTGATGATGGAGCATTCCCAGGCCATAACAAGGAGGGTAGGAGCCACTCTAATTTGATGTGGAAAGTATTCACCATCGTGTGTGTGTGTGTGTGTGTGTGTGTTTGTTTGTGTGGCAGTGTGCTAAGTATAAGTGAGAGTTGGCCAGGCTAATGGAGTCCCCTTTGGCAATGTGACAGAACGATGAGGCAGTCTTGGGGGAAGAGTGAGAGAGGTCTTCAAGTGTTTATAGACATGAGAGGGAAGGTGCTTAGGGTGACAGGTTGCACAGTGAATGACAAGAAAGGAGCACTGACATCTTTGTGTCTCTCAGGTTGTGGATAATGGTGTTTATTTGTGACGTCTTAACTTCTTGACCAAAGAAAGCTGAAAATATAGCCACAGTTTGCAACTAAAAAATGTAAGCTGTCAACTTAGTATAAATATTACTGTTAAAACCATGCATGCAAGTAAGCACAGTTCAGTACAAGGTGCTCATTGTATGATAACCTTGAATTAAAAACAGCATAGGTTTGCTGTATATGCTTACAAATTTCTAATTGTATAATTTAAAACTGAAAAGCAACAATTGTTTCTATTGCCCCATAACTGATGAAACATGTTGATTATTACATTTATAATAATGTTTTTTAATGTTTTCTGTGATTTTTGATTTGATCCACAGAATTAACAAAAATATAGAATAAACACTCAAGTCCTTTTCTGTTTTTTATTGAGTAACACAAGTTTAACAAGCTTAGAATTTAGTTAAGCTATCTGATTAAGTAGAGCCTCCGGCAGACTGCTAAACAGACATACCACATATTGCTTTCCAGCATTAGTTTTAAAACAGTGTTACCTTAAGAGTGATGGTGATGCTGCTTTAGTTTTCACACAGCAGCTGTTCATTTTTTTGGCATTAAAATTTTTTTCTAAATAACCGCATTTGTCTTTCTTCTAAGAAAGGAAAAGGCTGTGTTGTCTTTTTTCAGTCAATTTGGAGTCAGTACGCAGAAACAAGTGGAAGAAGGGTAGGGATGGGTACGCACAACAGCGTAGTGACGTCAGTAGCTGCTGGTACCGTCAACAAAGCAAGCATGGCTGATAGTATGGCTGAAAGTATGGCTCCACTTGTCAAAATGCAAAGCAGATTACGCTCACTGCAATATTTGTGAAGTGCAAAGACAATATTTGTGAAGTGCAAGACCAGCGGCGGGAATACTTCTAATCTGAGGAGGCACCTGGTTAAGCACAATATTTTCGCCAAGGCTGAAGAGTGCACAATTTTCATCAGCCTCTGATCTACGGCTACAACTCCGGCATTCGGCACCTTTAGCACGCCTGCATCAGTTGGCGACTCGTCGAAGAAAGTTTTGAAACGGTTAACAACCGAATGTTGTTTTAATGAATGTATGTATATATTCATTAAAGTTTATATACTGAGAAATATTTTAAAATGAAAAATTTAGAGATTTTTTTACTAAACAAATTAACATTTATTACCATATAATAAGTACCGAAAATGGGTACTGTTGAGTGCCAACCTCATTGCCAGGTACTGGCTATCGGTACCATATGGGTTCTAATGTGAAAGGTACCCATCCCTAAGGAGGGGGATAGCTGTGTCATTCTGTGCTTCAAACTACTGGAGAGAACTCTTGTTACCCTTGACCTTTCTCTGGCATCTCATTAAAAAGACTTTAGACTGCACGAACACAATGCTGTACAATTTTAGCAGTATTTAAACTATAACTGTTTAAAACCATTCTGGTAACAGTTACATGTCTTGTTGGTTATGTTCCAAGTATGGTTGGGCTAATGATATTTGTCAGCAGGTTCTTTCAAAGCACATGACTCTTGATACTGTCTGTACAGCTAAAAGGACCTTAAGGAGTGTTTCAGCTAGAATGTTTTTTTGTTAACTTATCTAACCAGAGCTCATTTGCACTCATTTTTTTCCTTTTTATTGTGAGCGTTTACACTTTGGAGTCCATAACAGGGCCACTGATGCTGAGTGGTAACACCTACTCTGCAGCATTGTCAGCTGATGTCTCGCTTGCCAGCTGAAAATGAAAGAGAGGCACTTCCAAACCCATGCTTTTCTCCAAAACTACTATACCCAAGGATCCTGTCACCACCACTACATATTATAACTTATCCAGAGTTGCTACAAACTTCATGGAAAGTTGTAACTGTGATAGATTTTAAAGTGATTTCGCTGACGCAGACTTCTGAGAGAAGAGGAGAGCCAGCTCAGCTTGGGATTAAAACCTGGTGTTCTAGCTATAAACTATAAAATATATTTACTTTAAAGTCAGAGTTTTGTAACAGTAACAGGTATTTAATAAATAGGGCCTGAGAGACGTGTCCCAGAGGAGCATAAACCATACACACATAGAGCAGCACAGAATTTCCTCTAAATGAGATAATCATCAACAAGGCTTGAGGTTATTTTTATTTTTGCCTCAGAATATAAACAATTTCAAACCATAAAAAACCCCTTTGACAGAATTTACCCCCTTTTTGGGCCACAGATGACTATAAACAGATGTCAATAAGTTAACATTAACCCAAAGTATGAGTTTCAGATTGTTTTAAGCTGATATGAGTGAATTGTAAAGTTGACAAAAATTCAACCAATTTAAAATAGAATTTCTTTTATAAAACGTTAATGTTAAATAAATGAAAAGGGCCCTTAAAGGGCCCTTCATGTGATTAGTTTTACCCCGGTAAAGGCAGCGTGGTACAGCGTGGTAATAATGACCCCAGAAAAAGGTTCCTGTAGTGGAAACACACCTTTAGTATGCCATGACAATATTGCTGGGTGATAAGGAGAAAAAAATACTACTTTGTTTTTCACTGAAAGGTGTCGATAATTATCACGATAGGGTTTAGAATTAAAAGTACAGTTTGTAATATTGTATCCGTTTCAAAACAAAATAAAACATGTAAATAAAAATTTATAATAACCATTTAACTTTTTTTTTTAAATGATCAGAAACTAAACACTTTATTCGCTTAAGAATTGCAGAACTTTATGGATTAATAATGTCATTTTTTCAACTATAAATATATTGAAGTGCAAAAGGCATTTGCATTTCCGTTTGTGTGTTTGAGTACAAGAACATTAATAATGCAAACTGAGTTCACTGCAGTTTGCAATCTGTTGTTAAAATGCTTAATGGAGACCCCACTGCCTGTTAGGCTATATATATTGTCTGTCTTATTGAATTTTAAAGCCTATTTTCCTCATTGTTTTTGACATTTCCTGTTCTTGCAATAAATTATTGAAATTATTTTATTTCTAAGCACTATTTGATACCCAAATCTAGGTCCTGCCCACATGAAAGTTAGGTGGGTTGTGTGTTTTTTTTGCTTGTGTTTATCATGTTGCAGAATCCAAATCTCTGCTGTTCTCTCAATCCCCTTGAACATTTAAATGTAACCAAGGCTGAGTCCTTTCTTCATGGGCTTAAGGTATGTACATATCTGCTTCAACTCACCCTCCCCCCCCTTTTTTCCTCCCCACCCACATCTCCTGTGTGGGCATTGTGTTAGGCTTTGCAGTGTCATCGCTATGACAGATCAACGCTGTCAGCCCAGGAGATCCCTCTGTTTGTTTGTTCTACTCCAAAAGGGGTTAAACTGTCAAGTTGACAACTCGCGAGACCCTTAGATTCTGCCCTACTGCCTCTCCATGCTTCCCTCCCATCCACCTTCATCCCCAAACGAGTGAAAATCAATACCAGATTGCCTGAGGACCGCTGTTTGGTGTGGGTTTGACCCTTAGATGTCCCCCACTCTGCTTCTTTCATTACATGTAGCTCAGTATTTAACTTCCATCCTGATCCCTTGTCTAATTAGTTTCGATAAGCTCCGAGTCGGTCTCTTCTTCCCTGCCTCCCTATCTCCCTGTCCCTCTCCTTCTCTCTTACATGTGCGTTCACACACAAACATACCAAACGCAACAGGCATTTTGCTCATTTGCCCCTTGGAGAGGACATCTCTGGGAGTAGCACAAATCCCAGCACACACACAAGCCCTTTGCTTTTCTTATGGAGGGATTATTGACGTGTTTGCTTAGCAAATTTCTAAAAGCTACAATAAAATTGGATTTGCACTCCAAATTTTTGGTGAAAACACTGGGGCTAGCCTGTGATGTCCAAAACTAATGGTGCCCTGCAGTGGACATTCTGGCAAGACTAGACTCTTGCTTCTGTTGGCCACCCATTTCTGTAGATTTGTCATAGAGCAGTTGATATCCTGTAGAGGACTCCAGCTGGCTCCTTAAATTTCTTTTATACTAATAAGAACTTAACAGCAAGAGATACAAAGTTGGGTAATACTTGAGATGAGGTATTCCTTTTTTTCCCTACAGGGGTCTGTCTATATGTGTGTTTTTACCTTCCACACAGATGTCTAGGTGCCGCCACTGCGCCGGCTAGCCGGTCGAACACTGACAAGCCCCAACGAGATGGTGGCCCCCCTGCTCTGCTCCCCCCAGGGGGCTAAAATTACCCTTAGGAATGTAAACAGACTGCCGAGTAAGCACACAGATTTCAGCGGACCTTCGCCTCCAAACTCAACCCGGGCAGTTGCAGTTTGGACACAGACCAAACAGGGTTTGAAGGATATCTTTAGCTGGTTTTGTCTGACTTACTGCACCATATTGAAGGAACAGAGAGTACATCATATGTGCATACAAGAATTTCTCTTATTTTGTTGTTTTAAACCTCTTTTTGTCTGTTTTAGCAGTGAGATGGGCTTACTTAACAGTTCATTATTTGTGCAGAATAGCCGTAAGCTGTTGAGTCTGGGTGAAGAAGTTCAGTGGGCCGGGCGCTGACATGTTGATTTAGTGGTGGTAATACGACTGCACTTCCAAAGGTGCTGACTTGGATGAAAGCCAGGCCTCTCTCTTTTTCTTTTTTTCTTTCTCGCTCTCTCTGGGAGACATTAGAGACCTGACTCTAATTTTGGGGCAGTGTTCTTCTCATGGATGCAGGGGTCAGAAGGCATACACAGGAGACATTCACACCTGCCCTACTGTGACTTTTAATTCTGGCTTCACTGAGATGTTTGCAGGTTAAAACCAATGGACTATTTGATTGAAGAATTTACAAGGATTTCAAAATAATGAATCATAAAGCTTATCATAAAGTTTATACTGGGGAATTTATATTATATACAGTTTTGTCTAAAATGGGTCTGGCTTTTTGAATTCTGTACATTTTTTTAATTATCCAACTCAGCTCTACTTTTTTATCTGAGTATGCTAACTGTACAGTATTTTTTGCCTATGTTGTGAATTTGCCCTTACTGTATGGCCTAATTTTGTTCTCATATTTTTACCTTTTATGTGCATCTGCACGCTTCCGTTTGCCTGTCACTTCACTGCTGGTACACCAGAATTTCCCCACTTAGGGACAATAAAATGATATATTTATTTCTTTTTTTATTATTAGTCATTAAATGTGTAAATTTCTTTTGCAAAGTGACTCGGGGTACCATAGGTGATTTGGTTGCATTGCGATCAGCAGCGCTGCATGTGTGGACCTCATGTGTGTGGAAGGTCCACATCCTATGACCTCACGTATAAACATGATATCTATACATATACACACTTTACTCTGCTGGATGCATCAGATTTGCAGGCGCCCGGTCAGGCTGACGCTGCTCTAGCAAGGCCAGATAAGGTTACAGTACAAACTGTTGTTGATTAGGGCCATGCCTGTAGCAGTGGGGGGACATCCTAAATTGAAAACACATTAGCAGCTAGGGTTAAGGGCAGGATTAGGCGCAGGGCTGTGCAAGGGGCGAGGAGCAGCGGCAGACACAAAATGGCCGTCCCTCTGCCTTCCTTTAACTGTGTTTCCCCAAGAGACAGGTGGCAATTATCGGCCAGGGCTGCTGGGAGTTCACAATAACAGGTTAAAGGAGCATGTATCCCCCTGACGATGCAGTCCTCTGTCAGGGCCGCCTCTCAACCCCCCAGCCTGCTCACCCACCACCATGGGGAGCTTCCCGTCTTGAAGCAGAATACACAGACATGGGGCCTCATCAAAGGCCAGTGGGACTCGCTGGACAGAGATCGAAAATTATTGCTGTGGGACTGTGCTTGACTTTAGAAACTTGCACGACTTTCATTTGAAGACATTTAAAGCCGTCTGAGCATTGTATTACTCGTTTTACTTTTTCTATGAAATGTAATTAAGGTCTTCTGGGTCCATTATAATGGAATTTATTAATATTGACATCTACTGTTAATGAATATCCACTAAGTGTGTCGTAACTAAAGAGATCAAGCCATTGTCATGATGTAGAGGCTCATTAATGAGGATGGGGAGTCAATATCATGGAGAAGATCAGGTGTGCACTGACTGTATGAATGTTAACCCGTGCTCTGCTAAAAATTACATGGTGTATACCATCCGTATAATAAAGGCACTGTAGGGTTGCCTTCCTTTTTATAGTCTTTGTATTTTTTTGCATTTTTTTGCAGCCACAAACTTTAATGTATTCTATTGGGATTTTATTCAATTTAATACCAGGTCAAAAATACTTTTATAATCCCAGTGGGAAATGAAATGTATACATGTTTTTATAGATGGGATGGCTGTGGGCAAGAAGGATCTCCTCTAGCGGTCAGTATTACAGCAGATCTGAAGAGGTCTCTGACTGAAAACACTTTCCTGTTGCATCACAATCTCATGAAGAGGGTTGTCCGAAATGCTTTGAGGGAGCCTAGTGCCTTCAAAAGTCACATAACTAGTCAATGGAGGTATAATTTCATCTTGGTACAGCTTCTCTGTGAAGGCCTCAGGGGTTCATTAGATGACATTAAAGGACAAACGGCATCAAGAAGGCTAAGAAACACAGCAGACAAGTCAGCCTATTGTTCTAAAACAATATGTTATAGCGCACTGTTCAGTCCATCATCCACAAGTGCAAAGATTATAACAAAACGGCAAACTTACCGAAACATGACTGTCCACCTAAACTTTCATGTTGGGTAAGGAGAGCATTAAAATGAGCTAAAATGCTCATGGTAACCCTGGAGGAGCTGCAGAGATCAATAGCTCAGGTGGGAGAATCTGTCAATACAACTCCCCGGTGGTGGCGCCATCATGCTGTGGCGAGGGAAGAAAGCTGGTCAGAGTTGATGGGAAGATGGATGGATGGAGAAAGAAAACCTGTTTGGAGGTTGAAAAACATTTGAAATTGGGCCAAGGTTCACCTTCCAACGGCACAGTAACCCTAAATGTGCGACCAGAGCTACAATAAAATCATTTGGATGAAAAATGTTCATGTGCCAGAATGGTGCCGTCAAAGTCCAGACCTAAATGCAATTGAAAATCTGTTATAAGACTTGCTGTTGATGGGCTCATTCTAGCCGATCTGACAGAGCTTAAACGTTCAACTAGAAGCATACTAATTAATGAATTATTTGCAGCAAAAGATGATTCTACAAGGTATTGACTCTGGGGAACTTCATAAAAATGCATGCGTCGCTTTTTAGATTTTCGTTGGCCAAACACTTTAAAAACATGTCTGATTTCCTTCCACTTACTTTGTGTCGACCTGTCATACAAAAAGATTAAGGTTTTTGGCTGTAATGTGACAAAATGTGATAAAGTTACATACGTCTCTTTTTAATGAGATGCCAGAGAAAGTTCAAGGGTAACAAGAGTTCTCTCCAGTAGCTTGAGGCACAGAATGATACAGCTATCCCCCCTCCTTAGGGATGGGTACATTTCAAATTTGAACCGATATGGTACCGATAGGCGGTACCTGGGAATCAGGTTGGCACTCAGCGGTACCCATTTTCGGTACTTATTATGTGGTAATAAATGTTAATTTGTTTAGTAATAAAGTCTCAACATTTTTTATTTTAAAATATTTCTTAATATATAAACTTGCAAGGCACTATCCACTGCCAAAAGGCCAAGAATGCACTTTATGAAGAATATGTTATACATTATTTCAAAGAAACCTTTTTCCATGTGGTGTTCTACAAGTTTGGGTATGTGCTATGCCTTCTTTCCTTTTTTGGTCCAACTTTTGAACTCTTACCAAAGCCCAAACCAGATCCCACCTTGTTTGCCTTTCTCCATGTCCATGGCAGACCTGAGAGTGTCAGGATACATTGCACCATGACGCAGTAGATCTGAGAAGGGACCAGAGCCCATTACACACACAGAAAACACTTGTCCCTCAGATACACGCTGCTAATGTGTTAGGCGACATGCTCAGTTAAGAGACTTAACGAGTTCAAAACACTAATCAGAACTCTTCCCAGGGACTGGAGGATGTTTGGAAAGCATGGCAGCAATATATGCGGTTCTTTTACAACTCAAACGGAGACCTGACCCCAGGTTTTTCCATCTTACATTTGTGCTTTCAAAATAAAGTCTGTCGTTATGTTTACCAACTCTGGTACTTAATCATGTTTAACTGAAGCAGTCAGTCAGCTGTCAGATTGTGTTTGGGTGTGTGGGTAAGGCGATAAGCTTTTGGTTAATTTGAGAAGGTGGTTGAGGTGATTGGAGCATTTGGGGGAGTGAGGTCAGAGAAAGTGATACTGATTGCGGAAAATAAAATCTCTGATAGTGTTGAGTGGTCATTGGAGAAGATGCACCTTAGGTAACAATGATCTGGCAGAGGTGCCATCTACCAAAAAACACCTGTTTTCCCTATTTTTGCAAGAAATTCCTGCCACTGTAAATTATTCCTGACTTCAACAAACAAGGCACGACACAATAACACTACCACACT
This sequence comes from Crenichthys baileyi, assembly GCA_036173005.1. NCBI lineage: Eukaryota > Metazoa > Chordata > Actinopteri > Cyprinodontiformes > Goodeidae > Crenichthys > Crenichthys baileyi. The sequence continues at coordinate 321,397 of JAHHUM010000593.1, forward strand.
TGCATGCCTGGTTCATGGGCCGGTAACCACTGTCAAGGTTTTAACGTTAACCTTTCAGATCCACTAAAATGTTCATTAATGGTCATTAAAAGTTTGGAAATGTATGTAATTTCATTGAATCAGTTCATTTATTCATCCATTCATCTGTTAATCCGTGAATCCATAAATTTGCCATTCCATGTATTTATTCATTCGCCACTATGTTCATCTGTCTTTTCGTTGGTCGTGATACAGCTTTTCATCCACTGATCATTCCCCCATCCATCCATTCATACATGCAGTAAGAGTGGCCTGAGTTTTCTCCTACTGAATAGAGCATTGAGTAATGCAACACTGCCCCTCCCCCATGAGAATCAGAATCAGCTTTATTGCAAACAAGGAATTTGACTCCGGTACACTTTGCTCTCTGGTTTTTGTTTTTTTGCGTTAAAGAATATACAAATATACACATATATAAATAAAAAGGTGCATTTCCAACATCTGTATGCTGTTGTTTGGTACTTTATTAAATGTTCAACAGAGAAACAGCCTCGGGGAAGAAACTATCTATGTGGCGGCTGGTTTTAGTAAACAGTGCTCTGTAGCGGCGGCCTGAAGGTAAAACTCTAAACAGTTTGTGGGCAGGGTGTGTTGGGTCTGCAGAGATTTTTGCAGCTCTTTTCCTGACCTTAGACCTGTATAAGTCCTGGATGGAGGGAAGGTCAGCCCTGATTATTCTCTCTGCAGACCTGATTATTCGTTGCAGTCTCGACCTGTCCTGTTTTGTGGATGAGCCAAACCACACTGAGATGGATGAAGACAGGACAGACTGAATGATGGCAGTGTAGAAGATGACCAGCAGCTCCTGTGGAAGGTTGTACTTCTTCAGTTGCCTCAGGAAGTACAGTCTCTGCTGGGCCTTCTTCCGAACAGTGTCTATGTGTGAAGACCATCTCAGGTCCTCAGAGATGGTGGTTCCTAAGAAACCTGAAGTGGTCCACAGCCGACACGGTGTTGTTGAGGATGGTGAGGGGGGTGTATGGGGGTGGTGTTCCCTGAAAGTCCACCACCATTTCCACAGTCTTGAGTGGGATGAGTTCAAGGTAGTTCTGACTACACCAGTGTATCAGCCGATCCAACTGCTGTCTCTATGCAGACTGATCACCGTCCTGGATCAGACCAATGACAGTGGTGTCATCTGCAAACTTCAAGAGTTTCAAGGACGAGTCCGCTGAGGTGCAGTCATTTGTGTACAGGGAGAAGAGGAGTGGGGATAGAACACACCCCTGGGGGGCACCAGTACTTATTGATCTGGTTCGGGAGAAGATGCTCCCCAGTCTTACTTGCTGCTGTTGGTCCGTCAGGAAGCTGTTGATCCACTGACAGGTGGAGGCTGGGACGTTGAGCTGGGTGAGCTTCTGGTGGAGGATGCCTGGTATGATGGTGTTGAAGGCTGAGTCTACAAACAGGATCCTGGCATACGTCCCAGGACGGTCGAGGTGTTGCAGGATGAAGTGCAGGCCTAAGTTGACAGCATCATCTGCCGACCTGTTTGCTCGGTAAGCAAACTGCAGGGGGTCCAGCGGGGGGTCTGTGATGTCTTTCAGGTGCTTTAACAACAGGTGCTCAAAGGATTGTCCACAGACTGTCCACATGTCCACAGATGCCAGGGCTACAGGCCTGTAGTCATTTAATCCTAGGATGGTGGGTTTCTTGGGCACTGGGATGATGGTGGATCGTTTGAAGGAGGGGACCTCACACGTCTCCAGTGGCTTGTTGAAGATCGGGGGCGAGTTGATTTGGGGGCGAGTTGATTTGCAGATGAAATCATCTGTTACTGCATAATGTCAGCTGGCTGAAATAAAAAAGCTCCTATACGTTTCCTCAAAGAAAGAAAAATTCAGCTGTTTGGAATTATTTCCAGTCGCAAAAAACAAGGACAAGTCATGGTGAGGAAACTGAAGGAGGCCCACCCATCACGTTTTGTTAGGGTAACACTGTTCACAAAACTACAGTTGGGAATCTTCAAGCTGACTGCTGGCTTGTTACTTGTGCAGATAGCCCAACTAATTAACAGAATAGTTAGACTCCTGGTGTAGGAGAAGTACAGCAAAAAGGTATATTCTGTGCAATAAACACATGAAACCTGCTACTACATTTGCCTGGTGTTTATTCAGAATTTTAAAGTCTATGTACAAAACTTGATACAATGAGAAATACTTCTTATAGATATCATTATAACTGTAATAATCTCAAAGCTGCCTTTGCCTAAAGTTCATGTTCTTTATTATAGTCTACTTTCTAATGCTAGCAAGTGTCAACCACATCCTTCCCTCTTGTCAACCTGATTAAGAATCACTCATAAGTGTTGGCGATTGGAACGTACAGCCGAAGGGCTACCAGCATGTGTTTGTTTGTTACCTGAGCTGCACTAAACTTGCTCACAAGGAATAAGCATGGAGTGTGGAGCAGAAAGAAAGCTTCTATTCTTAGCTGGATTCATGTTAATACCTTGACTGTGGGAGGTGAACTCTGCAGTTCAATTCCTGTTATTTATGGTGAGTAGGTTGTATAGTTTGCAGCAAGGGATTATTTACCTCCCTGTGCCTGGGTGCCCCTCTGGGCAGAGTCAGCCTTTAAATACCCGATTTGTGCACAAAAGCTTTACTTATCAGGGGTGTCATCGTTGTCCAGCAGGCTGAGTTGTTCCAAACAGCTACTGTAACGCCTTTAATATACACAACGTGTTGGATTTACAGCGATTAGCTGCAGGGGCCGAATCACCTGGCATGCAAGCCCCGGATCACTGACATATTCTGAAATTCCACACAAACTAATATATCATACAACTATTATCTTCCCCTGCAAATGCACTCCCAGTGGGTGACCTCTAAAGAACAGAGCATTTGTCACTGAGACACATTTTCTTTGTCTTTTTCTATTTACACAATCGTCTCGTTTTTAAGACCGTCTTGTATTTACCCGTTTTTTTTTTTTGTTGCTGCCTGATCCATTTCAACGCTGTATGTTTTAAAACTTTCATATTTGCTTCAGAGAAAGTAAAAATGAAGACATAAAAATAATATTAGGCTAATATATATTAGAAGCACTTCAGAGGCTGTACCTTGTGACCTGATGTATGGAGGCTGGAAACAAAGAGGTCTTTATGGAGAGACCTCAGAGACACAGAGTTCACCCTCAGGTAGAGGCTTGCACTGCCTAAATCATGTCTGGGGTGTTTGTTTAAAATGACTCGGTGTGGTATGCAAAAAGAAGTAAGGGTGTTTTACAGCTGCACATAAAATTCATCTTGATTTTACTGATCGTTAATTATGTAAAATATATTTTAGAAACTGGTTATTTATTTTATTTTTCCTCTCACAAAATGCAGCAGATTGAAATGAAGTTTATTTGAAATAATTTTGGAAGACGTAAGTGCATTTTATGGGGTGTGTGTGGGGGAAAGCCGCAAGCTTTCACAGTCTTCAACTTTTTAATAATTACTTTCAGTTGTTGGTTGTCAAAGCAAAACATCCCCTGGCAGTTGACTCCATTTTTGCACCAAAAGGGATTGGATGCAAAACAGCCAAAACTGTAAAAGTTTGAAACGACGAAGGGGAAAAATGACCATCAACGATAAGCAGCACATTTCAGAGCTGCAAAATTTAGATACAGTAAAATAAATGTTGGGGGAGTTACGCCAATGTTAAATTACACAAACAAAATGCAAATCTTGTTACTAGACAACAAATCGGTCTACTATCTTGTGACTAGTTTCTTTGCTAATCCACCACTTTGTAAATTTTAAGTTTTAGTCTCTTCGCATTGGTTTCGCATATGGAAAACAGACAGCTAAATGTTCAAATTGGATCAAAAGGTGCATCGAACGGTATTTTTCTATGGGTGTGCAAACTTATGCAAACCATTTATTGCAGTTTTCTATTATTATTTTCAGCTGCATTGCACATTATTAAAAGATCACACAAGAGATAATGGGATGTTTTATTAAAAATTAAACCTCTTGTTGGAATCACATTCAAACTTGACATTAAAACATTGGTTTTTTTGTTTGTTTTTTTACTTAAATTATTTTAAAACACTCTGCAGTCATTTGTGAAACTATTGCACTTTTAAACACCCTTCTATGCAAGTATTGTGTTTATGCAACGAGCATTTAAGATTCAGAGGTGTCTGAGAGGTTGGTTCCATCTGATGCTTTGCTTCACTGCATGCTGTGTGTGTGCGCACTGGCAGCTAATAACGCTGCCTCTCCAACATTTAAGAGTTTTTGTTCCAGAGTGCCTTGCTCTCATTAAGCTGCCACCGTAAGCGGCTTGGCACCTGCTTAAAATGTGACCACCAGCCGCTCATTAACACTATCGAAACACGGCTGGCAGCAGCGATCCACGCCCAGGCTTATCAAGTGGCTTTCTGGCTGAAATTAGCTGCATTTTACAAACGATTTCCCCATCTCCTTACGTAGCTGGGTGTTTATTGGAAGATGGCCTGTCTCACTTAGAGGTCGTGTGTAATGAGCACATGCCAGGCTAACGAAAGTTAGCTTACATAATAGACCATCATTTGCCTACAAATTTAAACTGAACTTTTTTTCCCACTTCTTCTGGTGTTAGACCTTCAAAGAGCCTATATGCAGTAGTAGTATATAAAGCATCATAGTATACATTTATAACATCTTTTTTCAGTGCATAGATGCTGTTTTCAAATCATCAGACTATCATGCTGCAGTTATTAGGCTGACCCTCCCACTCTGTTATTGTTTCTTTTTCATGTGTTAGAGTTTTACCTCAAGGTCCCCATAGTATTGACTTGTATTAAGGCTGAGCAGATTTCAGACTCCATTTATTTTCTTTACGGTATGGAAAGGCCTTGGTGGCATGGCTCCCCTGTGTTTATAATTTTGCTAGTTTCAATTTGTACTTGGCCTCCCCTGACAGACCCGGGACATGATGTATCGTGCACCGCTGCCTTATCTGTTGATGTACAGTTTTAACCTTTTCAGAGGGTTTGCCCTGCTCCACTCAGTTGAGAGCAGTCACCCTTTTCTCATCTGCTCTGCCTCGCCTCCCCATCCAGAGCACAGGAAATCCTTGCAGCATGGCGGCCGAATGAAAAGAAGTAATCGTCTTAGTGTAAATGTTTAGGTTGCATCTCCATAACATTTCCATATTAAGAATCGGTGGCCGTGTGCATCAGTGGACCGTGGAAATTATGGGAGTTTTGGGGCTTTGAGCTTTTTGCAGTGCTGAGAGGCTAAGCTATGTGTGTGTGACATTGTGGTGAACTTGGAGTGTGCATCTGCAGGCTTTCTGCAGGGCTGTTTTCTCCTAGATACAGCACCGTAAATCACACACTGTAAAGCGTAGGATGCAGGGATGGAGTGCAGAAGCATGTACTGCTGCAAGGGCCGTGTGGATGGAGGGGTGCACGTGTACAGGCGCATATTTTCTTGTACATGTCTGTCTCCACAGAAGTGCTCTATGTAAAACATGCACCGCCTCAAGGCCCAGTCAACACAGCGCAGCACATGTACACCACAAATCAGACCCAAAATTATATTTTTATTTTACATTTTCATGATAATGTTTTCAAAGTCAGCCATTAAGGTATTTACAATAATCTCATATAACCATACAAGAGACAAAGATTTCCAAAACATCATCAAAAAAAAAAATGTATGTGTTAAAGTAAAATTTCACCATGGAATGATTGATCACATGTCCAAGGTTTTATGTACTTTACCTTGGAACTGAACTTCCACTGCTCTCCATGGCCCCTTGGCTAGCTTCCTCTCTAGGTCTCCAGAGGCCCCGCAGCATTGTTAACTGTCTGAGGATGGAGTATCTGGGACTGGAGCTCTGTCAGCCCCCACAATCTGGTATTTCACAAGGGAGATGAAGTGCTCAGAGTTCAACGCCAACATGTTTTCATGCATGGCAGTTAATATTTAAAGAATAAGCATGATCCACAGTGTCTTGTAAAAAAGTATTCATGTGCCTTGACCTTTTTCAGATTCCGTCACATTACAGCTGCAAACTTCAATGTACTGTATTGGGATTTTATGTTATAGAAATAAATTGGCGCATAATGAAGTGGAAGAAACATGATTGTTTCTATTTTTAATATATGAAAGAGAAAAAACATCACATTTAACCTTCAAAATATTTTCCTGGCATTACGATCCAATTTAGACCTTTTGTGAGGTCAAAAATTTGATGTACAAGAGACAAGTTAAGAGTGCAGAGATGTGACCATCAAGATTGTACTTTCGAAATTTAGAAAACCAAAAATCATGTCATTGCACAAAACAAGCGGTTGCAAATTATTCTCTTGGATCAGAAAATAAATTATCTTAAATACTGAACTGTGTGCACACAACCAAAAGAAGAAGTAGGCAAAATGGAAACATGCATAACATCAAGTTAAAGGTTAAATGAATTCTCAACAGGGAGATACACTAATGTTTTGTTTTAAATTTTTAATCGATGTCCGCTTTATTTATGCGTTACACCAAAGTGCTGCACTGTAATGGCGAGGACAACAATATAACTTCATAAAACAATAAAACCACATGATGAAAAATAGAAATTTCAAATAAAAAACAAGTCATCAGGTAGTTTTATTTGTCTTTATTTTAAACTATATAAAGTTAGATTGAAAAGTGGATATGTGTTTGACATGTAAACCCTTAAACTGACAAGAAATGTTGTGCACAAAAATTGTTTTATAATGTTGAATATAAGAATCTTTCCCATCAAAGTAACAGTTTGATTATATCCCCTCAATTTTTCTGGGGTTTTCTGGGGTGCTTCTCATCAGCCAGGACGCAGGAAGCTGGTCAGAGTTGATGTGAAGAGGGATACAGCTAATTACACTGAAGACAACCTGTTAGAAGCTGCAAAGGATTTGAGTGCAGTTGAGGTTTAGCTTTCAGCAGGGCAAAGACCATAAACCTACAGCTAGAGCTACAGTGTAATGGCATAAATCAAATCACATTTATGTAATTAAATGACCTAGTTAAAGTCCAAAACAAACCGAGTTCAGAATCTGTTGCAAATACTTAAACGTAGATGCTCATATCCTGTTGTTTTTGATCCACTTTCCAGTTATAGGCTGCTTTGTGTTGATCTGTGACATAAAATTCCAGGTTTGTAATTGTAACATGTTATGAGGTATAAATACTTTGAGGGCTCTGTATGTGATAGAGAGAGGGGCCATGATTAACTTTTTTGAGCCAAACAGCTTGAAGGATTGATCGTTTTTCTAGATAAATAACTGTTCATTTCTTATAAAATGAGTCAAGAAAAATATTTTAGAATTATGAAAAGTTGGGGAAAAAACAATAATCAGGATACATTCTTATTGCTTGGTAAGATATTTGTTGCTATAAAGTGCTTCACTGGTAGACAGAGATTGAGAATCAAACAGCTAGACAGTGTTAACTGGCCAGCATTACCAAGGATGGGCAGTGGGACGACCGTCTGTATGTTTTTTTTATGTGCCAAAGGCACCTGATGACGAAAGGCAGAGGGATAGTTAGTATTTTGTTTTTGCAGAATATTAATTCAGTGCCATTTTAAGTGTTTCAGACAGATCTTTATCTTTCAGGCAGTGTTTTTGTTCAATGCAGCACAATTTGTCTGACTGGTGATCAAAGGCAAATACTAAAGCTACCTCAGCTACTGGAGATCCAACTCACTTATTCGTTCAATCAATTTTAGCTGATTTATCTTCTATTTCTGTACCTAACAACCAAACAGTTTTAAAGAAGTAAGATGAAATGTTTCTTGTGGGAAAAGAAGCAATAACATATTTGTTTCATTTGTCGTGTGTTCCAGGTTTGGCCCAGGCCTTGTGATCTACTGGTATGGTTTCATAGAAGAGCTGGACTGCCAAAGAGACAGAGGTATCCTGCTTAAAGACTGTTTCCCTACAGACATCGTTACACTCTGTTACGCCACCCAGCAGGAGCAAACGCCTGAAAGCCAGAAAAAGGACACGGAGTGAGAGACGTTCAGTAATGGAGAGGAAAAACCAAAATAATTACAGACGTGGCGTTGAAAGGGGCAAAAGATGCAGAATAGTGAGGAGGTGGGAAAGGCAGGAACACTGAACTATGCAGGGCAGGATTCCTACTGTAGATCCGGAAGCAATTAGGCTTTCCTGCAGTGTGATGCAGCTGGCAAGAATCTGCCCTGAACTCCACCTGACCCCCTTTCTCCATCTGTATCTGTCTTTCTTCCTCCCATTCATTGCGCCAACACAACCTAGTGTAGACACACAACAGCGTTCTGGATATCTGACGGTGCACAGCCAGATTCTGCTTGCGGTCGACACCTGGCCCTTGGATGGCCTCTCGCAGTGGATGGCCAGGGCGGAGGCAGGACACAAGATCCTCTCTTATCGCACCCAAAGCCCTGGCCTTTGTCACTCCTTCCGTCTCCGTTCCACTGGGCAGATAAGGGAGGTGCGTTCAAGGGGCTGGGTGGGCGCCTGTCTTTCACCTGCGTCACTCGGTGCCCTCTCAGTCACTCTGCAGGGGGGTAAACAGGATCATTTCTGATTAAGGTTGCCCTCGCGATGACCCCTCTTACATGTTTATTTCTGTACATTGTTTTAAAGCTCCTTTGTCTACAGTTGGCATTCATTTAGTGACCAATTCAATTACTGCAACTAATATTATTGTAATCTGAGGGCATTTTTCCAAACTGATTTTACTAAGATTTCTTATAGTTTCATGAAATTACACAGTTAAATAATTATTTCATACATCCTGTTTGAGCTTGAGCTATTAAATAAATTTATAATATGAATAACCTTTTTGTTTTTAATCAATTGAATAAAAACTGTTTGTAAAATGTCAAGTTTAGTGAAACTGTCTCACTAATAAGTATTGACTAATTAATTAGTTGATGAACCTCATTGTATTTGTTATTCTTTGAGCCCGTGTGTTTTCACAGTATAACCTCAGTAATTTAAAATTATGGTATTTTGTGTAAGTTAACTTTTGGTTTCAAGGACAAATGTTTCAGCCTTTTTTCAGCCAGTTGACCAGCAGTGTGCAGCAACAGGTGGTTGGAGGGTCGCACTGCAATACCCTATGCTACAAGCAGCTGGGAAAAAATCTGGTCTCTCTGGCACTTTCCCTTGCATCTCGTTAAAATTAATTTAACCGTAGGAACAGTATCACTGTAAATGTTAGTGGGTTTAAAACCTTTGAAAACTTTTAAAACCTAAATACTAGCAATGAATATATTTAACCAAACTCCTTTGCATTATGTCTTGTCAGGTGTCTGCATCATTTCTTCGGTTATATGAGTGCCTAAAGGTTAATTAAAACACTTGATTGCCATGTTAAGGTAGGGGAAACTATCTAGTGATTATCTGTTGCTCGTTTTTATAACTCCAGCATACTTTATGAGAAGATGCTGAGGGAAGAAACACAGCTGAGCTCTGGGAACCTGACCATAAAGTTGAGTGATGCTTCAGAGTCAGATATGCCCTGGCTATAGGAGGTCTGTGTTCTCCGCTTTATGGTGCACAAAACGATAAGAGGAAGGAAAGCGAAAGGTTAAAGAACATTTTGTGAGAGAGGGGCATCTTTTACCTTGCTCTAACCACAGCATTAAACCAAATACACAAGAGAATTTGTTGTTTTCTAATGTTAACAGGCTGCAAATCACTCTTGCTTTTCTGCTGGAAGTTAATTTAAACTGGAACTCAGGAGAAAATAGGGCAATATAAGTTGATTAATTCAGAAGTCTTCATTACAGGGTAATATTTGACTCACTCTGTTTGACACTGAAAAGAAAGTACTCATGCAGGGTAAAAATACGTTCTCTTTTCTGCAGCCATGAACTGTTCACACAATTAGAAAGTTATGGTATGTGGGGGTTAAATACCCCTAAAGTGTTGCTTGATTTGTTACCCTTAAACCTCTAACCCTTAGCCGGCTCTCTTCTAGGCCTTGATCCCTCCAAGAGGAGGCCACTGGGTCACCACAGGGTCGCCAGGCAGCAGCAGCTTTCTCTGTCAGCCCTCCCACCGTCATCTCACCCCACCCACCTCACCCGTGTTGTACAAAACAACTGTCCCCATGTGTCCAGTTAAAGTCAACCCTATTGCCTGGCCATGGTATGCTCAGACATCAGTTTATGGCTCCTGTTGGGCTCAAAAACATATAACTATTTTACACAGGGAGGAAAAAAAATCTCCATTGAACAAGAGCAGAATAAATGGAAAACAGCAGATTCAGTTCCTCTTAAGTTTCAAGCCTTCCTGCCATTGTTTTCCAAGATGGCTGTGTTGCACAGAGGACCCTGGGTCAGCTCCTATAAATTAGGCTGTGCACACTAAATGCAGCTTTTTTTAAACTTACTTCAAAGGCAAGCGCTGGCATCGAAGTCAGCTGACAAGATTTCCATGATGTCAGTGCAAATGTAGAAATAAATAGCTTCCATGTAATTATTTTTACGAACCAGACGTCTTGTTTTTTTGTTTTCCTTTGCCTCCACCCCCCAACTCTTACCACTTTTAGATTCATTGTTCCTGTCACAACAATAAGAATAACTCTCCTGAGCGCTTCCCAAATAAGGTCGGTTTGGAGAGGCTGCTTCCTAGGCATGAGAACGCCTGGAATCTGGAGAAGGTTGATCTCAAAGAAACATCCAGCAAGAACGTTTGGATAAATACAGTTGAGTTCAAAATTAAAACAGTGTGTCTAACAAAGCTAGTAAAGCTTTTAGCTTTAATTTCCACACAGACAAATGCATCAGAAACATCTATCCCAGAAACATCTATTCTAAATAAAATAACAAAAAAATATTGATAGAATTTGTTATTCCTCTACAGAAAGTGAAAAAAAAATATCAGGCTGTTACAAAAAGCTGTTTCAGGCACTTAACAAACACAAAGATTTACTGAATGAACTGTAAATATAAATATATATATACAGGGGTTGGACAATGAAACTGAAACACCTGTCATTATAGTGTGGGAGGTTTCATGGCTAAATTGGCCAGCCTGGGGGCCAGTCTTCTTTGGGTTGCACATTGCACCAGTAAAAGCAGAGTGTAAAGGGTTTCAATTATCAGGGAAAGAGAAAACATTTTTTTGCTAAAAATATTAAAATGCACACAAAAATTAGGGGTGACAACCAGAGTTAAAAAGAGGACAAATTTTTGGGTTTGAAACGTTTTTCCCTGGCGTATCTGTGCCCAAAGACCAAGTCTTTGTGAGGATCAAGAGAAAAAGGGTTATCCGGGGTAATGTCAGCATCCCCACCAAAAGGACGAACCACATCCAAGGATTAACTGTGGGACGCAAGAGGAAGCTGTCTGAAGGGGGTTTTCGGTTGCTAACCCCGGATTGTATCCAAAAAAATAAAACCACAGCGGGCCCAAAACATGGGGAAAAATTTAAAAGTTCACCTCAACTCCCTGTTTACCCCAAAATGTTTTGTGGGAGCTCCACAGGGTCAATATACAAAAGGCCGGGCTGCTATACCAAAACCCTTTGGGCACTCAAAGCCAAAGCCAAACGTTGGTTTTTAATGGTGGCCCGGGAGCGCAAATCTTTTGGGGTGTGGGCAAAGTAAAAAATGTATTGGGGGTTTTTTTTTTTTGATGAGTCCACCTTTACTGTTTTTTTTCCCCCCATCCGGGGGGGAGGTTTTCGGGTTGGGAAGCCCCCAAAAAAGCGTACCACCCAGACTGTTGCATGCCCAAGTGAAAAATGGGGGGGAAACAGTGATGGTTTGGGCTCCCCATAATCATGGCATTCCCTGGCCCAATACTTGGGGCTAGATGGGCGCGTCACTGCCAAGGACTACCGAACCTTCTTGGGGAAACCATGTGCATCCAATGGTTCAAACATTGTATCCTAGCGGTGCGTGTATCAGGATGACAATGCACCAATACACACAGCAAGACTGGTGAAAGATTGGTTTGATGAACATGAAAGTGAAGTTAAAACATCCCCCAAATGGGCCTGCACAGTCACCAGATCTAAATATTTTTTTGAGCCACTTTGGGGTGTTTTTTTGGAGGAGCAAGTCAGGAAACGTTTTCCTCCACCAGTATCACGTAGTGACCTGGCCACTATCCTGCAAGAAGAATGGCTTAAAATCCCTCTGACCACTGTGCAGGACTTGTATATGTCATTCCCAAGACTGAAACCAGCTTCCCGATAAATACCTGAGCTGATATTTAGTTGTATAACCACTGTTTCTAAAGGACTGTTTCACATCTGTGTTTCATGGACCAATTTCTGGCACCTGTAAACAGCTATTCCAGCCTAGGATGATTGGACTACATTTCACAGTTCCTCTGTGTTTCTCGGTTTTGCATCAGAAACAGCAATGTTGGATGTAACCCTACAGGTGCTCAATTGGGTGAAGTTTCAGGAATTGGCCTGGCCATTCTGCAATGGTAATTTTGTTGGTCTGGAACCAAGCTGCTGGTCTGTTTTGGGTCATCTTTTTGAAACGCCTATTGCAAAAGCATTTCCTCTTCTGCATGAGAGCAACATGAGCTCTTCAGGTATTCTGATGTATCTAAACAAATCCATGTCATAAGATAAATAGGTGTGACACTATAGTATGAAAAACATCCACGTCATGATGTTGAGTCACCATGCTTCACAGTGTAGTGCCTGGCTTGAATTTAGCAGTTGGGGGTCACCTGACCCAAAAATAACAATCTTGCTTTAATCTGTCCATAAAATGTAGCATATTTTCTCTTTAGGCCAATCATAGTGTTCTTTGGCAAACTAACATCTTCACCATGCCTCGGGGAGCTTCTTGCAGATAGATCAGCTTCACACGGACATCTCTCTAATTGACACCGTACTGACCTTGAACTGTGGACCTTTGATTATTGGCTGAGTCTTCAAATCCATTGGAATCATAGTTTTCTTATTTGTCTCTGGTTTTGATTTTAATTTTAAAGCATTTTTTTACATTTTCTTTTTAGCCAGCCAACCAACCGATCGTTTTCAGCTCCTCTCTGCGTTTTCCATTCTGCCAGCAGCTTTGTATTCAAAGCACACTGTTCATCTGAACAGTTTCTGGAATGGCTTATTTAACTCAGATTTTTAGAGGAATGCTCCATAACCAGCATGTTCAACATTTGCTGCCTTTGTCCTTAAATAAGGATCACCTGTTGACACTGGCTTTTTCACAGAATAAATGACCTCACTAAATATACTCCAAGCTATCTTTTCAAGCACAGTCCATTCTATCAGTTTATTAGCAACATGCATGTCATTACTGTAGGACCTGTTAGTTTTCTATTACTCTACTACACCGTCTAGGAAATTGCTTGCCATGTAAAAACTATAATTTGTACCAAAACCAGTGATTGATCTGGTTTGTTAGACTCTTATTCTGAACACAATTGTTTTTGAGCTTAACTCACAATCATACAGTCTGCTGCACTAACACATTTCATTTTTTTCTCCTCAAATTCTTAAATCTCTGCCTCCCATGTGTCAGATTAGTTTGATGCTGTCCACAGTATCCAATCTGTTTGGCCTACGCCTGCAGGCTATTGGAAGTCTGCGCTCCACTCAGATGTACAACTTGGCTCAATCTCTTCTAGATCCTGCTGTTTAATGCCTCTTCGGTCAAGCTGTTAGACCTCTGAGATACTGAGCATGAGAAGAGAAGGACAGAACCACAGACTAAAGGGTTGGTTCTATCCCTGCAGCGGACCACCAAATGGGCTGCCTCCATGATGCTGTGTTATTTATGTGGAGAGATTTCAGGCCTGTTCCTGCCTCGGGCAGCTTAGTTTTTTTAGTAAGGATCCTCTCAGCCTCCCCAAGCCAGCGAGACATCACAGAGTGGAAATAAATAAAAGTTCTCCCTGAAGAATCAGAGCCAAATTGAAATTAAAATTTTTTTTTTTTGCTGGATCAAATAACAGCAGAGAGGAAAAAATAAGCCTCTGCTCTGAGTTAAAAGAGATGCGAAGAGTTCTCATTTTTATTTTTAGGAGGCTTTATCCCCTAATCAGAGGCTGGTCTTCAAAAACCACAATGGATCGTGAGAAAAGTTTTGAGGATGGAGAGTGAGGGGCGTAATTTTAAGTGGTGAAGCAATGGAGGTTTGATTGACAGGATGGAGGACAGATGGTATGTTTAAAAGAAACTGAACAAGTATGACATAAATTCACTCAGAGTTGGGTGGGGAAGAGATTTTACTTTCCACTGACTCACTGGCTGGGCTGGGTGAGCTCTATATTCGCTAAGAGCCAAAAAATGAAGAAATAAAATCTGTGATGTTAATATCTTCCCTGTGATACTGATTTGATATTGCAACACATGAAATCAAGATCTCCATCTTGAAAATTACCCACAGCTTTAAGTGAACAATTCAGGTTTCTTTCCACACCTAAGGATTGTTGAAGAGAAATATTGTGACTGTGCTCCTGCAATTAATGGAAATCCAAGAGATCCAAGCTCCAATTTGATACCAAAGGCTATTTTCAAATAAATATTTATATTTACAGTTCCTTACAAATGTAGGTGAGACTTTATAGAATAGACCAACAAAAAGTGGTGCATAATTAGAGAAGTCTGTCAAAAAAAGGGTCATCGTTTGAATTCTGCCCCCTTTGATACCCCCCCAATAAAATACAGTGCAACCAACTGTCTTTAAAAAGTTATCTAATTAGTTAAAAGAATCCCATGTGTGTAATTTAATCTCAGAATAAATCCAACTATTCCAGTGAAGGCTTTAGAGGTTTGTTAGAGAACATTTCAGGACAAACAGCATCATAAAGACGAGGGAAAACAGAAAGGAGAAAGCTGTGGAGTAGTTTAAAGCAGGTTCTAAAACAATATCTTAAGCTTTAAACATCTTAAGAAATACTGTTCCGACATGGCTCTCCACCTGCAATCATAGGCCACCACTGAGACTTCCGATGAGAGTAGTAGCCAGGAAGTCAGTGGAGACTTCGGAGGAGCTGCAAATACCCAAACCTCAGTGGGAAGAATTATTACAATGGCACTATTTGTTGTGAACTTCACAACGCTGGTGTTATAGAAGAGTGACATACAAAAGCCAATGTTGAAGGAAGTTGTGTGGAAGAAAGTGCTCTTGTCAGGTAAGACTATTGTTTTGAATTTGTACTTTTTGCCAAACATGCAGAACCCTATATGCGGCAGAAAACTACCACTGCTTATCAACCTGATCAGAACATCTCAATAGTAAAATATGGTGGTGGTTGATTGGAAGATGAAGCAAAATACAGGGCATTCCTAGAGAAAAACATGTTAGAGGCTGCAAAAGGGTTAAAGGTCCACCTTCCACAACCTTAAACATACAGACAGAGCTACCATACAATGATTTAGATCAAAGCATATTCATGTGTTATAATGGTCCAGTAAAAGTCCTGGCCTAAATGCAACTGAAATACTGATGTTCACAGATGCTTTTCTTCTAAGCTGACTAAGCTTGAGAGGAGATACTCTTGAAAACCAAGTATGCTTTTCCTTTCACTTCAAAATTGGGCACAACTTGTGTTGGCCTATAACATAAAATACCAATAACATACATTGAAGTTTGTGGTTGCAATGTGAACAAATGTGAATACCTTTGCAAGTCGCTGCTGTCACGGCACTCCTGATATGGTGTACCTATGCGGTCCTACCAATGTAGCGAACGTCTCATACAAAAGCCACACTCCCCAGTGAGTATTTTTGCTCAGGTTACATTTCTCCTCATTTTTTTCCAATGTTTATCTCATGAATATATGGGTGGAGGGGAATTCTCCATCTGATTGGAACCACATAGATGACAACCTGCATGGAAGGCACCTCCTGTAGCATTGACCAGCAGAAAGGTCAACCCCCCAGGTGGCATTTGGTGTGACCCAGAAACCGTGCCATTGCCTGCTCGCAGGGAGGCTTGGTGACATGCACATGATCAGTTATGAGCCAGCAGGGTAGAGGAGGGAGAGATGACACTGAGACTGTATTGTGACAAAACTAGAAATAAAACAGAGGACAATGTTTTCAAGCGGCTGGAGACAAACTTCAAGTAAAGTCAAAACTAATTTTGGCACACCATAGAAAATATTTTGAAGTGAAACAAAAATCTAATCTAATTTCACTTAAAAAATACTTTTGAATTGAGAGGGTTTTACATGGTTTCTCAAATGTTTGACCCTGTCAAAGCCTGGACTTAGACTGTTATACTGTACTGCATGTTTGGAGTTTTTGTCCTGTTGGAGGGTGAGTAGTTAGCCCAGTCGTTCCTTTACAACCTCTACGGTTTCTTCAGTAATGCCCTGTATTTAGCTCCATCCATGTTCCCATAAGCCACGACCAGCTTCACTGTCCCTCCTAAAGAAAAGCTTCTCTACAGCTCATTGCTGCACAATGTTGCACTGTTGGGGATAGTGTGCTGAGGTTGATGTGTAGGGGAACTTTCACACTTAGCGTTTTTAATGTATAAACAGAAAGTTACATTGTGGCTACATCGTTTATGGCAAACTGCAAGCATGCCTTCTAGTGGTTTACTTTCAAAAATTATCTTCTACCTGTTTTCTTCTGTGAAATTCAGATTTGTGACATGCAAAATTAATAGTAGTTTTATCTACAGATTCTCCCACCAGAGCTGTGGACTTCTACAGTTCATACAGACTTACCACGGGTCTCTTGGCTGCACCCAGTGCACCATCCTGTCAATTTAGATGGACAACCATGTTTTGGTGGGTTTGCAGTTGTGCCATACTCTGTCTTTTTGGTTGAATTTTTTAATTTCTCAAAACTTGAGAAATTGTTGTCTAACCTCACCCTGCTTCTCCTTCACCTGACATGTCTGGTGCATTCCTTGATCTTCGCGATGGTGTTCACTGAGGCCTTCACAGAACACCTGTGTTGAGACTGAGATTACTGTACCTGTTCTGGAATGCAGGAACAACAGTGCGATTGGTTATAATCAGAGCCACTAATCCAGATGATAACCATGGACCTGGCCTTGTACACTGAGCCAACCCTGCAGTCGGTCACAATCATGCTCCTATTTGTAAAAAAAAAACAAAAACTTGTAACCATTTCTTATGATGTAATAAATCTGGCCTTGTAATGCTAACCCAGAGATCAGAAGACTTCTTCAGTATATGAACTTGATTCTGTTTAGGACATATTTGAAAGATGTAATGTGACTGTGTTGCCACTGGTAACAACACAATATTTAGTTAGCACATTGGGAATCAAGGGATCAAAGCAGTGGTTTATCCGGCTGAAAAAGGAAACAGACAAATGCTCTTAATTGAAATGTTCCATGAGTATTTTTAGTTGTTCGCTGTTTGGTTAAAGTTGCACTACCTGCCCCAGTTGTTTCATTAGTATGAGAAAGGACGTGTCACATGTTAATTGTACAGCTAATTTTCACCCTAAAAGACTCAACTGTGTTTTTCGAACCTTGTTGCAGTCGAGCCATGTTTTTGAATTTCTGGTCACAGATAAATATACACTTCCATCAAAACACATATCCTCCATATGACTTATGGGAGGTCAGCATGAAGGGGATCGATGCCATGTATCATTTTTATACTCCTGATAATGTCATGTTGCTGAAGGGTGAGTTATTGCTCCACAAACCTGCAACAAAGCAACAGTCCCAGTCAGTTAGTGACAAACTGATAAAGCAGCATGTGTGAGTTCCACGCAAACTTTAAAGAGAGGTTTGAATCCCGGCCTTCTGTAACTTCAGGACATCAGTTTTAGTGACCACATCCCAATCCCACAGGGATCATCACCCCAGTCACACAAAACAGGGACGACTGAATGGAGCAATGGGATGTTGTCATTCAAATGGAATGAATCACTTGAACTGCATTGCAGGGTTGAAATGACCCTGTGTATGGGAACTGTAATGTGGTTTTCCCACTGGGTTTGAAGGGAAACTCTATGCCGGGCTATTCAGGTGTGCAATAAAGTGCTTTTCACTTTCTGAGGACTTCCTGTCTCCAGTGGCGTTCTCCATTAACTACTTGCAGACAGACAAGAGGCTTCCCATTGGCCAGGACGCTCTTTATCACAGCAGTTATTCCCCCCAGGTGTGGCCCTACCTGGCCTGCAGATAAGATAGGGAGTCGGCTGCCTGTCATTACTGGCAGATGAAGGCTATTTGAGTATTGACAACACTTTACACTCCCTTGTTGAGAAACAAACTTGGACTTGTGAAGCTGGTACACACTGGGCTTTTATTGTGTAGAGGCACCCAAATAGTGTGATGTCACGAGCTCCCCTTCCTCCTCCTCCTCCTCCTCTTCAGTTGGCTACTATTTATTCCCTGCAGCTGTAATGATGTGCTAAAAAAGTTCTTGACACCAGCTCTTCTCTCTTTCCATCTCTGTAATATGTTTCTGAAACTCCCACATGCAGAATTTATCAGATAAATTACAGAATATCGCGCATGAAATCTTTCTCATAAATCTCCACATCATCATCATCATCATGTCCCCTGCGGATGGCACACTCAAAAGACTGAACAACCAATTAATAAATAAAATCATCGACCAATGAATAATGAAAAAGTAAATGATTCATAAGTAAATGCAAAATAAATACACGGAGAAATACTGGATTAGCAGAAAGAGGTAAGTAAAAAAAAAACACCTTTGGTTGATCACAAAAAAATGAACAAAGACAAGTAAACAAAGTAGTTTTCAATGAATCACTTTCTTCATTCAGGTTTAGGTGAAATTTTATACAATAGGAGGGTATTACTCGCGGCAACATGGCGTGAACATACACTGTATATAGACATACATGATAATACATCTGTAATATTATACATATATACATATATGGAGTTCATATGTGTATTCCAAAAAATAAACTAATACAAATGGACATGTTTTGGAATTTCCAATGCACCGAATGGTAAGACTTGATGTAGTATTTTATTTTATTTACCTTTATGTATTGGTCTTTTGACTTTTTTCAGTTTTTCGCCTATTTTAGCACTTTAAAATAGTCCGTTTTAAGTTCGTTGCATTTATTTACAATTACCACAAGCTTTTGTTATTCTTAAAAATTGAACGCCGAAAATTATGATTCATATGCTAAAATAATGAATTATTATTATTAATGTTGAACTCAAAGGCAAAGTATTTTAGATTTGTTTTCCATGTTATTATGGGGTTTTTAGACCAGTATGTTGTTAAAATTGATCACCTATGTCTCCATCCCTTTGAAAAAAGTTTTTTATTCTTTCCATCGCTCGCCTTTGTTTTCTTTCCTGTGTTTTTCCAGTATAGATCTTTATGCCATTACACTGTTTTTGAAAAATAAGGAGAGGTTTTAACTGCCACCCGAGACGATAATGCTTACCGGTTCTATACTTTGAGTCATAATCTTCAAGTGGGCTGTGATTAATGATGGTAGCAGAGTTGGTCGGGCCCTTCAGGCCCCGCTCTCGCTTCCTTCTCTTTGGGTCTGAACTCGGAGATTCGGATGAGATGTTGCGGTTCTGTATTATTAATTGCTAATTTCTCATTGTGTGTCACACGCGCGGAGAAAGGGGGGCGTCGTGCAACAAGTCCCCTGGTGCGCAGCATCGTATTGACCCCACAATCCATCTCTATTGATTTCACTATCAACCTCGATTCCTAATGCATGCATAAGGAGCTAAATACCTGTGAGTAAATGTAAGATGATGGGGCGCGTTTGCAGCAACAATCACCTCACAAATAGAAAGAGAGCAAAATTTCAGCTTGAAATTAATAATTTAACCAGGGTGCAAAGATGATCACCTTCATGATTTTTTTTTCTTTCTGTAAACAAATGGACTCTGGCCTCCAGAAGGGGTCGCCATCATGTAAAAACGGTGCGCCCAAGGGTGCGTTAGAGAAGGGTGGGGGTCCCTTTCGCTCTATTTTGCTTCAGCAACATCTACATCAGGTCGGAGTTATTAATTAATGAGTCTAAGGCGCAAATCGTGCCTTCACAAATGTGCGCATTAATCAACAGCCCGGAGCATTTTTTATATATATATTTTATGAAATCCACAGAGTGTGAGCGGGTCCCGCAGCCTCTCAGTCCTCTCCTGTTATTTACAGTCCCTGTGAAATGTCTCACTTTGCTGCCCTCGACTACCCGCAAGATTTCTGAACCCCCCCCCCCCAAAAGCTCTCAAAATAACCCAGGGAAATTAAAGAATAAGAAGATCTACTTATAGGAACACAAGCCATAAATTTACTGTAACTGTCTCGTAATGGGAATAATGTTGCATTTATTCGGGGGGAATCTTCTCCGGCCACATAAAGCGCGATTATTTCAGCGGAAAAAAAGCGCTCAAACATTGACGAGCTGGAGGCCATTGTAACAAGGCGCTGGGAAAAAGGCAACGTAATGAGAAAATGTGGGCCCGGGGCTCGCCTAATTAAATCTTAACTGATTGAAATAACGCTTTGAATACCTCAAGGCTTGACTAAACTCCGGCTATTTCCCTTTTTATTGCGCTTTATTTATTCTCCCCCTCTTTCTTCTGCAGCTTCACAACTGTCCGCTGAAGCTTCTGCTGCAATTCAAATCATTGCAGATATGGTATTTGATTAATTATAATTTTAACATCATTAGGAATTAGTGTGGCGCTAGTGTACGCAAAGGACGGCGCAGTCACTCATTTTAAGAGGGGCACTGAAGTATGAAAAAATGTAATAATAAAGGCCTTTTTTAATCTCAACTGCAAATCTTTTCCTCTTAACGGTGTTTTTTTTTTTTTTTTTTTTTTTTTTACTTTGCAAATATTTGCAATTAATTAAACATACTATCTTAGGCCTAGATGTTGCAGAGCATCTTCTTGGAAATAAGAAAATAAGTTTGCATTAAAAAAAAATCCAACAAAAAGGCCAGACGAGAGTAATGAGTGAGGGCTGAGCATGCATGCAAGTGCACGCGTGGTTCTCCCTCCATTGTCTGAAAAGGAAAAAATACTATCATAAATGATAAATAGATAATGGAGCTGTCTCCTGCAGACGCGTTCATCAGTGGTAAATGGGGGCTGCCGCGGAGCACCGCGGTGAATTAAGGCAAAAGAGTTTGCAACATTCCTGCAGGGTTTGAGCTGTTGACAATTAAACGACACACGCTCACCCTATGGAATGAAGCACAGAGCTATAGCCTTCATGCGATGAAGGGAAAAGGTCAGAAATCCATTTTATTTCAATTACATTTTTTTAGTGATCCCCTGTTTTAATTTTATGAGTTTTATATTCTAAAATATAGATGTTTCGTTCTTTTGAACATGTTGTCTTTCTCATTTAGGAAACAAACAAAATATATATTATCTTAGCATTACTGCACTGCACTCAAATGTCTTAATCCTTCTTCCATTTTGATGTAGTAGCTAATAATAATTCAGCAAGATGTGAATTTATGTGTCCCGCCAGCCATATGAAAATACAAAAAGGGATATTTTCCTTAGGCTGATAAGTAAAATGTTCCATTTGAGATGCAATTTGCTGTCATTTAGCGCAATAAAAAGTACACAAAGTGGGAAGCCTCGAAGCAAAATAATTTTTTTCTTCTGTTGTTATTCTATTCGAATTGCACAGATAAACCCTTTCTCATATTTAAAAGACAATAAATATTACAAGAAAACTGTTTCTTTACGTTGATGAATACAGGGTTGCATTTAAAATACAATTTTAATATATATTTTAGGCATAATTTTATAAAAAGTACAAAACTGAGAAATACTCAAAGGAAAATTCACAAAATGCATCCGGTTGAATTTTTTCCTCTTTAGTGTTTGGTCTTGGCTTGCACAGCTCAACCCTGCTTCTTATTAAAAGCCAAAAGAAAAAAAAGTTCCTTCTTAGAAAGCCTTTTCGGCGCTGCTATAATAAACCATTTTCCCCGGGCTTTATTGATCAGTCACTCTGAGCTAATGTAATTATACTCATCAATAGGGGGACTGCAGGGAGAATCATTATGTGGTTGACATTGATAAATGATCAGCCCAATGCGGCCCTTTTCTCCCAGAGACCCCCCGCCTTTGACCCGTTCACGCAGGCCTACATAACGTAGTCATAGAAACACCTTATGGCGAGAGGAGCGAAAACTGCCGAAATGTTTTTAAAAAAGGAGGACAACACATATAACAGACTGCATACATACACAGAAACTAATAACTGTCCCCCTGAGTAAGCCATTTTTGAGGAGGAGCAGCTGCGCAGCGCAGGACGTTCAGGCCACCATCCAAATCAGCGATTTAAGAGAAAAAAACAACTTTAAGTTTTCCCCTCGCTAAGAAAAATGCACTTATGTGTCTAAAAATACACAGATAAACAACCTTCTCTTCAGTCTCTGTGGGGGGGGGGGCAATAATATGAGCATTATTATTAACATGTTGCAGCAGCGCGTTGCGTGGACGTTTAATATTGTTGCGGCGGCAGAAGAAGAAGAGCGCAGAGAGGTTGCATTGTGCAGCAGAGCAGAGGGAATATATTCCCTGTTTTATTCCTGCAGCAGCAGCAGCAGCCTGGACTGGCTTTGACAGGGAGGAGATGAAGGGGAGGAGTTGTTTAGCTCGGCTGGATCATCCATCATCCCTGTCACACCGAATCGGCAAAAGGAAAGCAGCAGAGGCAATCTACCTTCTGTCTCATCGGGGAGGAGGGGGAGAAAGAGAGGAAAAAGAAAAGAAAGGGGGAAACTATTAATATTAAAATCCTCTCCATCCATAGTAATACTCACGGTTTTTTTTCTTAGCTGATAATCTCCGCACAAATCACCGCCATTTCCTTTCCTTCCGTTTTAACCCCCAGAATAAAGAGAAACAAAAAGTTAAATAGGTCTTAAATTATTGAAAAAAAATCTGTTAACTCAACTATTGTGTAAATCCGATAAATAAACATTTTATTTATCTCCATGACCGAGGCCCAATATGTTTGTAAAGGAAATAACGTAAAAAAATATAAGCCACATTTACGGGTATAACTGCAGAAAGCCTGCAGGTTTTTTGCGCAACTGTTCATATTTGAACTGTGGGAACCACATAAAATAAATAACATGACGCTACATAGGCCGCATGGGGTGAAACTATAATAATATACAATAATTACACATCAATCTGTTAACAGTCTTCTTTTTTTTCCTTTTTTTTTTGGTGGTTTGTTTTCAAAGTAGCGCCATCTTTGTTGCAAGATTTCCAGTAAATTTTGATTTTTTTTAAGACTCTACATTTTAAGATGCATCTTAAAAGAAAAAAAGGGAACGCCAGAAATGAAGTTGAATATTTAATGTCCTATAATAAAAGTTAGGATAATATAATGTTCAACTGATGCCTATCAAAAACAATCCACAGAAAGCATAATATTAAATATATATATTCTTGTTACATTTATATTAATTGCTAAATTTTTAATGATAAAAAGAATTAAAACAGTAATACATTTGTTATTATTATTATTAATATTATTACTATTATTATTATTACTAGCAGTAAGGGTAGTAGTAGCAGTATTCATTTCCATGATGACTTTTGCTGTGGCTAATAAAATTTAAAGGATTAAAAAACGAAATAAATTCTTCTTTGTGTATTTGAAGGCTTGAATCCCACATTGCAGAAGTTTGAACTTTTTGTAGAGGATAAAAAACCCCCGAAAAAAATCAAACAAGGTAATGTGTCATTTGTGGTTTTAGGCTATGACTTGGATGGCCGCAGGCAAACACAGGCAGGGAGATGGGGGGGGAAAGAGAAGAGATAGCCTATCACAGCCCAGGCGTGTACTTGCAGACGACAATGACAGATTTGACCAACAGGCGGCGCTGCAAAACGACAGAAATCAGGCAAGGCGCACACGGCAAGAGCCAGCCATACTTCTGGCAGCAATTATTCCCGTAGCAAATGCTTTCTGTTTTGGTTTAGTAGTAATAATAATAATAATAATAATGCTGAAAATATACACAAAATAATGTAATCCACCCTCCGCCCCCCTTTTCTTTGCAAATTGTGAATTTGTGAATAGAAAATTGACTTTTTAAAAATATTTATATATGTTCCTCTCTTTCCTTTAAGCCCACCATCACCTGGAAACTGCAGTCAGTCATTTTAATTTACCTTCATGTCAGTGTTTTACAATTTTTTTTCAAGTAAAATGGCTTGGTGGCCAAGTTGTTGTGTAATTTGCTCCCTTAATTTGCATTTGAAAGTTATTTATCATTTGAAGGGAACATTTGTGTGCCTGAATAAATTGCCATGGCAAGATGTGCCTCCACCACAATTTGTTTTTGTCATTTTAAGAGGGCCACTCAGCAGTGAAGGAATCTATTGCAAGAAGAGCGCAGGAACAAAGTGAGAAAGTGATGTATTTTTATAACCATGTGCAAAAATAAATTTAACATGCAACAATATACCCCAACAATAATTAACCAAACAAAATGAGCTCTGTTAAAATGGGGGAAGGGGGGTTATGACTTTGTATGCAACACAGTTAATCACACAAAAATCTAACGAAAATCCAAAAAAATGAAATATTTATTACAGCATTTGTGACTGAACACCTTTTAAACATTACGTCACAGTCCTCATACAAGTATTTAATGTATTTCTGACAAAGCTTAAGGGAGACGGCATCTTATCATCTAGTGAGGAACACGTGCTGAAAAAGGAAGGAATTCATGGACATACAATATCAATGCCACAGCAGATCTGAAACTAGCAAAAACATTCTTTTTCAATTGAGGTAAACACATAGAATATCTAACATGAAACAATTAATAGACTGAACTCTGTACGAAGTTTGTTTTCAACAATTTTTTTCTCTCCCCCTTTTTTTTTTTCCCCCCAAAAAAGCATTTTTGGGGGTTGGGTTAATTTGTGTTTGTGTTTTTTTTTTTTTTTTCCTTTTTCTTTTTCTGCTCATGTTTTTTTTTTTTTGGTGCATCAACCATCAAATGCTTTTCCAGTGCCACAGAATCAACGTCTGTGTCTGTATTGTCCTCATGGCAAATTGTGTCAATCCGGCAGGTGAAGAAGCGCTGCAGGGTGTTGCTCTCAAGCTTCCTTCCAAAGGCTCTTAACCAATGAGAGTCCAGGTACAAAAAAAGTTGAAATAAAAAATGTTTTTACAAAAACCAACACAATCCAGTGCTTGGGCAAGTCAAACAAGGAACCTTTTTCTCCTTCAAAACCTACAGGGCAAACATTCATCCATGAACCAAAAGAAAAGAAAAAAGAGACAGAGAGAGAGGGGCATGACAAATGTTCAAACTGAATCTTTTAGCAGCCTTTTCCCATCATGCCCTGTTCTTACGGGGTGCAGGACCTGATTGCCCCTCTATGGTTTGAAGCCTTTTTGAGATGTTCCATCTTCTTATCGTTTTTTTCTGGGTTTTTTCTGCTTTTCCCATGTTTAGTGTTGTGCTGTGAGAGAGTTTCTTCTCCAGGAAGGAGCACACACAGTGTGTGAGAGAGAAAAAGGTTAACCTTTAATTCTAAAACTAGCGCAACATAAAACATGTGATCAACAAAACCAAAAAAAAAAAAAAAAAATGCACAAGTTTTAACTTATTTATCTATACTTTTTATACTACAGTAGTTATAACTCTTGGAGTCTTTCTGCTTGTTTCTTTTTTTTTGTTTTCCTCGATCTTCTGTGGGGTGATATTCTTATTTTGAAAGAGTGTGTCACATGAACATGTGTGTGTGATGGCATGTGCCAAAAAGAGTGTCTGTGTGTTTTCCATAACGCGCATCTGTCCGTTCATCGCACGTTTTTTTTTTCTTTTTTATGTCAAAACATCTTGCGTTGATCTTTACCAAAAGCCCAAGACTTTACAAAGTGTTCTTGTCATCTTGGTCCTCCGTTTTTTTTGGATCAAAGTAACAAAATTGACAATATTTAAAAAAAAGAATCACAGCTCGCCTGGAATTCTGCTTCTTTAGTGTCAAATTCTGGTCAAAAGGGTTTGCTTTTATTCTTAAAAATAGTCTCAAAATAGGATTTATAGTGGGTTGCTTTCTTCTTTTTTTCTCCTTTTTTATTTATTTTAGAAGTGTTTGTTGTTGTAGCTGCTGTTTTCGTCCCTTTACTATTGGGCGTGGATGTCCAGGCCATGTCCTCCAGTACTGGGGTCAATGTGAGTGAGCAAAGGGGGTCTCTGTGCAGACATGGTCATTCCTGGGTGCAACGAGGGTCCTCCGTGCATCAGCATGGTTTGGGGAGTGTGGGGATGGTCGGGAAGGTACGCATGACGAGGTGGTGGTCCGTGTCTGAGCTGCGAGGGATGAGAAGGCATCTGATGAGGGTTGGAGTAGATGGGTGGGCCCATGCTCATGCCCATAGGACTGCTCTGAGGTACATACTCCCCTGGCATGACTGGCAGACCTGAGAGAAACAGAGAGGGAGAGAAATGTATTCATGGAGTCAATAAAACTGCAGCTTTGACACGCTCCCTCTCCATTAACAGACCTTAATTCAATTTAACCTCAACTTCGCCAGCAGTGAGCTTAGCAGACTTTATGACATTGCGTGTGTGACTACAGAGCTTTTAGCCTCTGCATGTAAAGAGAGACATTATTGCGCTGGGCTATTTTAGGCCATGGTGAGTGGTTTACAATGCCCAATAGCACTGTGGTCTGGTCTCAGGTTGGAAAACGATCCTCAGTCATCCACAGACAGTGGCAGTCCTGGAGGATGTGAGGAAAACCGAGCAGGGGTATTGATGTGGAGAAGTGCTAATACTTTTACTAGTGGAACAGTCAATTCCCACACTGAATTTAGAGACATTTTTCCCAGGGGACGCTTCTCTGCAAGTACATATTCACTTTCAAATCCCTTAAAGAAGATGTTAAATAATTTAGGACTTAGAAAGTTGTATCAGCCTTATTTTGTCTGCTGAAACAGAGAATTTTAGGCTTACAGCTACAGTGTCCGTACCCCTTGAACGTTTTCTAAATTAATGTTTTATTCTGATTGTTTGTGTGAGATCAATGCCAAGAAGCCCGTATATGTGAAGTAGAAGGAAACTGATACCCTTAAAGCCATTTCCACCATGTAACATGATGGTGGGAGCATCATGCTGTGGGGAGGTTGGTCAGAGTCAGAAAACCTGTTAGATGCTGTAAAAGGCTTGAGTCTTTGGTGTTCTTTCAACAGCAGCTTTCTTACTGCCACTCTTCCATAAAGGAAGGTTTTGTGCAGTGGATGAGTAATAGTTATCATGTTAACAGGCTTCTTCACCTGAGCCTTGGATCTCTGCAGCTTCTCCAGAGTGACCCTAGGTCTTATGTAGAATGCCATGTCTTTGTAATTTTAAATTATGCCATATTTTTTTATTTTAATTATTCAACCCCACTTTAAAATTCTCCACAACTGCCTGACCTGTCTGCAGTGTTCCTTGGTATCATGATTCTGTCTGTTTACTAATGTTGTCCAACAAACCTCTGAGCTCTTCACAGAAAAGCTGCATTTATTCTGAGATTAAATTACACACAGATTTTATTTAAGAGTATGACAGTGCATGGGTTGAATACAAATGTATACACCAATTTTCTTTCTTTTCATTTTCATCTCCTTTTATATGTAAAAAAAAACTGAAAACCCTTTCCTTCCACCTCACAGCTATGCACTACTTTGTGTTTGCTTATTTTCCATAAGCCTGATAGAACACATAAAAGTTTGGTTGGTGTAATATGAAAAGGTGACAAAAAGTTTAAGGGGTATGAATACTTTTACAATGCACTATAGATGTGTGGAGTGTGGGTTTGAAAGAACAACAAGGTCAGGAAACAGCAGCAAGACAAAGTGACAAAGATGAGAGGAAGCAGGCAGAGAATAAAAAGGAAAAGGAGGTGGGACATGGTGATGTCCCTTAAGCTGGACTCCACTTCATATGTGTGAAGACCTCAGCATGCTGGCATCTCTGACTGTGACAGCACCCGGGACACAGAGCTGGCTCAGCAGTGCCACTGTTTGGCTTTCATATGACTGGTTGTTGTAATCAGAAGGGGGTGGGGTGGGGGTTCGGAGGTGTTACTGCTGGAGCCTGAGACTGGAGCATGAGAACACGGCTGGTCCAGAGGACCTGAACATTGCGGAAAGGCAGGCGAGTAGGAGGTCTCCGCTGAATCCAGGGGGCCTTGGGGTGGGATTGGGTCTGGGCTGGCCCTGCTTTGTAATGTGAACCCCAGGGGGAATGAAGCTGTAATAGGAGGGGAGAGGTCACTGCGAGGTCACTGGGCATGCTCTCTTTCTGCATTCCTCCACCTTAGTACACTACAATTAAGAAATTACATTGGAAGGCCCCGGTGGGAGCAGAAATAGGAGTAGCCCCAAATTGATAACTGGTCGCAATGGTTGAAACCCGCGCCATTTTCTGTTTCAGTTCATTAGAAATGCCACTGTTTTAAACTTACTACTTGGGTAGTAACATAAATAAAATATTTAGGGTGTTAGGGCTTGATGGCTGCCCATCGTCTTCATATATTACAAAGCAGCTCCTGTTAAAAGGTCCAGCAGATGTTTTTGACACTGTAAACTGGTAATCTCTCCTCTTGTATGCTGCTGTCATTCCATTAAGTAGATCTGAGAGCCCCCTCCTCTCCCCCCTTTATTAACAAGAGTGGTAAAACCATCTGAAGACATAGATAACTGGGGAGCAGACTGGGCCCCTGTCCTGCCATCTCTGCATGCCTGCCTCATGAATAGGCTTTGCATTTCTGCTATGGCACAGTAGTCCTGCTCAATGGCTGGCAATAATTAAGTACCAAATATACCATATTGTGTGCCTGTGTAATCAAATCAAGAGAGGGTAATATTCCTCTGTATTAAGCTATTAATGTAATTGGTCATGAAGCATAAAATATGTTACGTAATTAAATCGTCTCAAAATTATATAGACCTATATTAAGAATTAGCCAACCTGAGCAAATGTTGTCTCTGCGTGGCTGTTTTAGGGAACATTGCTTCCTGATTTCCCCTTTTTTTCCAGGCGCCATTAGCGGAGACAGGAGGGGATGAGACCGAACGTTCTGAAGACAGAAAGGAAGCAAGCACCGGAGGGGTGAAATGATCTCTGTCGGAAGAATTGCCGCTGTGACCCCTTTGAAAATCCAGTCGCCATTTACATATAAAGGATTCTTTTAATCAAGGTAAGTGTTATTATATTGTGCCCCATTGAGCAAGGGAGTTTGGGTGTTAAATAAAATCTCCTCTGCTGTGCTTCCTTTCGTATGTGATATCTCTTGATTTTTCAAATGCCAGCACTGCAGCAGTATGGCATTTAAGGCAGAGGAAATAAGTATTAAACATAGCAACACACGATTTTTCACAGGAAATATATTTCTAATGGAGAGGCCAAAACAAGTTATCCCCACAGAGAATATAATAAAATAGATGCATAAATCAAGTTATGTGTGGTAAAACTGAATGACAGGGAATAAGATTTGGACACATGAAGAAAAAAGCTGCAAATATTTAAAGAATGCTAAGATTTTAGCTCAATTCTGTGAGTATTCAGAAATAAATCTTGCCAGTTATATCAGATTATTTAGTCATACTTCATGACCTAAAAAGGTTTATTATTATTACGGTATTACACAAGAAGCATGTCCTAATAGATAATAGGAAAGAGCACTATCAAGATACCATACCTCTTTATAAAAATCTGAAAATGAGCATTATTGGAGCCAGAATCCAGAAGTAGAACAAATATTTCACCAGGTGCTCTTCACAAGATTTCCAACAGAGGAGTCGAAAGCTTAATCAGAAGAGGTGTCCAAGAGCCAAAGACCCTTCAAAGAATTAGTAAGTACCATTTTTCCAAGGAAAAAATAGATAAGGCACTCAACCACCATGGCCCCTATACATGCACACTGCGCCAGACTCCACTGACTAGCCACTAAAATACTGGGAGAATACAGTCTGGTCAGATGAAGTCAAAATTAAACAATTTAGGGAGCGGCGGTGGCGCAGCAGTAGAGCGTGCGGCTCACGTATAGAGAGCCACCCAAAAACATGATGTGGGACTGTCTTTCAGCATTTGGTCCTCGTGGATTTCATATAACTTAAGCAAGGATGACTAGAGAAATGTTACCAGGACATCCTTGATAGGAATCTGAAGATGAAATGTTGATGGATTTTCCAATAAGACCATGATCCCAAACATGCAGCCATAGAAAACTCAATTGGTTTTAGAGAAACAAAACAAAGCTTCTAGAATGGCCCAGTAGTTCACCCGACTTGAATCTCGATGAAAGAATTGTAGAATCAAACCGTAGAATCAAAGTGCATAGAAGAGGCCCCCTGAACCTTGCATGCATTACTCACACCTGTGTAATGCATAAACTAGTTTCTACATACAGAAGATGTCTTAAATTTGTCATGACCAAAAAAAGCTTTTCTACTACATATTTAATAAATGTCAGTAAGCATGTTCTATACTTTTTCCTTGTGCCATTCCAGTTTATAACACATCATTTATAGGCTGATTTGTTTTTATTTCCTTGTATGTGTGGATTAATTGGGTTGTAACTGACATCTGGTTTGAATTCAATCTCTATAGAACTACTAGAAAAACATTTACTGAGAAAAACGTTGGCGTGTTCAAGTATTTTCCCAACTGTAGCTGTGCCGGGGGTGTGCAGCCAGTCACAGTCACCAGTCTGTATCTATATGTGTGAAAGAGATCACCCTCCTTTTGGGTACCAAATAGATGTTTGTGTCCATAACCCTATAAATGTATCTCAGTGTCTCTTGTCTTTGAGTCCCAGGTCAGGCTTGTCACCGCTGGCCCCTACACCCCCACCAGCCCCCTCTATAAAATTGTCTCCCTCCAGTAAAAAATAATAAACACACACCACCACCCCCATCCCCCCCAACCCCCACCCCCCACCCCCTCAGATGCTCGTTCCTACAAATACGCATCTCAAAGCAAATCCCCATTGAAGGATCGACCATGTCACCCACAGCCTGTATATCTAGCTCAGGGACCGTAATGTACTGCGGTGTTCCTGTCTTTGCATATAAGATAATTTGGGCATCAATCCTTCCCCAGACAGATTTATGTCACTCGGAGGACAGTTTCACTTCTCTTTCTTTATCGCTTCACTGGAGCCTGCTTAATTTCCCCCTGTCAGCCCCTTCCCCAGGAGATGTTATTTTTTCCCTAAATGTCCAACATTTGCATTGGCTGTCCGCGACAAGGAGAGCGATGGCGCTATTGTGATAAATAAATTTGTGCGTGCCATTCCAGGTTGTTTCTTCCCCCTTTCTTTTTCCTGTTGTCCCCTGTTGTCTGGCGTCTACAAGTCGGGGTCCTCACCAACCCAGGATAGCTCCCACTTATTTCACAAGTCGCCAATTCATCCTCGGCCCTCCCACTTTGACACTTAAAGCATGTTGCTAAAACATTAAGCCAAGAACTGTTGCTGGGGATGTAAACTTGCTGTAAAAAGACACCGTGCTGGTCAGCTAAAAAGAAATTCTAGGAGGAAAGCCTGACCCTGATTTATCCCCTGGACACAACAGTAAAACATGTTACAAATAAATCCCAGTACTTACTTCCCCCTTTTTCTTTGCGTTACAAGATGGAGGTTACATGTAGTGCCATTGCCCATCCATGCCCATATTCATCCCCATTCCACTCATAGGCCCTAGAGAGAAGGGATAAATGCCAGAAAAAAGAATCAGCAGGAGTTTGAATCACAGAAAGATTGAAGAAGACCCATTGGTAGAGAGGATGAAGTTGATTAGCTTAAGATGGAATGATGAAGCAGAGGAAGGAGAGTGCAAGAGGGTTTACAGTGCCTTGTAAAAGTATTATTTTCAGATTTTTTCACATTACTACTACAAACTTGAATGTACTTTTTAGGGAACTAGATGGAAAAGGGTACATGGTTTTCACATTTTTTTTACAAATAAATATCTGAAATGTGCATTGTACATTTGTATTTAGGTGTCTTTGTTGCAATTAAAGCTGTTAGTCTTTTGGTCAATGTCTCTAAAAGCTTTTAATTTCTCCTGCTTTAAATCCTGCTTAAACCTCTTCACAACTCTATCCCTGGCCTGCCCAGTGTGTTCCTTGGTCTTCATCGTGCTGCTTGTTCATTACCACAGCATGATGCTGCCACCACCGTGTTTCACTAGTGTTAGTGTGTTAATGGTGATGTACAGTGTTAAATTCTAATTACAAATTAGGTGACTTCTGAAGGCCTAGGTGACAATGGTTTTTATTTAATGGTATCAGAGTAAAGGGTGCGACAGAGGCATTGCACACATTTCACATTATATCTGTAAAATAAAAATTCAAAAACAATGTATCACATTCCGTCTACATGAAATGTGCTGATAACAATAAAACCTGAATGAAATACATAGAATGTTATAGTTTCAATGTAACAATGTGGAAAACATGTATCCTTTTGATGATGATACTTTTTTAAGGCACTGTTGCATTGCATCTTAGATATAGTTATGGTTACATCAGAGGATTTTTCCTTATTCAGGCAAATAGTGAGTGGACTTGTAAGGATAATGCATTGTGTCATTGTGGTTTATGTGGTTAGTTTTGAGTATCTGTCCTAAAATGAGTTGATTAGATCTCAGTGCATCGCAGTGCATCGCAACTAATAAATGGTAAGCAAGGGTGTTGGAAAGAGAGATAAGAAAAATAATGATGCATTTACCAGCTGGTCGGATCCCCATGTGTTGCTGACCATCCAGCACGAAGCTGCCCATTGGCTGGCCCTCTGGACTGTACGCTGCTCCTTGGCTCACTGAAGGATCAAGAAGAAAACCTGATTGTAGTCAAAACGTGGACATGAAAAAGGGAGTGGGGGGGGGGGGGAGAAGAAAAGAGAACACACCAGACAATCAGCAATTGTCTCAGCTCCAGCCCAAACATACTGTAAGACATTGTGCTCATGTTTGTGGACCGTATTGACTGACGCGTGGCATGCAAACACGCATACAGTGGGTCCTTATGCATGCAAGCACACACACACTTGTGCGTACATGCTGTCGGTGTCATTTTAAACCATGCTTACATGAGATACATTGTTATCAAAGCAAGAGAAGAGGACATGCAGTTTGACAGGATGAAAAGAAGCCACGTTTATAGCATGTGCTTCTTTTCTAAAGAACACGAGATGCAACTCCATGAAACAAGTTTGACCTATAGGATGCATAATTATCCCCTAATATGAAAGATTTATGTAGTACCACAGCGATCAAGCCTCAGTGGTAATAAGTTAGCTCAGATGTGTGTGGTTTTGCTAATGACTGGCTTTGCTAAACTGCTGCATCTCATTAGTCTCTTGCGAAAATATTCAGACACCTTCAACGTTATCCTATGTTGTCTCGTTAAAGCAGCAAACCTCGATGTTTTTTACTAGAAATTTTAGGTGATAGACCAACACAAAGTAGCACAGTTGTGCAGTTGAAGGAAAATGATTATTTTCAAAATGTTTTACCAATACAAGTCAGAAATGTTTAGCCACATTTGTATTCAAATCCTCGCCCTCAAGACATTTTTTTAACCACCATTCATTGGTGTCGATTAAAGCTCCACCTCCTTTGAAGAATGTCTCAATCTACAGACAGATTTTTTTTTTTTTACTAAATTCTCTTTGCAAAATAGCTCAGGTTGGATGGAGAGCATCTGTGATCATCAGTTTTCTTTTTGTTTTTTTTCATTTTAGCCTTTGACTGAGCAATTTTAACAATGGTAGATCTAGCTGTTTGTTTTGCTTGTTCGTTATTTGTTTATGCTCTGAACAGCTTCGGCGGCCCTGCTGAAGAAAAGCATCACCACAGCATAAGGCTACCTCCACTTTGCTTGATGTGCAAATAACCCAATGATTTCTAAATTCTGCAGGTGGTTTCTAAATTCATATGTACACCACACTTTTCAGTTCTTTGTGTAGAATTCAGAAAATCATAAATAACTTTCCTTCCACTTCAAAATTACATCCACTTTGTGATGGTCTATTAATTATATAAGTTACAGTTGAGACAAAATGTGCCAAGGCTAAAGCCGTTTGAATACTTATGCAATGTACTGTAACTCATGTTTCTCTTACCAGACTCCACCCTAAATAACAACAATATTTTAAGAGAAGTTGCTTGACCCTTGTCTGGCAATTTCAGTCAGTTAAGCTTGAGAATTTGTTTATTTAATATTCAGTATCTCCTCTTTACAGCAGATATGCAAAATATTGTAAATTTCTGCTATTGTATAGAGCTAATGACAATCAGATTCAAAGGAATGTAATAATGTATCGTCAAATAAGTTACATAAATGTATATATTTTAAATCAAACTCTCTTTTCTCCTACTAAAATCTGACTCTCTCTCACTGTTGAGATGATTATTTTGATCTGTGGAATACCTACTTCAGATCATAATTCAGAAGGGAGATTTTAGAGGAAGTGGAATTTAAATCCAGTGCAGAAAGTGAAAGTATGCAAACCTACTTAACCTCAGGCAGAATAAATAAAAAAAAAACCTAAATCAAATCAAAACAGACTAAAAAAGGAGATAACTCATAAACTGGTGCTAGCATCTCCCGCAGTCCTCTTGTGTCCAATTAGTAATTCACAGAGAATGCGAATAGAGCCCTCTCTCCACTAAGACTGGGAAATGTCCAATTAGAGTAGATCAGCAAATGGCTAGCAACATTTTAGAGCATAACACTGAAAAAACAGGTAAAAGAGAAATAACCAGGAGGGATTTTTTTTTAGAGTTAATGGGTGAAGAGGTGCAATGTTGGAAAATCTGGCCTCAAGGTGGGATGTTTTTGCAAGTGAAGGACTTGAAAAGGATGTGTTCTTGTAGGGAAAAACAAGGGTTAGGAACACTCTCGTGCAGATTGGCTGGATCGCTCTGCTTTCTATTTCAATTTTTTTTACCTGCTCGATTTGACTGGTCAATCATGGGTTGTACTATTCTTCTTCTGGCGTTAATAAACCTGGCAGAAAGAGAGAGAGAAAAAAACAAAGAGAAGAAATAAATGTTAAATCAACCCCTCTTTCACACTCAGGAAGATTCATCACAGGCCTCCACAAAGACAAACAGTTTTGCATGACTTAATGGCAACATTAGCCACAAAGTCCTCGAGAGAGGTGCACACAACAAAACAGAAACTAACAAAAGGGCAATTGTGTGCTGACTTGGGAACCCAGTGAGGGATACTTTTAATGTTCCATATGATCTATTCCCCGCTCTTTTAATAAAGCTTTTGATTACGTTTGGTTGCTATGGGCACAAGGGAGACATTCCTCAAGTATTAAGTGCAGCTTGGGCACAGAGGCTTGGGCACATCCCTTTCTCCCTGTCCTTTTCTTAGTTACTCCTTCAGCCAGCTCTATGAAGCAAACACCAATTTTATACATGTAAGTATACAGAATTTCCTATGCTGGTTTCTCTAAATGTCATTTTGCAATGCAAGAGTTTCTTTGTGAGCAAAATACAGGG
This sequence comes from Crenichthys baileyi, assembly GCA_036173005.1. Taxonomy (NCBI): domain Eukaryota; kingdom Metazoa; phylum Chordata; class Actinopteri; order Cyprinodontiformes; family Goodeidae; genus Crenichthys; species Crenichthys baileyi. The sequence goes on from JAHHUM010000593.1 coordinate 356,832, forward strand.
CTCAAATAGTTCCTTTCATTGCATCCCACCATTTTACCCACACGCAACAGTTTCCCTTGGTGGGACCCCCTCTCTGGCTGCATTGTAGGGGGTTCTGCTCCCCTTCCAGCTGTCTAGAAATGAGGACCAGGCATGGGCCACTTCGTGCTTTCACGAGGTATTGTTATGTCAGTGAGCCCATCAATTAGGCTGTCTGAAGTTTTATCACCGCCACAGCAGCAAATAAGTGCAGCTCCACAAAGCCTTCCCGGCCGGCCTTGCTCCTGTGACTTTACCAGCGTGGAGCCAGAGGTCATCTGGAGGTGAGTGCCAGCGCAGGGTGCATGGCCACAATAGCCAAGCCAGCTCTCAACCTTTCCCTGTAATTTTGACCCCTTTCCAATTCTGTTTTTCTCTCACACGCTTTCAAAAACCTAGAGAACTTGGCAGTAGCACTACAGGTAACACCATGTGTTTGACATTAAACAACAGTTTCACATCACGTTGGGTCTGTCCAGCATGCTGGTTCAAAAAAACATGCAGGAAAGAGAAGGGAAAAAAAGCTTCCCGTCCCTCCTTTAACATACAGGCCCACGGCACCATCAATATGGCTAAAGTACTGGTCATTAGAATGAAGGGAGAGCTGGAACCAATTTGGGCTCCTGATCCCCCATGAAGCCCTGATACCTGCCCTTACCTTCTCCAATGAACTTAAATGGCTGTAATCTGCCCAGCTCAAAGTGACATGGTTAAATGTACAAAATGCACGGCTGGGAAAATAGAGACACGGTACTCATTTGCCAGGGGGCTTCTAGAGTGCAGGTACGCAGGGGTGCTGTGGGCCCCTGAGAGGAGAAAGATGAAACACATCCATATGAGGATAAGAAAAAAACATGAAGGAGGTGAATCAAAGTTAGATGGGGAGTAATTTGATTGCAATGCATTTTGGGGATTTAACTTAGGACTGAGAATGTTTTTTGATAATGTTGGTATAGTAGGGGACATCATCCTTGACTTAAAAGAAAGCCTTCAGTAGCATTGATCATGAGGCCATTATTAGCTGTTTATCAAAATTTTATTTTTATAGCAAGTGCATTATAAAGTCCTATCTGAGAAATTCAAGACAGTCTGTTTGCACATATGAGGAATCGTCGTGTGCTGTATTTGTGTATATATATATATATACTATATATATATATATATATATTATATATTATATATATATATATATATATATATATATATATATATATATAGTTAACGACCATAACAGCAATATTAACATCGGATCAATATCGGCCCAAATTTGCATATCAATATTTCATATTAAAAAAATAAACAGCAGGCCAAGGAAGACTGGCTGCTGGTCATTTCCCTCCTTAGCCACCTTTGTAGTTTTGGTCGTCTGTACCCGACTTTTTTCAAAACAAGATGGTAATATCCACCAAGAGAAACAATCTGTCAGTTTGTACCCGCCAAGGGGACATTAAAGATTTAGTTCTGCAACTAACAATTGAAATAACTTTTTTATCTTACTTATAGTCTACTGTAAAGAAAGGTATTTTTATGACTCCAGTAGATGTTGGTCGTGTCTACTGGCTAAGAAAGAGGATCAGAACCAAAATAAAACAGAATAGTGTGATGAAAAGTATTGTGATAACAATATTCAACTAAATTAAATTATATATGAGATATGAGCATTTTTATGACAGCTTATGTTTATAATTTCCCATGATTTAAGTACATGGGAATGAAATGGAAGATCACAGGAAAACTGTGCATTTGGGCTAATACCTAGAACAGCAGAGTCTAAGTAACATTACACCCCTCCTGGTAAATAATTATATCTGTGATCATTCATATAGATAAGTGACTGTTGCATATTGACCATGTTTTTTTTAAATTTTCTCTTTTTTAACTCTTTTAGCCATTAGTCGTTTGTCGTCTAAAAAAAAACGATTTAATGTTTTAACATGTTATACCATCAACCTGACGAAAGCTGCAGATAGAGATTAGCTCTATCTATTAGATAGACATAGCTAATTTAGCTATTATGTATAGCTAAATCTGGCACATATTCATTAAGGACTGAAGCACCTATGTTAAATTATGCACATTGCCCCTTTTAAATAAAGTGAAACTAAGAGAGAAAGAGTTCCAGCTTAAAAACCAGCTTAGAAAGTAAACAGTAATTATTAACATCACCCTCCCTCTTTTGGCACAAAGCATGCTGCCTACCAGAATATATGCTCTCCCTTCTCCCTTTCTATGTTCACCAAGGGGCTCAAAATCGCAACCATGTGCTTTCATACCCACTCTGGGTCATAACCATAAACACGTAATATTAGAAACTTTTTACCCTAGTGCTGAATTTGACCGTATTTCCAGCGACTGCGGAGAAAATTCTCTGGAGAGTGCGTGCTGTAGGATCAAAGTGCCATTTTCAATTTTCTTTAAATATTCTGAGGGAAAGAAAGTGTTGTTCATGTTGTGTTTATCCAACTTCTCACAGGAAATGTTGAACCAAAACTGCACAGGAAGAAGGTTTGAATGTTTGCTCTCATTGAAACGGTCATTTTTAATATGAAAACACCTCACTGCTATGAAGACAAACAGATATCCAAATATTTCCTACAAAGCCCGCTTCTCATATGGGTCTCATTTTGGTCAATATTCCGAGCCCTAACTAATACCATATCATGCCACAAAGATTTAGCTACAGGGTTGCCACAGTAACCAGAAGGCGATGAGGTGGACCAAAGGGAGTAATGAGGTGAGGTGGGGGTGACCATGCCCCCCCCCCTTTGTGGCCTTAAAGCACCTTTTATCAGTCTGAGTAAAGCCAATTGAGATTATCAGACTCGGGCTTGATAACAATGTTTTCCCTCAACCCGTGAGCTGCTAATGGAGTGTGCTTATAACAACACAGAATCCTCCGGAGATGAAGGCCAGTCAGGTTGGATGGACACTCAGATGGATGGGCCCGGAGCCCCAGGAGACTCAGAGAGGTTGACCACAGGGACTGAGCATTCCTAAACTGCTCACTAAAACATACGTATGAGCTGGAAATCGACACAATGCCACCGCAGACACGACCGCAACCACTACCAGCCCATCCGAAGGCTAACCAGAACACAGAAGATTCACAGGGGGAATCACCGGCTTCAAACCTCCAGCCTAAGCTCGTGTTTTATTATCTACATCTGGTGGTCCACCTTATTATGGCCTGCCTCTGCTCAGTGTTTGTGCACAGGAGCAGCAACACACACATGTACACACACGGTACACAGAGCACCTCTCAGCATGGGAACTCCATGCTGTCTTCAAACAAATAATTAAAGCCGAGGTTAGGGGGTCATAAGGAGGTCATTCATTGGGATACAGCTCAGAATGTATACAGCACCGCAGGAGGGGCCAGCAGCAGCTCCACTGCTGTTTAATGTAAGGAGTTAATGTCGTCCAGCCAATAAGCCTTGAACACATTTTCATGTCGCACATCAAAAACCCGAAGGAGTGTGCACGTTAACGCGTGTGTGCATGTTTAAGTCAGTGTGTGTATTGTACATGTCAGCACATTCTTCACAGTATATTGCCAACTGGCTCACAGTTGCGCTTCCAGCTGACATGCCCCTTAAACGGTGTAAAACATGCATGTGCACAAACACATACACACATCTCCACTTGATGACTAAAGACCCAGTTCCTCCATTATATGAAGTGGTAGGTTTGCTTGAGCCCTAACTGTTGTGTCTTTGTGGATCGCAGAGGAAAATAACAGACAGATATGAATGATGGAGCCAGGGCAGCGGGAGTCCACTTGACACAGGGTCTCCACAAGGCTGGATCAACACTGCATGCTTGGTTAATAATATCTGTTCTCACACAAGGAGGTTGGGAGCTTCACAGAAAGCTTTTTATCTGCTAACTACCTTGTCTAGCATTGTATGGTAGTGTGTATTTTGACATGGGAGAATTAAAGACTTCCTGGTTTTACAATGCCTTGCAAAAGTATTCATACCCTTTGACCTTTCTTACATTTCGTTATGTTACAACCACAAACTTCAGTTTCTGAGGATTTTATCGGACAGACCAACACAAAATAACACAGTCATTAAGTGGAAGAGAGATGATACATAGTTTTCAAATATGTTCACAATTTTCAAATAAAAATCTTAAGTGTGGATTGCATTTGTACTCGCCCCCGTTGAGTCAATACTTTGTAAAACCACCTTTCACTACAATTACAGCTACCAGGTTTCTTCATCTAGAGACTAAAACATTTGACCTATTTGATCTTATTCTGCAAAATAGCTCAAGTTCAGTCAGACTGGATGAAGAACATCTGCTAGCATCAGTTTTCAGGTCAGGCTCAGAATCTTGATTGGATTTAGGTCTGGATTTTGACTGGGGTATTCTAACAGATAAATATGCTTTGATCATAACACAGTGCATCTCTGGCTGTATGTTTAAGGTGACTGTCCTGCTGAAAGGCAAATCGCCACCCCAGAAGGAAGTCATTTTTATCCTCTAACAGGTTTTCTTTCTCTATTTAGCACTGTCTATCTTCAGATCAGCTCCAACCAGCTTCCTTTTTTCTGCTAGAGAAGAGCATCCTCACAACATAATGCTACCACCACCTCGCTGTACCATGGGAATAGGGTGTTAAGGTTGTCAGCAGGTGACGAGGTGACTTCTGAAGGCCTTTAGATCAGAGTGAACGGGGATGAAAAGAAATAAAGAATGAAAACCATGTATCACTTTTCTTCTTCTTTATAATAACAGCTACTGTGTGTTGTTTTAAGATCAAGGGGTGTGAATACTTTTGCAAGACACTGTATGTCAAGTTTCTTTAACCAACTGCCACCGTAAATAACAACAATAGCTATTCCCTTCATAAGATAAATTACCTGACCTCTATTTGATAATTTCAGACATTGAAGCTCCCCACAACATTATGCCGCCACCACCATGTTTCATCATGGTTCATGGTAATGTTTATTGTTAGATTTCCGTTTGCTAATGACAGCTGGTTGCCCTAGATTTCATTGAGGGCTATCAGGATAAAATGAGCTGAATACAAATTCCTGGCACACTTTTCAGTTTATCAATCATTTTTCTCACATTTCACAAGTAAGCATAACTTTGTGCTGGTTTATCACATACAAACCTAAAAAATACACTGAAGTTTGTTCACTTGACAAAATGTGAAAAAGTTGATGATTTAGATTTTCTTTTCATTCCTATGAAATTCCATGAAGGTTACTTGAAACTTCAAGATGTAATCAGTGCAAACCTGTCTGTCTGGCTTGAGGCTTGCCCTTTTCTTTCTTATTCCTCATCTCAGTCAGTCAGAGAGGCCTTGTTCCTGCTTAACTGACTTGCAGCCACACCTGGTAACTCTGTCGTGTTGTCAGCATTCATGCGCTGTAAAATTGTCATGCCAAACCACCCTAGCCTGGAGCAGAGCCAAGAGATCGAGTGCGTGAGGGAGGGAGACGAAACCCTGCCAATCAAGAGCAGGGTCACTTGTTTGACGAGTTTGGGATGAAAGAAAGAAAGCGAGCCACAGCTAGTGCTAGATGAAACAGAGAATCGCTGAATGCGTCAGCGCAGAGGTTCAAAAAGATTGCGGCTTGGAAATTTCAACACAGGGATGTTGACAGTTTATTGCTTGTATGGATGACAGAACATGCCCATTTTTCTAAACTCAAAAACCAGGGAAGAGTGTAGAAGTTTCCATTCGTCAGTCAGTCTCCAAGAACCCTGTCTGTCTCTCTTGTAAGAAGATTACATGCAACACAATCTGTACAAGAATGTGCTGAGCTCAATCCATGATCACTGCTTGCAAACACGACTGTCCTCTGGTTCCTATTAAAGCTCATTGCTTCCATACTTCTGCTTCAGCCCAAAATAAAGATCCCAAACTGCCTTCAACTGAGTTACAGCTCACTGGAATCAGACGAAGGAAGGATTCAGTTTGATCTCCTCTTTTATAAAAACAGTCAATCATTCAGTGTCCTTTGACCAGGAAGCACATGCAAATTAACCCCATGAGGAGGGTATGTTTAGTATAAGCAAACACTCATTATGGTCTGGTCAGACACTGGGGCGGTCTGGGGCTACTGAATCTCTAACACCGATCTATTGTAGTGTCAACACTAGCGATTTAATCAGCTCGCATGGTCCAGCAAGATCTCCATAACAGTTTATATATACAGTAAGCCTGCCACCAGGCAGAACCTGCAGTATCTTCACATTTATCATAAACTATCAAAAGGACGCTTTTTGCAGGCTTCACTTCCCCAGTTTGGAACAGATCCATGGTTGTCAAACTGTGGTACAAGTACTGCTAGTGACACTTGGGCTGCCTTCAGAACAAATGTCGGTATAAATGGAATCTATTGATTGTGTGCTAAAGAGGAGTGCATTAACTGGGATGTTGAGCACCAACATTAAAATATGAATTGATCAACCACATTCATCTTTGCTTCATTGTGTCGCAACAAGAAAGGCAATGAGGAACATTTCAAGAATTTCCAGTATGAACTGAAGCTACGTAGGCCAGACACTGTGTATTGTTTGAAAGATTTAATGTGGTTTAAAGGATTTCGCCAAGCTGTAATTTTAACTTGAAAGTACTTGGAGACCAGAAACTTGATAAACAATACTTTTATTTATTTTTTTTTTTTATCCACTCAACAATAACATAATCATACCTTAGTTGAAAAAAACAAACACAGTAGTTTGTTTTTTGTAGAAAACTAAAGAAAAGAAAAGTAAAATTTCCAAATTTTCGGCCTAGAAAAATCTTTGGTTTGATCTTAGCAACAACAGCAGGATATGGGTTTGCTTTTGAGTAAAAGTTGCAGGTTGTTTGTGGTCGTATTTACTATGAAACTACAAGGAAAGCAAAGAGAATGTGGATAATAAAACATTAATACTTTTATGTTGTACCTAACATTTTCTTATTTAAGGAGATCTTAATTTGCCGGTTAAAATCTGGATCAACTGCCCACACCGGCAGGCCATATATGTACAGTTTTTGAATAGCGAGGCCCCAGAATTTTTCCCAGGGCCACAAATGGCCTGGGAGCCACAGTTTGGACACCCTTCATTCAATGAGATGAAATACAATCAATAGTGCAGACAAACTTAAATTTAGATTGGGGTCAAAGAGACACCTTTGATTTCCCCAATTTGAAATCCAACTTAACTGGACCTTTGTATCTGTCAGTATGATGGCACTTGAAAACAATCAGGCTTTACAGAGGTGGAAGTTTGAGAACTGTTGGAGTAGAACAGGGAAGTTTCTTCAAACTCATCATATCCCCCTTTTTTTTCTTCCTGCTTTAAGCTAAAGCAGGAGTCGGGGGATGTATGTCGGGTGAACATTACCTCACCCCCATGTTTGATTTAGTGCAGATGTGAAGCAGAGTGGGGCAGGAGCAGGTTTTTTTTTTTTTTTTTTTTTTGGAAACGTCAGAGAGGGCCTAACTTTGGGGCAACCACTGTGTTTACATAGTTTTACCTCCGTCTATCTTTCCCTCTTTCTCCTATCCACAGCGCCCCCACGCAACCCCACACACAATCTTTTGTCTGCCTCTGAAAGGGGGACTGTTTCACCTCTGTTCCATGGACTTTCACTGACCTGTTTTTCTTTTCCTTTTTATTACTCCATTCATCGCCCATTTGTGGCATCCCTCCCCCCCAACACCACCCTCAGCCCTATATGACTAACATTTGCATTGCTCTGTCAGTCGAGCTGCACAAGTCATTTCTCTAAGAAACCCGGGGAGTGCGAGTCATTAAGACTCCAGAGGAAAATCAGACAAAGAATTATATATTTGTGTTGGAAACTGACAAGATTTAACGAGGAGCTAATTAAAATAAATCAATAGCACTGCGGCACGCTTGTGCTCCGTCTCCCTTTTCTTGCTCTGATCTTCTGCATCACAGAGGTGTAGCGCTGCAGTGTAAAGTGTGCAATGCTTGGCTACTGATGGTTTAGACCTAAAATAAGGCTTTAACTAGCACCAATGAATAAGTTAAAGAGAAATCCCCAAACTGTCTCTATATCTTACAGCAGAGAGAAAGACAACAAAAAGAGATAAACATAGACATCTCTGCTGCTGTTTACCCTTTCCATCTAGCACTGTCTCCCCTCTTCCCCCTGTCCAGAGAGGGCATGTCAGCCCTGGGCTCTGCAGTCCAGCGGCCTGACCCCTACAGGGCGGGCTGTGCGGCCCCAGCTGCTGACTGTCCGTCAAACACCTCCAGAGAAGTGTCGGGCCAGGAAGACCACGCTTGTTGCCCCTTTGATCCAGCAAGCAGCAGCTGCTGCTCCACACAGCAGCACTTTGTTCCTCTGTCTCCTCACCATACTCTGTCCTACGGCACAAAAACTCTGAATCCAGCTCAGAAGTGGAGGGTGAGAAAGCAGAGGAGGGAAAAAATGTAGGGTTATGATGGAGAGGGGGTATGAAAAAAAGAAAAAAAAACATTTCTTTTTCCTCACCATAGCACCAACAAGCTCTGACAATGTCAGTGGGGTTTTTTCTTGCCCTCGACACAGCTCTCAGGCATCTCCTGCTTGATGCTTTACCCTTCTTTTTCCTTTAAGAGATATGATAGTTATTGTTTAAATCAGCTAAGGTGAAAAGAATGGACTGCCAAGTCTGCCCCAGGCATCAACACACCTGTATGAAAGAGGCCTTATTGTAGCAACCGAGCGTGGCTAACCTGGCCTAGCCCTACCAGTTTTTCTGATGTAAAGAAGGAGTATAGCCTCACATCTTTTTTTCTCTTTCTTTCAGTCAGACCCTCAGTTTTTTCTCATATTAACCTCTTTTTCTTCAGAGGGTGGAACCTCTGCCCTGTAGTATTTCTGCACACTAATACTGTGCCTCGAACTAGTATTTTTTCCTATCACAAACACACACCCTAGGGTATTTCTTTTGAGTGGCACAAAAAAGGTGGCACTAAGTAGGGTTCAATTGTGAAGTGGAATGAAAATGCTGTAGGGTTTTCTTTTTTTTTTCATGAGGGATTTTTATTTATTTTTTTGCTTTATAAATAAAACTCTAAAAAGTCTTTTGGGGAATGTCTCTACCAGCTCTGAACATCTAGACAATAAAATGTTTGCCTATTCTTCCTTGTAAAAAAGCGCAAGATGATTCAGACTGGATAGACAGCACCTATGAACAACAATTTCCAAGTCTTGCCACAGATTCCTAATTGATTTTAATCTAGGTTTAGAGTAGGCCATTTTCATACATGTATATGGTTTGATATAAACCATTTTATTGCACTTTGGCTGTGTCTTCGGGCCATTGTTCTACTGATAAGAGAAGCTCCATCCCAGTCTCAAGTCTTTTACAGCCTCTATTTAGCTCCACCCATCTTCCCATCAACTACTGTATAACTAGCTTTTCTATCCCTGGTGAAGAAAACAATTGTACAGCATAATCTACAGGGTCGGGTTTTTACAACACATACATTGCATATAGGCCAGGAAATTTTGTTTTGGTGTCATCTAATTATATCACCTCATATTTGGTGTGTCCTCTACGTGGGGTGTGCCAAACAGTAAATGGGACTTTTCATAGCTTTCTTTTAACAATGGCTCTCTTCTCATCACACCTCCATGAAGCACAGATTTGTAAAGTGCACAACTAATAGTTATACTGTCAACAGATTTCCCACCTCAATTGTGGATCTCTGTAGCTCCTCCAGAGTTATCGCGCCTCTCTTGGCTGCTTCCATGATTATTGCTCTCCTTGTCGAGCCTTTCAGACATGTTTTATTAAGTTTGCAGTTGGGCCATACGCTTTCCAGTTTTTGACCTTGGTCTTCATGATGCTTGTTGTTCACTAATGTTCTCCAACAAAGTTCCAAGGCTTTCACTGAACAGTAGTGTTCATACTGAAATTAAACTACATGGAGGTGGGATCTGTTTAACAATTAGGTGACTTCTGAGGGTAATTGATTACATCGGAATTTATTTAGTGGGTATCAAAGAAAAGCGGCTGAAGGCAAACACACTCCACACTTTCCAGATTGTGGTTTTAAACATGACAAAATGGAAAAAGATCAATTGCTGTGGACACTTTTATAGTGCACTGTAGGTATGAAGAGCTAAAAAAAGTTAAAAGAAGAGTTGAACTACATCTTATTTGTTAGGAGAGTATTTACTTATAAACTGTCACCCACTCTGTTAATACAACACTATAATAATGTGTATAAATGCACAGTATGTTATATCCGGCTTCGATATATGGTACAAACAGGTAGGTAGTTTTTAGGTTTTTTTTCTGAGAATGGCTATGTCAATATTAGCCCCTGTCAAAGGTTCCAGCACATGAAGTATGACAGAGGCCGTCAGCGCTGGGAGGTAAGGTTCACTCCTCATAAGACTTTTTCTCGCCTCATGAGTGGATGAGTGCTTCCTGCCTTCATGCTGCTCCAGAAAAAGCTTACTCACAAACTGGCTCTCTCTCACACACACAGACTGGAGTAGAGGGACTATCATTACACCAGCCTATCCATCAGAGTTTTTGCAGATAAGTGAGGTGTTCTTACAAGAACACCTCACTTTGTCAGTTGTGAAGTGTGCCACCCCACTTGCCCACATTTTCACCAACAGTGCCGCCTTTGTACGCCCCTGTGGGGAGGGCAGTTATAATCTCCGTTTTCAGCCACTTTTCCGTGCTATCATACAAATGTGTGGCTTTTTTAAGTGTCTCCATTTTTTTTTACATTTCTTTTCATCTCTTATTTCCTTCACCCATCTCTTTGTCTCTTACTCTGTCATCTTATGCTCCCTTTTATTCTCAACCTCTTTTCCCTCCCTGTGCCTGGTAATCGAGTGAGAGATTCAGTAACTCTGTGACTCCCCCTTATTGTCAGATATCAAACAGGGTGGCTTTGTGGATTACCAGGGGAGGCTGATAATGACATGATAGAGGCGTGATATTTCAAACAAAATTGAGTGTCTATTGGCTGCATCGTCTAGGCAACACAAGTGCCTGCATTTCAGCAGCAAGGCAGGAAATAAGGCCAATCTATTTCTTTTGGTACACATCAAGCATCTCTCTCTTCCTCTATGGTTTCAGTTTAGAGAGAAGAAAAGTCCTACCAAGAGCAATACTTATATCCCTGTGCAGAATACATACATATTTAGATAAATAACTGTTTATTTTCCTGAATTTAAAAGTGAATTAGCAAATGTTACAGAACTCATTCAGTTTCAAGTAAATGGTGCCCCTTTTTTAACCCCACACCTGATTAGAAGTTTGCATTCACATTCTGTGCTTCTGCAATGCATAAACGCACATGCATACACGTGTGAATTTGGACCTGTTTGCAAAGGGAATCTCTATTCAGTTTTCCTGTCTTCCCAGCATGCAAGGGATTTCTATCATGCACATTTCAAAGATGTGCCAAGGCATCTGAACTCACCTATTTGTGACCACGAGAGTCATCAGTTAAAAGCGGGCGGCTTGCCTCTGACTTCCCATATTGAATAATTAATCGCCGATTCAGTTGCACATAACTGCTTTGACATACATATGCTTTAGCACACACACACACACACACACACAGAAGTGATGGGACGATCAGAAGCTTAGAGCTTAGGGCTAAAAAGCCAAGCAGCAGGCCAGTGATATAAATAGCTGTTGTTTGTGAAAAGGACTGCTGGCAGAAGCGGCAATGACACTGTGGAGCAGACCACAGGGACTGTGATGTGCCTGGTGGCCTGAAGCGAGCCCTCTGCCTCTCAGATCAGCTCTACCACAGGCTGTGTGCAGCTTTGACCGGCCTGCTTCACATGTGACAGCCTTAAACAAATACAACAAAGGCACAGTCAGTTCAGCCTTCACTGCGGTGTATGGCCCTTGAATTTGAGTCTCTGAACTGTCAGGTGTGATTCTCTCGTAACAACCTCAAAATACAGAAGACTTAAAGCTGAAAAAATGGGGAAAGAAATAGAAATCAGCATTTCACATTGTTTTTGACAACTTTTTTCTTAAATCTCCTTTTTATCCTACCCATGGGTATACTGAGGGGAGCCTTATAGTCTCTCTTTTGGGAGCAAGAGCTAAAGGCTGAGAACCTCTAAGCGCACTAGGGGAAAAGGCATTCCCAGCACCACACGCTTACAGAGATTCTCAATTGAAACATCATAACTGATTATGAGAGAAATAAATATATTCCTCCAGTCTGGGAAGAGAGAAAGAATAAGGTCATTTAATCGCCTTATTATTCCTCCACTCTCTGCATTTTGTTATGCAAGTTCCAGTTTTGGCTAATTCCTGCAGCGACTGCTGATAACTCACCACAAACATGCACTAAAAACATGCATGTGTTCCCCTTTCTATGCAGAAAACACGGCAGCAAGCTCAGAGATAGGAGAGATGTGCAGAAATTTGGACCCCATTCCGTTGACAGTGTTGTAACATTACAACTGTTTAAAGGTGAAAGTCTTAATAGATATTTCTCTAGCAGGTTTGCATATTGAAGGGCATACATGTGTTGTGAAAAACTGTGTGAAAACTGTGTGAAAAACCACTGCAGATTGTGTTGCCCGTTATTTTTTTACAAAACTGGCTCATGCTCTGTCAGACTGGATGGATACCTTCCGTGAACAACAAGTATCAAGTCTTCAACATTCAAATATCAAACATTCCTAATTGGATTTTCAATCGGTCTCCATTCTTTGCAAGCCTCTAACAGATTTTTCTCCCATGATTATCCATCATTTACCTCCATCCATCTTCACATCAGCTCTGACCAGTTTCCCTGTCCCTGCTGAAAAAAAGAATCCCACCAGCATGATGTTGCCACCACAGTTTTGCACTGTGTGCATGGTATGTTCAGGATGTTAAGCAGTCTTAGTTCATTGCCACTTATAGCATTTCACTTGTAGGCCAAGAAGCAGAATTTTTGTTCAATTACGCAAAAGTATATATATATATATAGTGTGTGTACACACACACACACACCAGGTAATAATGAGACACTGTAGTGTTGTTAAGGATGTGATTACAACTCTCTCCAATTTTATATCCCAAAACACTGACTTTCACTGAAAGGAGCAGGAGCAAGGTCGCTGGAGGTTCTTTGAAATGTGACAGCACATAAACAAAGCAAAGATAAAACATGGTGTTGCTGAATCAACTAGTGTGAAAGAGAGAAGGTGGCATGTTCAAGGAGGAGGTAAAGAAAAACAGAGGAGTGAAGAAACGAACATGTCTGGACAAAGAGAAAATACCTCATCAAGGTTCACAGAGTTTAAAAAGCTCAGCCAAAAGAAGGAGCTCCTGTCCTTGTCTGTTCCAAAAGAGATAAACTTACAAATAGACCCCTAAGGCCGTTCTATTATACCTGGTCACCTTTATCCCTCTTAGTTTCTACAACCCCACCCTCCTCCTAAATACATACACAGCATCCTGGCATCCCATTCACATCACTGGGGCACAGCAGCATCAGCCTGTGGATAACACACAGATCCTCCGGCTATCTCTCTCGGCAGATAAAACTAATTATTCCGAATCTACTCTGTCAGGTTGCCTATCCTCTGGGGCCCCGGTATAATTCTCTCTTTCTCTCATTCTCTATTGCAGCTCCTCTATTGGTCATAAAGCACAAAGTGACCAGGAACCTGTGCAGGCTCACCTCAAGAGTAAAACATAGTGACGAGTCATAAAGACACATTTACAGCAGCTAAAATGCAGGACTTTCTTTGTGAAAGCAGACCTTTACAAAGTGCCCTGATCATCAGATTCACTTATTTGACATGACGATGATTTTTGTCTGCTCAGTGAAAGCAACATACATGAGTCCTAACAGGTTGCACTAACAACACCCTTCTGTGTAGAATCTGTTATTAACGGAGGAGGAGTCAAAGTTCATGAAGGCTGGTATGACAGAGAGCTAGACTTCAGCGCAGGGCATTTAGCTCCTTTGTCATTAATTACTTTTGCAGTTTTGGTCATTACCCAACTTTATTGGGTTCGAGAAGGAGCTGCCTGCCACAGGAATTCAATTCATTTTCACCTTGGGGATGTTTTACCAAACTGGCAAAGGAGCAAACTGACCCAGAGTCGACTTGCAGATAACAGGAAGGCTTAAAGCAGTACAGCAAAGTTGCTCGGGTCAAGAAAAAGCTTCATTTGGATCACGAACCATAAGCCATAAGGAAATCTCTCTCATTCACACAGTGTGACGTCACCTCTGCTCCTAATCAAAATCATAAATGGAGATGCATCGATGAGGCTTTTCTGACCAATACAGTTTCCAGATGTTCTTTAAAGATTGTTAATTAAGATTTTAAGGTATTGTCTTTTTTCTTTTCCCAAACAACTACAAAACACAAAAGGAAAGAAATGTACTCCAGGTCTGTGATAAAGTTGGCAGTTTTGCATCCAGCAGAAAATTATCTACACACACACACACACAACACACACACACACACACACACACCACACACACACACACATACATCGACAAAGCTTTCATAAGATCTTAAATCTCAAATGACTTCACCAATCAAATACACCACAGAAGCCCTAGTCAAATGTACACAACTATGAAGGCTAACAAAATGTTCCTGATATTTGTATGCTTTGTCTTTTTTGGGACTCATGGAAAGTTTTAGAGCTAATTAACAATACGAAACTCTAAGAGGCTTTCCAACTGCACACCCTAAAAACCGTCCATAACAATGAGCTTTAAAGGCAAATGGAAGCTCATAAACAGGGATTCCACAGTATAGACTTTGCATTTTATCTTTCTGCCATTTTCTCTCCCTTTATGAGCCAAGGACCTCTACAGTAGCGAGTGTGTGTGTGTGTGGGTGGGGGGTTGGAGGGAAGGGGGGGGGGGGGGGGGTGTTTCTGGGATGGCGACGACATAGCAAGGATGACAGTAAGGATGTTAAGGAGGTAGAATAAGAATGAGGCACAGGTTGAGGGAATGAGATAGAGGAGTGCCGGGGTCACAAATCTGGCTGCTGTTCCAGTACGTGACATCTTTGCTCGTTTGCGGCTGCTCATTAACAAACAATACTGCTGTGAAATTGGTTTAATGACAAAGTAATAAAATTGCTATTCTGCTCACAGATGGCCTGAGGCAAACGGAGATTCTAGCAGGCTTACTCTGGCTGCCCGTGTGCATTAAGCTGCTTGTTCATGAAAATAGAATCCCAACACTTGACTTCTCACAACCACTAACTTTTTTTTTCCTTTTTAAGTTTTTTTTTCTCGTCTTACAAATGAAATAAATTAACCTACTTTCGTTCCTTGTATTCTCTTTGAATCCTCCCTCTCCCACACTCTCACCCTCTTGCTCTCTTCGCTCTCTCTAGTGTATTCTCTCAATCTTTCTCTGGTTCTCACCCCGGTTCAGAAATTACCATTCTGAAATAAAAAAATAAAATTTAAAAAAAGGAGGACTGCCCACGCAAAAGCAGCCCGACTTCATTTCAGACGTGGAGCCCTTGTTATTAAACGACCCACCAATAAAACCAAGCCATTGAGGAATAAAAGAGCCAAAGGAGCAAAGAAGTACAAAGACCTCCCTCCTCCCATCTCTCTCCATCTCTCTCTCTCTCTAATGCTTTCTCTGTAATGCCTCTTTTAGCGCTTCGCCTCTCTGTCTTGCCTCGTCTGGCTTCGTTCTGCTTGCATGCCGTCTTAGCTGGGAGAATTCCACAGCCTTGGAGAGTCTATGTAATGGGAAAATAAGTAAAAAGGCATTCATTTTTTCTTTCCTTTCTTTGTGCATGATTGCCCAACATTGGCAGTGTTATTAAATCCACCACCTGTTTTTCATAATCATGCACTCACACAGAGGTGGGCACCAGGCTTGCTCCGCAGCCTCGGTGGGTGTCCAAGCCACGCTATGACCCAATGTTCCCCCGGTGCCCGATAAAGTGGGAATGGGTCCTGTTAATTACACTGAAAATTTTCAACAGGGTCCCGCACTCACGCGCAACACATGCTGTACACTTGGAGCAGACATAAACACGGTGGCACACATTAGCATCAGCTGTTTAATGCTCCCATGGCTTACCCTGTGAGCATGTGTCTGGATTCTGTTGCAAGCATCTATTTGGATCTGCGACAACCTCCGAACAGAGAGAAAATCAAAATGAATCCCGCTACGACAGGGAGTGTGCTATGTACCGGCGGTGCCAATAATGAGAATATGTGTTTCCAAACGAGTTTCTTCATCCAAGACTGATAAAATGGGATTATTATTATGGCATCAAGGAGGCAGCCAGATCAAATGAACTTAGTGGGCTGAGGGCGTTAGTAAGGGGGCTTGCACTTGGGATCTGACAACAGAGTCAATTCTGCTAATTAACTGCCAATTAGCGGTCCCTAAATGAGAGGGATCATGATGCCTATGTTGGCAGCGTCCCGATAGTCTCTCCTTTTAGTTAGATGCACATATACACTCCTTCTGGCACCACAGTGCAACACACACACACACACACACACACACACACACACACACACACACAACAACCACCCACACACACAACCACAACCTCTCCACACTCTGGCTGTATATTTAGAAAGTCTGGGGTATGAGATGCTTCTGAGAGTCCCTGTTTGCCTCCAAAAAAAGGCATGACATTTTCATCTGGGTCAAAGTTAGATAGATAACCAAGCAACTTCCCCTAACTAGCCACCAATGTGGCTGAAAAAAATATGGAAATCTAAAACAGACATGAGGAGAGCGAAGGGAGGGGGACCTCAAAGCCTGTGAGTGTGTGATTCAGGAGACTTCAATACTTACAAAGAATGTGAAAACGCAGCTAGGCCAGTTTCACAACTTACATTTGGAAAATATTAGTTATTGTTATTTAGCATTTCATAAGGCATTTGTCTGCCAAACCAGAGAATCATTTTTTTTTTTTAAATCATAAAGGCAAGTGTTCCTAAGTGTCTCACTGGGCATTAAATGGGGGTGAAAAATACTTTTCTGCTGGACGAATGCTTTTTCTTTTTTTGTCTTGTTCTCACATACTCCAAACAAATGTGTTTTATCATTAAAATTTTGCTTGTGAACCTGAACAAAGCTATGAACCTCTGGAGATATAAACCGAAAACTCTACAAGGGTCCTTAGTTGTTGAGGAGGGAGGAAATGGAAAGATCTGAATGGTGATGGAGCCCTGCTGTGAGGAGAGCTAAATAGTTTAGAGACATTAGAACAGTTTATGTGTGCACAGTCTGAGGAAAATCAAGATTTGACATCAATAGGCTACTGTCTGAAAGCCAGAAATTGGGATGCAATGTAATAATAAACTGGGATTTCTAGGGATGTCCAAAACTGACCACATATGTCTGCTTGGAGTTCCTATCAAAGCATTGTTTTAATGATTGATATCAGAGTCCCTGACTAAGCTTAACTCCTGATTGTTGGTCTACTGTCCGTGATTTTATCTGCTACTCCTTACAAGTCATGCAGTTATGCTTTGCACGAACAGCATTTTAAAATCAAAGCCGATTCTGTGTCCATGTCTTGCAAAATTGTATTACAGGCTGTGCATATTTGGTTAATTTGATAAATCTGGATTTTCACTAACAATCTTAGTGTTTTTCACCCTTGACAGTGACATTCACAGGGAAAGAGATTGCATCAGATGATGCTCCCCAGACAGCTGCTTAGGGTGAATGCGCAGAGAGCAGCTGAACATTGGTCTTTAAACTTTACGATGTTCAAACCAAAGCGCAAAATGTTCTGTAAGTTTTCTCCACACATGATTAACTGTAACCTGACTTAAATATATTTTGAGACAATTCATCAAAAGAGCAACTAAAAAGACATTCAGTTTAATGAAGTCTTTCAGTGGTTCCTAAGCTTCTCGCCTTTTGAACCCAAAATAACAGTGGAGGAACTTATGACCTTGACTAACTTACGGGTACAATGACAACACAAACCACATTAACAGTCAATGTACTGCTTTTATCTATTTGCAAGGAATGCTTTTATATCTTTTTAACATCAGTAGCAATAACTGCTTTAACTTTATTGTTTTTGCTTTTTAGTTTAATTTCTACAGAAGATCTCAAGAACCCACACTTGTTGACTTGTGACCCCCTACTTCGGGAACCACTAAAGTATTGAAGTGCAACTTGGTATCCAACAAATGGCTTTTCTACAATAACTCATATTGATATCGAGGCTACAAAAAGGCTGATGGGGACATCCCTTGTGATTTCCAGTTATTATCTTATTTTCTCTTATCAACTATTTTAGCGGCCATAACTTGAAAAAGTCTTTGAAGTACATGTGAAACAGGTGATAAAATGTTGGTTAAGGCGGGGCTTCTGCTCACAGATTTTTTTTTCTCTCAATGAAAAAACAATCAGTGCACCATGCTCTGCCCTGAATGGCTGCAGAGATTTAACTTATTTCATCTCCTCAATGGGCACAGGCTGCTTGGCGCCGTCGTCTGGCGGATATCCTTTCCTTATCATGTGACCTGTGCTCTGACAAGGGCCAAAGGTTGGCTGCGATCCGCCCCATGTCTTAATAACTCACTCATTGTATTGCTTTCTGCCGCTAATTAGAGCCTCTCCCCAGTGAATGTATGTGTGTGTGTGTGTTTGTGTGTGTGCATCTGTGTCTGTGCATGTAGTCTGCTTCTTGGCTGTGGAGAGGAGGCAGAGAAGTAAAAATAGAGTTTGGCTTATTGCCCTCTTTATTGTTATTAGTGCTCCAGTGGCACAGCAGTCAGTCATCACAGATGCCAAGAAGTGACATATTCGTTCTCTGACTTGCTCTGCCTCTCCCTCTGCCACAGAAATGATTGCCTGTGAGATGAGTGAATAAGGACAGGATGACTTCTTTCCTTTTTTTTTAAAAAGATGTTGTGTCTCTCAATCATCTGCCATAGCCGTCATTTCCGAGACTCATGAAACAACCTCCCGTGTTGTGTGTGCTGCCTTGTGTTGGCATTGCTGTAGAGGTAAATAATGGCAGGATAGTTGGTGGTGTGGGTTTATGGAAGTGAGCGAGGGACCATCGTGCTGGCTCTGACACTGTGACATGAAAGGATTCGGTCAGGCTCCATTTAGTTCAGACTGATAGCAGGACACCAGGAGCTGCTGAGACAGGCAAATACACAGCTAGATACTGTAAACGTTTCAGCGTGCAGACATCAATGCAATGGGAGTCATAGCGCGCACCTTTTCCAGACCATGCCTCAAATCTGTCTGAGTTGTAAACAGAACAAGAATAAAAGTACTATTTTATGGTTAACTAATGGGGTACAGACACATGTGCATGTACAATTGCTTCCTGTTGTAATGTGCATAGCCTGCACAAACACACTTTTGGAACTATTAACAGAATAATCGAGCCCTCCTCCTCATCTGCTCAGCACCAGCGAGGCGCAATTGTGGACTTTAACCTTTTTCTTTGCTCTTTATTAACGTTGAACAGCTAATGGGGTGTGGGCTACAAGCAGGTGAGGCTGTTAGCTAATGATATGTACTAGATACTGAAGCAGGTGGAGCGTGACAGCGGTACTAACACAAAAGACTTCAAACCATCTGGGTTTTGTTATCCATGTCTACAGGTGAGCGGCAGGTTAACGTACAGGGAGGGTACTGGTTTGGGGAAGTTTGAAGGGGCAAGAGTGGGGAAAAGAGCAACATGCACTGTGCATTGACTATCTAACAGAGCGCCGTTGTGCCCTCGCCGGGCTGCGATTGTGGCAGAGGACAAAGCCCTGATTCAGCACATCCTTTCCCCAAGGGAGAGCTCTGGTAACTGAAGACGGCCGCCGTTCCCTTCCATCCACCGCCCCCACTCATCCTCTCTTCTATCTCTTCCTTCGTCTGTCTCTGTCTCCCTCGACCCCTCTTCGGCCGGTAACGTCGCACCAGCCATGCATCAAAGGGAACTACAGAACAATGTGAGGGCCAGCCAAGAATTTGGAAAGCTGCTCTTTCACTTTTTATCTTCTCTTTTTATAACATAAAAATGCATCAAATCATCCCCACATGGGCCATATAAAGACTGAGTAGAACCAGAAATAAATCAGCAAAGAACAATGTAACCTACTAGTATAGAAAGTGAGACATGGGAAAAACTCCATTGGCTCACCTCTGCTTCCCTGTAACACATCCCTTAATGAGGACGCATCCTGTGCTGACAACACTCAGAGTGCAGTACTGATAGCCTTGCAGTCCAAGCCTCTTTTCTTCTTTAGTGTCTTATTTAGTTTATTTAGGAAATTTTACTCAGTGAGCGTTTATTCACACAGCTGTTGTTATATTGTCAATACCATGACCATACATATTAAAGTGGATATGATTCTACAACGATATACATTTACATTAACATACAGCACCTTGCAAAACTCTTTATACCCTTTAAACATTTTTATTTTTGTCATGTTACAGCCACAGACTTCAATGTATATTTTGGGTTTTTTTAATGGTTCAACACAAAGTAGTGTATAGATTTGAAGTGGAAAGAAAAATAAAACATGGTTTTCAAAATGTTTAACAAATAAAAACATGGTCATATATTAAACTCTCATTACTCTCAAAGCTCTATATAAAATCCAATGAAGCCAATTCTTCATTAGTGCATAATTAGTTAATTGTTCAATTAAATTACACACATAAATCCATTCAAAATCAGTGGCAAGTCTTAAAGATTGTTCTGCACATATGCTTTCCACAGGGAAACACGGTGGTGGAAGCTTTATGCTGTAGGGATGCTTTTTTTTTAGCTGGGACAGCAAAGCTGGTCAGGGTTGACGGGAGGATGGATGGAGCTGAATGCAACGTAATGATGGAGGAGAAACTGTTAGAGGCTGTATAAGAGTTGGGACTGAGGTGGAGGTTCACCTTCCAGTAGGACAAAAGCCTTACACATACAGCAGGAGCTACAATGAAAATGTTTAGATCAATGTATCATCACCTGGTAGACTGGCCCATCAAGAGTCCAGACGTTAATCCACTTTAACTGTTTAACGAAGATTTCCATCCAATCTAACTGAGTTTGAGCTGTTTTGCAAAAAATAATGAACTAAAATTTCAGTATCTTTATGTGCTAAGCAGGTAGAGACACATCTGAAAAATATCTCTAGCTATAATTGCAGCAAAGTGTGATTTTACAACATATTGACTCAGGTGGTCTGAATAAATATCCAAAATACAATTTTGAGAGTTTTACTTGTAAACATATTTGAAAAACATTAATAATATTCCTTCCACTTAGTTTGTGTTTGTCTGTGATGTAAAACCCCAATGGAATACATGTGCTTCTTCATTAGATTAACCAAATGTGCCTATTTCAGAAAAGTTTGTGGTCATAATAAAACAAAATGGAAAAAGATTAAAAGGGCATATACACTTTTGCAAGGCTTCTGAAGATGTGTTTGGATAAAATACATCTGATGTTTAAATTTAATGAATAAAGATAAGAGAGGGACTCCACCTATGTCTATCTATTTTTTATCTGTACTCTGTCTCTCTCCTCCCAGTTTAGCTGAGTATTTCTGCATTAATCACCATGACATAGGCAAGACAACTCAATTTTCTGCTCCTGTAGGTAAGGTGCACAACGTGGCATGAGGCATGAAACAGGCAAGCGTTGGCTAATCTTTGGTTGCTGGTGTAATTGAAATGCTATCCACACTGTAGGGTGCATTAAAGTCTGAAAACAACGGTTCCTGTGGCCAATTTAAGTAACTTGACTTCCTCTGGCTATAAGGGAATAAAGCAAAAAGGTGTGTAAGAGAGACAGAGCCATTTTAGGTTGGACGGGGGGAGAAAAAGGAAGGGAGGTGTTGGGGGAGGGGGGGGGGCTGATAGATAAGGCTGACAAACCCGGCTAATTCTGCAGGCATGTTTCTCATTGTGATCCGGTAAAAATGAGAAAAAAAAATGAATCACAGAACCAAAAAAATCAATTGACCCTCGGGTGGCTTGTCAGGCTGCGAGGCTGATAAACCTAAAAGCTTCGTTAATGTCGGCTTGCCTGTATCCAACAGATAGAGCACTTTGTAAATGAACCTGCTTTGATAAATATATTAAGGAAAGCTGTGAATAAAAGGCACAGACTTGTCATTTGTAAATAGAACCCCCCGCTACATGGAATTAGAATGATAAAATGGGGCTCCATATAATTAAGTTTGTGTAAGACCTGAAATCCGTGCAAATACCTTCCTGGAATTTTGAAAGGAGGCTGTCAGTTCAATTAATCTAAACATCAGCTTGAGAATGTACTGAACAAAATTAAGCCCTGATAAAACCTGGGCTTGTATTTTGATAAGTAATTCCTGTATCATTTCTTTGCTTCTGTGATCAGTTTATTTAATCCACCACCCCCAGTTATGTGCTAAGCCATCTACAAAGACCCTGCTGGCCAGGCCACCGAAACCTTAATCCACCATATAGCTTGTGTAAAATGGGGAGGGGGTGGAAAACAGTTTTGCCTGTTGTGTGGCATCAGTGGCAATGCTAGGTATGTTTTGGATGAAGGGGTGGGGTAAGCATGGGGGCTGTAGGGAAAGCTTATGATCTCTGTCTGGTTCTTTCAATATATCCAACTGAATACATATGCATCAAACTGCAAAGATCACAGTCTCCGTTGCAGAACACTGTACAGATAACACCGGAACATCTCAGTAGCTCAAACATAATGATGCCACAAAGGTTGTGTGTGCCTCTGTCTGTGAGTGTGTGTGTCTCTGTATGATGGGGAGGGATGTTCATAAACGGTTTTCACACTTTAGGAGTATTAGCTGTCATGGCTGGTGGGTAGATGTGAACGCAAAAGCTTTTGAGAATAAAAGGCAGAACGATGCTGGTGGTGGAGATAGGGCAAGCGGAAATCTGGACTCACCAGTTGTTTACTTGTAAGATAGTGAGGCCCGTGTCTTGGGCTAGCTGCTTCTTCTGCTCTTCAGAGGGGTATGGATGCTGCAGGAGGAAACAAACAGAAAAAAAATTACAAACACACATGAGCCACTTTGATCTAAACATTAACAGGAAAATCTATGAGCATACTTGATTTCAAAATATTCAGCTACAAACCTCAATGTATATAATTGGACTTTTATGTGACAGGCCAAAGCAAAGTGGAGCAAAATATTGAAGTAGAAAGAGTATTGCACAAGTGCAAGTCCAAGAAGTCTTGATTGTCCACCTAATTTAACAGACCAGGCTAGGGGAGCCTAGCTAAATACAGTGTTGGGCCCAGTCATGGGAGAAACAAAAGGACTGAACTACACACATAGAACAAAAGAGACTGATAAAAACTCTGAATCCCAGAATGCACAGCATTAGCGCATTTTAATGACAGCTCCCAGGGAGGAAAAGTTTCACAGCTCAAATTCCCATGATGTCATAGAGGTATTCTTCCTTTTTGTCTGCTGCAACCTCTGTAGACAAGGGGTGACATGTGCGTGAACGTCTTGATCTTGCCGGTCGAGTAAAAGACTGCATCTTCAATGAAACCTTGGATCCAAAGTAAAGTACAGTCTGCTGTCTGAGTATCCGGTGACAGTACTCCGAATGAAAATAAGACTAGCCACCTTGACCTTTCTGTTTGAGCTCCCGCAATAAAGAATCTAAGCCAAAGATTCCCAAAGAAGAGACGGTGTCCCTATGTCAAGGAAGCATTTTTTCCCTACCGCCTGAAGAAGACGACATTGAAACTGCAGTTCTGCATGCCCGGCACGTTCACGGGATCGAGCAGGCCGCCACTCAACTCACTTGTCCTATCGACCGTCCTCCTGTTCATCAGAACAGTTTATATAAGCAGTTGTGTCTGGGCACAGAAAATTGTTTTAAGATAAAACAATTTTAGTGTTGTTTATTTTGTTGTGTTTTGCTTTGTTAGCAAAACATACATATTCACACTGAACCATGATATCACTGCATCGTCTTAGTTTTATTAGTGTTTCGTCTTATTTTTCATTTTATTATTTTTTTTCGATACATCATTTCCTTATTCTTTTCATTTTTACTTGTAGTTTAGTTGAATGTCACTAGCCTAGGTAAAGAGACGGTTGACTGAAGAATTAACTGGAGGTTAAAGTGTTATGATAACAAATTCTTGAATTTTGGAGAGAAGTTGTTTGTTTAGTCTGTATATGTGTGCAAATTCACTCCTTCATCCATTGTTTTATGTTACCACACCTCCCATACTAGTTGGCATTGTCTGGTCATGTGGATTCAATACTAGATAATCTCGAGATCGTCGGCAGTGGGACAAGGACTGAGGAGCAGAGAGCAGGTGGGTGCAAGCTGAGATCTATACTATTAAGGTGCGGTCTTTGATCTCTGGTATGTATCTTCCAGCTATCTATTTCTGCTGCGAGCTGCTGTTGTGTGGGTTCTCTTGTGCGGTTAACGGGGGGTGGACATGTGTGTTTGACGCTGGATCAAAGGATTAGCCGCCGTCAGCACTGAGTTATCTCTGTTGCAGCATGTTGCTATATATCCTCTCGTCCATGGATATATCCGTCGCCTTTTTCTGTTCAAAACAAGAAAGATGTCTTCGTGTACGAGATGGGGAGCCTGGTCGTCGGGGCTTGACACTACGACTTGCATTACATGCTTGTGGGTGATTATGCTGTGCAGTCATCTTGAGCTGGGACGTATGTTGCTGGCTGTGCCAAAGTCGGGTGATGTGGAAGCCGTCCGCATGGCGAACTGTATGCGTGACAGATGCTGGGTGAAGTGGGGCATGTGTTGTGCCTTGAAGGGGTGGGTGGTATGAAGAATTGCAGTTAGGGACAGGTCGTGTGAAAATCCTGGGTGGAGAAAAACAGAGGATTAGCTGGGGAGGGGGGAAGAGCATGTGTGGATGGACGGTGCGTCTAAGAGAGTGCTCAAGGCGAACTTACTCTCTTGCGGTATCAATTGTTCGCATCTGGGGTTGCCGTGTGAGCGGTAGAGTCCTCGGGCACAAGGGGCACAGAGGGAGGGAAGACAAGTCTTCTTGCAGGACAGAGGGCAAGGACACTACGCAGACGGTGGGGAAAACGTGGCCTGATGAACACCTACAAAACAAACAACACAAAGTGGCTCAATAATAGTTAGATCTGGTGACTGTGCAGGCCATGTGAGAGGTTTCAAACTTCACTTTCATGTTCATCAACCAATCTTTCACTAGTCGTTTATACCGCGCTGTGTGTATTTGGTTTGCATCTGTCACCTGATATCACAGCAACCCCCCGCCTTCAGCAAACAATGTTTTGAACCATTGATGCACATGGTCCTCAGGAATGGTTTTCGGTAGTCGTTGGCAGTGAACGCGCCCATCTAGCACAAGTATTGGGCCCAAGGAATGCCATGATATGGCAGGCCCAAACCATCACTGATCTCACCCATGCTTCACTTTGGCATGCAACAGTCTGGGTGGTACACTTCTTCTTTGGGCTTCTCCACACCCGTACAACTCTCCCGGAGGTGGGGAAAACATAAAGTTGGACTCATCAAAGAACAATACATGTTTCACATTGTCGCATCTTAGCCCAAGAATTTGCGCTCCTTGCAACCATTGAAAACCGACGTTTTGGGCATTGGCATGAGTGACCAAAGTTTTGGCTATTGCAGCCCGGACCGTGTATATTGACCCTCTAGATATACTGTGCCTTCGTCGCTGCTGTCGTTCCTTACCGTTCTGGTGAAACAGGAGAGTTAAGGTGCACATTTAATCTGCCGTGATTTGGGCAGCCGTGGTTTTATGTTTTTGGATAATCAATCCAGGTTAGCACCCCGAACATTCTCCTTCAGACAGCTTCCTCTGCGTCCACAGTTAATTCTGTTGGATGTGGTTCGTCCTTCTTGGTGTATGCTGACATTACCCCTGGATACCGTGGCTCTTGATACATCACAAAGACTTGCTGTCTTGGTCACAGATGGCGCCTAACAAGAAAACGTCTTTTCGCGTAACAATTGTGTCCTCTTTTGAAAACTCTGGTATGTAACCATAATGTTGTGTGCATTTCATATTTTGAGCAAAACTGTGCTCTTACCCTGCTAATTGACACTCTCATCACACTCATGGCTCTACTGGTGCAATGTGCAATCAATGAAGACTGTACTACCAGGTCTGGTCAAATTTAGCCATGAAAACGTCACACTCCCTTCACTAAAACATCTATGTGATGGTGTGTGTGTGACACTTTATCTCAACTCTCTTGTGCCAACCCCAGCTTGTACATCTTGTAGGGTCTGACAGATTGTTGTGACAAATACTGTACAGATGCAGTTGGAACACATAAGGGTAGTGTGATTACACGAAGACGATTACTGAGTGTGTTCTGGTGTTGTAGAGAGGATGGCCGTGCACAAGGGAGTCAGTGCGTGGTGTGTCAGCACACCAGAGTGGATAACGGGGTTTTCTCTCCTGGATAAGAAGAAGAGATGATGGGTGTGGACACTACATACGGTGGGACGATACTCCTTATCTAATATGAATGACCTGAAGATGTTTTACAAAGAAAAATGGGTAAACATTTCTCTTACTTTGCAAAGCTGGTGGAGATATATCCAAAAAGCTTGTAGCAGTAGTTCAAAAACCATGGTGTTGGTATAATTATGTTTCACCATGCACTACTGAATCCAATTCTTTGCGTTGATCTATCAGGTAAAATCTCAATAAAATACATTAAAGTTTGTGTTTATAAGATGACAAACTATGAAGAGTTCAAGAGGCGCTGTATTAGTCAAGTTTCCTGCCACTGCACGTTACTGTATGCATAGAATATGTTCCTGTGTTTGTTGCATTGTGTATTTAAAGACTTGTCACACCTATATGTGACCTCAACACAACCCTGCCCCTCCCATGTGAGTTGGGGGGGGACAGTTACCATGCTCCACAGTGTCATGCGTTGTGTTCACTATTCAATGTTGTATCGTTATACATCCTCTCCACACATCAAATGCTAAAATTCCTTTTTAAAACCAGGTCTGTAGGTGGCCACGTCGTGTTACCCACGTCTGTCTGTAACTAATAACCCTGTTGCACAATCCCACCACACCAAACAGTGAGAGTGAATGAACTTTATAATCTAAACGACTACCATATGCGTGGCACACGACTTTAAAGACACTTGTGCAACATATGCATGATGACAGGACTTTACAGCAGGCCCAACACAGATATTGTGGTGTCTGATAATCCTTTCATAATGCCAAGCAACAAAATGAGTGGGAGCAGATTTGCAGCAAATACATTTATCTTTCCTTGAATGTCTGACATGTATCCTACTGGTGGCTTTTTCATCGAGAGCAGCTGAATACAAGCTAATTCCAAAGGAACTGAATACTGTGAAATCTCCTCCACAGGTCTGCCAGGACTTTTACCTGAAAATGGAAATCTCTGACAAGGGCTGCAATGAAACTATTTGTGTCAGGTCTAATCTAAAAAACATTGGTTGATATAAATGGCAGACCTTGGGCTGTCTCGCTCCCCCTGGGCCTGCTATGAAGCATGACAAAACAACAGTGATCGCTGGTGACAGATGTCTTTAAGGGCCAGATTAGGAGTCGGGGCGCACGCAAACGAAACAAATGAGACACTATGTGTTTCATTCACCCACTGTGCATGCACACAGAAAGCATGTGCAAACAGAAATACACACAGGGGCATGAAAACCTTCACAGGCATGACACCTGCAAATCAAAACATAGAAAAATTCCCTTTGAAAATGTGATGTTTAAATCCCTCTCAATTTTCAGATGGTTTTAGGCATCACTGACACACGTTCCCCTCTTTCCAGCAAAAAGAACCCAACAATAAACACCTCCAATTGTCAAAACTTTGGCCTCGTCATTTTACATTTCAAATTCCACAGCTGGTAATGCTCGACTGACTTGTGCTAATTGAATCCAATTTAACATGACACGATAACAGTTGCTCAAGAAGCATTTTCTCATTTACTGCGGAAATAACTGATGTAAGTGAGAATTCATATCAGTATGGAGAAGGATTTCATTTTTCAGGTAGTCCTGCCTGTTTCAATGTTTTAATTAAAGGATAGATTAAAAAAAAACGGTTCAAGGAATGTGCACAATTAATAACAAACATGACTCAGATTGGACAAATAAAGAGTCCCCACCGCAGAGGAGGATTAATCTGATTTGTACTTGTGTACACAGTCCCTTTTAATATGCTAAAATCATTAACAAAGGAACAAGGATAATGCTTGCATAGAAATGCAATTTCTGATTGCCAGGTGCTGACATTTCCTTGGCTAGCTCTGACAGAGTTATTGTGTGGTTGTAAGTGTGTTTGCACAAATGAAGGTTGCTTTTAAAGAGAAGATGAGTGTGTAGAGAGAAAATAGACATCTACATTTGCATGTTTACCTTATTTGTGCACCTCCTCTCAACAGCAACTTGATTCAGGAGTGCAGCCTATTTTCCCCTGCCCCTCCTTTCTGTTCATCTAAACTCTCTTGCAGAAGTAAGAGCAAGCACAGACATATGCACATGTACACAGAAACAACCACAGGCATATTCTTAGGTCAAGATACCTTGGCAGGGAAGGGGTTTAGGTTTTGCCTAGATTGGAAATGGGAGTTGGTCATTTACATTGTATTAAGGCTTCCTCACCATCTCAGCCTCAGACCAGGTCATCAATCGCCTTTTGTCAGCCAGAGCGCGCTCTTGCCCAGTGATAAATACGCCGGCCAGCAGCACAGCTTGTCCAGCAGCCACCATGTAATGAATGGTTTGAACAAGCAAGAAAGATGTCTCATCAAGGAGAGTGGGGACGTTAAAGCCCCCTTGCACACAAAACCCCTGAGTAAGGAGCTTTACTCTAGACACGACAGTAAAAGAAAAAAATCCTATTCTGTCCAGCTCATGCCTCTTCCAGGCCTTACCCTTTAACCCATTCCTCCTCCGGCTCTCTGATGATCTCCTTTCCTCTGCCTGCAGTGCTACAAGATGTTTTAACAGATGCACAGCCAGGTTTGCACACAAAGTAAAATAACTTGTAAAAGCATTTACACCCCTTAAACGTTGTTAACACATTGTCACAACAACCACTAACCTAAATGCATTCAAGTGGGATTTCATGTCACAGACAAACTCTGAGTAGTGCGTAAAAGTGGGAGGAATATGATACTTTAGCCTGAGCACAATATCCCTATGGTAAAACATGATGAATACGCCATCCCCTCGGTGAAACATGGCGGTGGCAACATCATGCTGTGTGGATGCTTTTCATCAGCAGGGATAGGAAATCTGATGAGTTGATGAGGAGATGAACTGAGCCAAACACAGGGGAATCGTGTGAAAAAATCTGTTAGAAGCTGCTAAATAAAATGGCTTAGATCCAAGAAAATACATGTGTTAAAATGGCCAACTCAGAGTTCAGACCTAAATCTAATTGGTAACCTGTGCTGAAATTTACAAATGTATATTCTCCATTCTCCCTGACTGATTTTCAGCTATTTTGCAAAGACGAATAGGCCAAAAATGTCTAGCTGGTAAGGACATGTCCCAAAAGACTTGAAGCTGTAATTACAGCCAAGAGTAGTTCTACAATGTGTTAACTAGGAGGAGTTGAACACAAATACATGCCACACTTTTCTTAATTTTTATTGTTGAAATAAAAATCTGGTCTAACATAAAATCCCAATGAAATACACTGAAGTTTGTGGTCATAACCTGATGTAATAGGAAAAAGTTCAATGTGGTATAAATACTTTTAAAAAGCACAAAGAGTTTCATTCACACACAAATGAAAGTACTAATTTTCTCTGCATCCTAAAATGCTTGTCCTTCCATTGCAGCTGATACACACATTTTATATGATTCAAGACTAATTCAAGCAATATGACATGCTGGGCCTTAAAAGATTGCAGTAAAATTGGAGAATTTAGAGATTAGAATAACCTGTTAATGGTAATTGAAACAATAAGTAAAATGAATAATTTTAAATCAGCCAATAAGCACAAAAAATCTTCTCAGATTTGAAAAGAAAGTAGTCATGCCTGATGTGTTCACTTCTGGAAATTTTTCCAACTCTCTGGGGACACTATGACATGATTATTTAATGACTGAAACACAAACACACTGAAAAAACAAAGAGAGTATTGATAACCTCCCAAATAGCTTTGGATCTATTCAATATGTTCAGTTAAAAACACCAAAGCTGATCTCCTTACAGGGTTTTACTGCAAGACATAAAAATAGTCTGCAAATAATTTCAGTCAATTTTAATTTGTTTCGGAGCAGCACAAGAACTGAAACCACTCTGTTATTTACACAGAAATCGGTTTAAAACCAAAGGACATACAATCTATCTACATGTCGCCAAATTCTAACAATCTGTTGTATGAATTCAGACACAGGTGGATCACACTGCCATTCATCAAAGAATCAAGCTATGTCTGCATATTTGTATGTGTGACTGACTGCTGGCTAAATTGCAGGGTCTGATGTGCTCACTGCTCTCTGATAAGCCTGGAAGTAATAGCCCTATTGGCTTCTGAACATTACAAGCTGAGGTACCTCTATCATCTGCTGGGTATGGTCCTTAAACCCCCCCTGAGCCCAGCTTGGCATTTTAACACACACCACACATAATAACCACATGTACTGCTGGACAACTCTTACTTCACAGCACACCTTCCACCCACGCTGACTCCCATCTACTCATTCAACACCCAGTTTGCTATATATCACTTTCGTACTCTCCTGACACCTATTTGCAGCCGTCATCAAATACCACAGCCCAATCATTATCCGGACTGCTCCTTGAAACCCCCACCACTTTTCCAGCTCCGATGCTTTCACTCCACCCACTGATCATGCAGCCCCCCTCGCAGGAGCCGCCGGTGTACCTCCATTGATTAATTACATCATCAGTGTGTGACATGAGTTATGGAGCCAGGTCACAAGGTTGCAGTGGCTTGCAAACCTATTCCATGCTAATGACTCCCAGGAAATCACAGGCCATTGGCTGTTTATCTCCAGTGCCATGGCAACACAAAGGATTTGCTCATGATGACTTCTGTGATTAGATCCCAGTTGGTTTGTTTATTGGATAGGGATTTTAGATAATCTGCATCTTTATCTTCTATTTAGTGAAGTGTTCATTCATTTTGGAAAATAAACCTGCAAAATGCTATTTTCAAAAGTGATTTTCTTTGTCATTGATCAGCTACATTATGACTTTTGTGTCAAGTTCTAGAGGAATATTGCATTCACACATTGATTGGAATCTTGTTTGTTTTTAATCAAAGTGACTGGAGGATGATAATAATATTCACTGTCAGGAACAAATGAAGGACTGACATTTTAATATGGATTCTGCATGAAGCTGGGGTAAGATTGGCACATTTTAAATATCAAGTTGCCATAGTTAATAATATCATGATTGGCTTCTTTGACAAATGACAATGAGATTGAATGCATATCAACATTAATGAAAGATCAAACAGATATGTCAAATAAATTCAGCACAAGTTTTCGAAACAATCAGTGCATATAGCGCAGTGTTTACCCTGCACTGGGTCCAACTTCACTTGGTATCATAGAAGCAGAATTTCTCCATTTAGCTCATTTCAATTTTGATGGAAAGCATCTGGTGATAGCAATTTATAAGTCCTGGCACAGGTTCTCAACTGGATTTAGGTCTGGACTTTGACTAGGCCATTCTAATGGATGAACATGCTTTGATCTAAACCCTTCCATTGTAGCTCTGGCTGTATGTTTAGAGTGGCTGGTTTGCTGGAAGTTGAACCTCTGCTCCAAAGCATCCCAGCAGCATGAAGCTGCCACCACCATGTTTTAGTGTGGGAATGGTATCTTTTAGGTTGATGCAGAGGTGACTTTTAAAGGCTGCTGGGGACCATGGATTTGTTTAAGTGTACCAGAATCAGGGGGGCTCTATACACCCTTAGAGTTTTAATGGTAAATTAAATATAAAAAAAAATTTATAATTTTCCTTCAAAGTTACAATCATGCATTACATATGCATTACTCTGTTGGTCTATCACATGAATTCCCAATAAAAAACTGGGAAATTTGACATTGTAACATGACATAATGTAAAAGAGTTGCAGGGACATTGACATTTTTGCAGGACACTGTGTAAAAGCATGATAAAACCTGCAGAAATAAAGCTGTTGTTTTTCTCTCCTTTTTAGTTTCATCTATATTTTGTACTCAGTGTTTGCTTTCTCCCCTCTTTTGTGCAGATTTTTGTAGGTGGAGTTGGGAGGTGGGTGTTTGTTTTATTCCTCTAGGAACAACATTGCTTCCTGACAACAGTCAGAAATGGGTCAAGAATGTAAAATGACTCAATTCCTCAACCCTTCTGCCTGCCCTGGATTACACATACTACCACATATACATTTACACACACACACACACACAAACTACTCTAAGAGATCCAGTACTCACATGATGTCAAACAACTAACCGCAAGCACTGCATGCGAACCTCAGATAACAGCAAATTAAACAACATTTACATCTGCGCCTCATACAATCTACATTCACAACCTAAGACTATGCTTTTGTCTCTCCCTCCCCAAACTCCAAAGCATCCACACTCAATAAGCACTCTCCATGAACTGCCCTCTGACAGTAAAACAGTGAGGATTGCAAATAGAATGCAAACAAGTGGGGCTTACAGCATCCAATATATAGGGGAAAGGCCCCCAGTCTGTCTGTCTACCTCTGTGACCGGCTGGCTGGTAGGCTGCTTGGCAGTGCGGTAACCCCCCAACAATAGCTGGCTGGGCTCCTGAAACCAGTTCCTGGATCTCAGCCAGCAGCCTGTTTGCTCTACACCATCAATTTATGTTCACTGGAGACAGTGCAAGGTTGTAGAGAGGCTCTATGCCATAACTGCCCTGCGTGCTTGCCAAGCTACAGCAAGAGTAAAGTGAGTGAAGAGGAGTGAGAAGGAGGGAGGGCTGAACGGAGAGAGGGTGAGGAAGAGACCCCGGAGAATGTAAAGATACAGGCATCTGATTGTACCAATGTCCATGAGGCTAAATAGCAATCACTCCCACACAATCCCAATGCACCTCCAGACATAACAATTGATCAACAGACAGAAGAAGATGTTTTAGGGGATATTTTGCCCAGCAATATTATGTATAACGGAGTAGGAAACCATGCCTTTGATCGATGAAAAGAATCAGAATAAGAATGTTAAAACCTGATGCATTATCTAGATCATAGTCTGAAGATTCACAAACAAATACAAAGTGAAGTTCCCCAATATATCTGTCAGAGTTGTATTTATAAGCTATGTACTTGCATTGCAGACCTAGTAAGACTTCTGACCTGCAGATCGAAGTCATCTCTTCAAAATTCATGAGGTAAAATTTCATCAACACAATCCAGAGCAGGGATTTCAGTATCTCTTGTGTCCTATAGGCACACTTTAGTTGGTACCAAACCCACTTCTTTTGTTTCCTGCTTTCTCCACCGCATATTTTGTCTCCTACTCTCAGCTCATCTCATTCACATATTTCAAAGTTTTTACTCAACCTTTAAGCCAGGTCCTAGAGGGCAGGAATTTGGCATGCTTTTTCAGGCCAGTCTGCAGCCTTTGTTGTGGTAACTGCCTGCTCAGGGGCACCCAGCTCTGTTCTTCTCTTTCCTTTCTGGCTTGTCTGATGTGAACACAAAACCTTACTCACTACGTTTAAGTTGTTGGCACTTTTTTTCTAATTCTAAAAAATCATTCCCCTGTTCTTTGGTCGTCTGTGATGCCGCTTGTTGCAAGTGAGAAGGAGTTGGTGTCCCGCCTTTGCGAGGTACTTTTAAGACCTATAAGCACATCATTAGAGGCCTGGTGAGCCCTTCAAAGCAGAGCACCCACCCCCATTTTTTTTCCACATGGGACAATATCTACACCACCTGTTACTGTTGCCAGTCATAAAGTCATTCAGACCATGTGCAAAAGCAAAATTTAGTAAGTCTCTGAATAAAGATATTTGCTTTTAATATCTCAAGGGCCCCTTGGATAAAAGCTAAAATTT